>JAOTOL010001193.1:260000-362101 GCA_034440575.1 Imbricaverruca yamaguchii
GGGCCTCTGAAACTTACGAGCACTGGAGGGGGGGGGGGGATTCCGCCCCCCCTAAGATCTCGGCTCCCATTAAGGCTTGAGCAACGAAATTCGCAGGGTCGATGGGCACGATGGTTAAATCTATTGTGTGCAAATTTCGTGACCTTTGGTGAATATCTTCAAGATCAAATGAGGTAAAAATAGCAAACTTTTCTGGTTTTGCGTGGCTTGGCTTGTCATTGTTATGGATCGCTGTGATTGTTCTTTAAATGCTCCAAAATTGTCATTAATGATGTGTTGGACATTACTAATGATGCAACACATATGCCAGATCCGCCATTTGACCTCAGGTCACCTATATAGGAGCACTGTATCAGGTCATTACCTGATCTAGATACCGGAACCGGGCTGCCCACCTGACTGATCCGTTGGCCGGCTCTCACAATCGAATTCGCAAAGAAAGGAGTGAAGTACATGAATAAAGTATAGAAACGCTTAGGCACACAGTGACAAACAGTAGATTTCCGGATGTGTAGGGAGTAACATCCAAAGTGACATCAATCGCATGACAGTCATTTTCCATTTATGACAACATTCCAATTGACCAAGTTTGGTTCCATTAGCCTGTCGTGATGACCTCGGCGACCTAACATGACTTAGGTCGCCGAGGTTGTCAAGAACACTTCCATTTTGTGAATATACGGGAAGCGCGTCAGCGCCGATTTTTGTGGTCTGGCGCTGCGATTAAAAAAAAACCTTTAACGGACCATAACTTAAAAACGTTCCGGCCGATTTTCATTTTTCTTGCTTTAACCAATGCGCAGGTCATTTCTAAGAAGGTACGGAAAAATTGCGTATATCGGCCGGTAAAATATGGAGTTGTGTACGAAATATCGGAAGGGTGGGCGGAAATCGCCCACCATCCCTCTAGGGCGTGTCTTAACCTGTCATTAACTTGACCTGACTTGACCTCGGTGACCTGACATGACTTTGAAGTAATGTAGCATAACAATATACATCAAACAAGTCGCTGGTGTTGCCAAGAACACGTCCCTTTTGCCAATATACGGGAAGCGCATCACCGCCGATATTTGTGGTCTGGCGCCGATAAATGTTTTTGAATTTACCGACCCCTAATTCAAAAAAATTTCGGTAGATTTTCGTTTTTCTTTCTTTAAACAACGTGCCGTTTATATCTAAGCAGGTACACAAACAATGGCGTATATCGGCCGGTAAGATCGGCAGTTATTTACGAAAAACCGGAAGGGGTGGGCGGATTTCGGCCCTCCTTCAGGGCGCGTGTTAATTACAACATAAAATGAACCCTTTCAAATTAAATTAAATATTCCAATCATAGCTTATTCAAATCGTGCAATAACAAAACCCTGGACTTGAGGCTCTTGAACAGTGCGCGGAAATAATAAATCAGTAGTAGTTAAATTTTCCAATTATAGCTAACTGAATCATCCTGCAACATATATCGACAACGTACATCAGCCGACCAATCTAAAACTAAAAGCTTTTGGCTACTGAATCTACCCCATAACCACTAGCTGGATATACATAAAGCTGCTCGATTTATCGTATTCAATGTTAGAACTTCATCAACTTTGGAGACGGATTTCCTGTGCCTGTGCGGATACGAATGTCGCGGCGACCTGCCACCAGGTGGCAGTAACAGCGTCGAAACCCCCGTGCACCGAACGGCGGCAGTACTGCGTCGTAGCCGCGACTGGGGTGCCGCCATGCGGCAATACGACGAACTCGTACGTCGCAGATGTCTTCGTCGAAACATAAAATATCACCACGTTGGAATCCTCCCGAAGTTTCACCATTTCCTCCAGCAGCACGACCAACGAGTGCGGTAGTACTACCTCATGCAGATGCTGGCAGCTCCTTCCCAACCAGCAGCGCGCGACGTGCGCCTAGGCTCGACATCAGACGCGAAGCTAGGCGGTATCGCTTCCGAACGTCGAGTTCTCCTGCCGCAGGATAGGTGGCGCGCCGATCGCGGCCGGGAAGGATTCCGTGCTGAATGAGCTGCAACGCCTCAACGCAGGCCGACTGTCGAGGGTACGGCGGCCGACGGTGGCGCCCTCTGGAATATTCCGCCGAGTGCAGACAGCGACAAGCCAAGCCACGCAAAACCAGAATGTTTTGCTCTTTTGACCCCATTTGACCTTGAAGATATTGGCCTAAGGTCACGAATTTTGTACACAATAGAGACAACTATGGCGCCCATGCACCATGCGAATTTCGTTGTTCTAGCCTTCATGAGAGCCGAGATCTTAGTGGGGGAAGAACCCGCCCCCCTCCAGTGCGCGTAATTTTCAGAGGCCCTCCAGGGCACGTGCTAACCCCGCTCCTTGCATGGTGTAGTATCACTTTCACCACTGATGAAGTTTGTTGCGAACACCCTCTGTGTTACGGAACGGACAGCAAGAGCAGCACGAGTACGAACCAGGGTGGCGCATGGGACGAGATATCGCCACTGATATTCATATTTTATCCTTGGGCATAGTACTGTGGTAGCCCACTTACTTCTGTGGGCTATTCATGCTGTCATCTGTGACAAACTGACACACGAAATGTCATATGGCCCAGTTTGCGCTTCCCATCAGAACTTCGGACTAGCGAACGAACGGATGAAAAGATTTTGCACACTGCCGGCGACAGGACCTCGCCCCCTCGTAACATCTATAGCACACACTTCGGTTCGTGTGTTGTAGATCATGTGGGTCATGCATGTGTGTGCATACTGGTGTTTTTTTGTTTGTTTTTTTTTCGCAGTCCAGGTGATGTGAGATACGTTGGGTTACAGCAGTGTTAACGTCGGAATACAGCTTCACAAATCTTCTAATCATAAATATTTCCTGGAGTGTCAAGAACACTTTAAATTACCGCCTACAAGCATGAATTACAGCGAGGAACCATGGTGTCTTCCAGACTTTCAAATATATGTATGAAAGCACATTTGTTGGTCCACCTAACCAGCATAATCCACTGTGGTTTATGGCGACCTAGTCAACCATGTTAAGAACACACTTAGCGCGTGTTGACTGCCGTGGGAAGAGTTGTAGGCGACACCTGGCTCTTCGGTGGCTGGCTGAACCGTATTGACTGCCGTGGGAAGAGTTGTAGGCGACATTTGGCCCTTCGATGGATGGCTGAGTCGTGTTGACTGCCGTGGGAGGAGTTATAGGTGACACCTGGCCCTTCGGTGGCTGGCTGAGTCGTGTTGACTGCCGTGGGAAGAGTTGTAGGCGACACCTGGCCCTACTGTGGCTGGCTGAGTCGTGTTGACTGCCGTAGGAGGAGTTGTAGGCGACATCTGGCCCTTCTGTGGCTGGCTGTGTCGTGTTGACTGCCGTAGGAGGAGTCGTAGGGGACACCTGGCCCTTCGGTGGATGGCTGAGTCGTGTTGACTGCCGTAGGAGGAGTTGTAGGCGACACCTGGCCCTTCGGTGGCTGGCTGTGTCGTGTTGACTGCCGTAGGAGGAGTTGTAGGCGATACCTGGCCCTACTGTGGCTGGGTGTCGGACCATCTGAATCATACCAGCTTTACCCAACGATATCATATCATCACTATCATCATCATAAGTTTTGTCGCCATCAATATTACAGTTATGTTGGACATTTTTCATAGTGATGCAAAGGCACTAGGTGCCTAAATCATGACACCTATCTGAAGGTGTGGATTGAAACTAGAGTGAAAGAACATAGGTTCACGGTTATTTGTATTTTCTGATATATCCCTAACCGCCGACGTCACCTATCAGAATGTTCTGTTTTGCTTCCTAATACGACGATTGAGCTCACTTCATACCCACGGTTTTTGAAGTTACCTCAGTTTCCATGGGAATGCTTGACTTGACAGCGGCTAGAATGGCGGATATATGCTGGTCAGTTGCAGTGTCCCAGTTATTGCCCAATAATTCATCCCAATTCGTGTTTTGTAGCAGTGTAGATGATTTTGCAGACGCCGTGGCATGACTGTGGAGGAACGATACTAAGCGATATCAGGAAGGAAAAGTGATCGAAGTGCGAAAAGGCGGACATCTCAAGAACTATGTCATTGTTAGGAGTGCATAAGTGATTACGTAAGCTTTGGCAATTTTCGATTCATCGTACCGTCTTATCAATAAGCTGAGTAAGGTTTAACACGGTAACTGTGCCTCGAAGTTTGTCGTCGAAGTGTACCTCCGTACCTCCGTGGGTGTCCGTGGGTGTCCAAATACGTCCGTGGGTGTCCAGCAGCGGATCTAGATAGATGTTCCCTGCATTCAAGTCGCCTAATGCGAGTGTCTACGTTGGTGAGTAAACATGTACTAGGCTGACACTCTCGATGAGGTGATCGATAAATAGTTGTAGCCATTCTGAATTCAGATTCGGAGGCAAGTAAGGGCAACACATGAGCAGCGCGATTCCTGAAGTTTAAATTTCCAAATCCATTCCTCACCCTCTATGTCTAATTCACCGACCCTTTTCATCGACAGTGATGCATATAATGCGACACCGCCACCCTTTCGATTCCTATGTCGTAATGATACATAATGTCCGTGAAGCTTGTACATGGGTAGATTGATTCTTTCAGGTACTTTGTTTCCGTTAATCCTAGGATATTTCTACAGTTATTTTGAACAAATTCCTACAGTTCATCTTCCTTGTCTCCTCCAGCAATGCTCTAAATATTTACGTGAAAAACTACTAAATTCCCGAAATAACATAGGTGCCCTTTTACCATATTCATTTTTAGTGCTACCTTGCCCCCGAAAGTGGTGTGCAAAGCCCGAAGTGAATGTGGGAGACTGCCGTTAGGCATAGTGCGCGTTAGGCGTGTGTGGAAGTGGGTGAGGTAGTAGGCAAGTATAGGATAGCAGGACGGTTGCCAGCCGTTGGGTGCGTAAAACTGAGATCAGTTCCCGAGCGAGATGTGCGGTTCTGATAGGAGGACTCGACCGGTCGAGCAGTGACTCGCAGCCTCAGATAAGGTGTTTGTAGCTGAGTGTGCTGATGGTGTAGCATTTCCGTGAATTGCATGCGCTTTTGTGAGGCCGGATATAAAGTAGTTCCATTGGCAATTCATGCTGATGTTACCCCAGTTCACGGTGTTGATGCACTGCTGGCACCACCAACACTCAGCATGCTGCAGCATCCACTGTGTGAAAAGGAATGAGGCTCCAGGACTTCAACTTGGAGGTGGGACTCCATTAATGACCATCGACCACCTGGCTATTGACGGTCCAGTCGCTTTGTATTCGGTCATATCAGTGCCTCAGGGCACAGAAAGCACAACAAAGCTGTGCTGTGGCGACATTCGTTTGACTCCTGGTCGATGATGATTAGCCTACCAAACTTCCTACGCAATTGCAGGGCTGGAGAACTCTCACAAAGCTAGGCACGTGGCAGGTGGCCATGCAGTGTACAAGACCGTATAAATGCAGGTTCGATATTGGTGATGCGAAACGAGAAATTATGTTCCAAATATGTAAATATGTTTCAATTATGTGAAATATAATGACAAATGAAAATGAAGTAGTTTTTTTCTAAATATGTTCTCAACATAATATTATTCCAGACGTTGAGGAATAAATTGCTGTAAATACCGTTATGATGTGACTGTGCCATTCGTGAATTTCTCCTTGTTAGCAGCAAATTAATGGGATGAAGGAATACCGATTGGAAACGATATGTTTAATTATACGTCATGAAATTGTGAGCAGCAAAGGAATTTAAGGTGCCCTGGTCGTGGTTGGGGAAACAGCTTGGTCGAAGACGTCCAACATCCAGAAAAGCATCTGGACTGAAAATCATCACCTCCTTTCCCGACGATGGTTCATGCATGAGTGTACTGTTTGGCACGGTTCACGCTTATAGCTCTATGAAAAGAATGTCAAAACAGACAGAACAATTGAAGATTCATTTACGAATATCACAAACAACTGAGAAAAAAGATCTCCAAGCTGAAGGCAGATTATGTAACAACATTATATCCAAATACATTGTTCCAAGATATAAATCAATCCATTGTTTTGTGCCATAGATTAACTCATGCCCGTCACGAAATTCTTCCAATAAATTGCAACGCATTATTTGCCATTTATGGTTCAGACGTTTTCTATGTTTAATGTCCAAGACTCAAATTTTGGAATCATGCAAACTTTCTAGCCGACGAAGACATGACTGCTTTTGGAACAGCCGAAGACATGACTGCTTTTGGAATGCGAACTGACTGCACAGAAAAAAATGTTTTCAAAGGGCTATTCCTAAGCATACCGAGGAAGATTGTCGCGTAAACTGATACTTGAATACAATTTTTGAGTTCCTGGAAGTTATTTTCGCAAAGAAATGTTTAGGAACGTGATTATTAACGTTGTTTTTGGTCACACAAAACATCATTCATTTCCTAACCATCGAAATCCGTACCAAACAACCGAGAGTATCAAATGATGGAAACATATTTCAGTTGAGTGGTTCGGATTCACTAAATAAAATATTGTGTGCCACTAGATGGAAGAAGCACCACTAAAAATTATACATTTGTTGACCCATTATTAATTGCAGTCATATGTGATCACATTTAGAAATAGCAAACATCTCCTTCCACTTTCCCTACCAAACTTCGTACGGAATTGTAGGGCTGGAGAACTGTCACAAAGCTATGGGATCCAAGTACTTAGGGTACCGAACTAGGGGATCAAGACCTCCCAGCCACCGGGTTCTCCAGCTATGGGCTACCTACTATGAGGAAGAACACGAACAATATCATGAGCCCAAATATTAGTCCAAACATCTGGTCAGACAAATTTCTGAATTTGGACCAGATTAACACACCAGTACAGATTTAAAGCATTTGCACTCAGTTTAACTTTCGATTTAAGAATTTCTCACTTCACGTAACTTACTAAGCAGGTAGGTAATTTGCTCCTCCCACAATGTCGCACAATCCCTGAATTTCATAAATCAATGGAAACATTTTCTGGGAAACATGTTTCGACGTAGCTCGAAAGTGAACCTGTACACAATTTCCGTTCACGGTATAATGCACCCCACAGAAACATTTTCGTTCAGCGAAGGTATTCTGCACTTCTCATGGAAAGAAACCACAAAAGATGTCACTAGCTTCCTGGGACTTCCTCATTCATACGTAATTCAAATTAGTAATAAAACTTTTAAATTGAATGTGTCAATCTGATGTTATATTTTCACGATCATAACCTATCACCCATGCATTCTTTTCCATCCAGTGTTTAAGTTGGTTATTTTCGAGTAGATTGGAGCGTGAAGATTTTCGACAATAAGATTTAAAAGATATATATATATATATATATATAATTACAGCACTGCTCAGGTGGGGCACTGCCTTGAATACCCATGCGGACCGCCCCTGTCAAAAGATTAACTCTGGAGCCGTACTTCCTGTGCCTGTGCGTAGACGGATGTCTCGACGGCCTGCTACCAGGTGGCAGCAGCAGCGCCGAAACTCCCGTGCACCGAACGGCGGCAGAACTGCGTCGTAGTCGCGGCTGTGGCGAGGCCATGCGGAAAATATCACGGGGATTTCGCAGCGACTCGGACGTGGGCGGGGAGGGCCCGGGAAGGACACGCTCCGTGCCCGAGCTGCCGCCCCACCAGCCGCACCCATTCGCCACTTGCTCCGCTGACAAAAGCTGCTCTGCCACATACGTCGCTGTCAAAATCGCTTTCTGAGTCACTGTCAGAGACGGCTCCACTCCCCAGTTCCCCACAGTGTCAGCGCCTCCAATATCCGTACATGCGTCCCTATCGGCCAATACCCCCTCCCCACCGCCCCATCATCGCGATCGGCCACTCTCCAGCCGCAGCCTTCGTCGAAACCTAAAATAGCAACACGTCTGAATTCTCCCGAAGCTTCACCATCGTCTTCAGCGGCACTACCAACGCATGCGGATGTGCTACCTGCAGATGCCGGCAACTCCGGCCTAACCAGCAGAGCGCGACTTGCGAAACGGTTTGGCATCAGGCGCGAAGCAAACGGCGGCAGCGCCGCCACGCGGTCACCTCCGAATGTCGAGTTCTCCTACCGCAAGATAGGTGGCGCACCGATCGCGGCCGGGAAGGACTCCATGCTGAATGAGCTACAACGCCTCAACGCAGGCCGACTGTCGAGGGTACGGCGGCCGACGGTGGCGCCGTCTGGAATATTCCGCCGGCTGCAGACAGAGTTCGGCACCGGCTCGGACGCCGACCTGGCGGCGACCTTGACCGACATTTGGACCGACGGGTCTGCCGCCTCGCAGTCTGGCGGGCCGAACCTCCCGCGCATGGAACTCGCCTCTACGGGCAGTGTGTCGACCGAGTCGGGCTTCTCGGAGGACGAGGACCTCACGCTGTTGTCCGGGAGTCTGTCCGCGTCACGGGAGGGCTCTGTGGTGCCATCTATTATCATAACTGCCAACTAGCCGTAAGCGATATTTGTCCGGGAAATGCACGATAGCCACCATTTCAGATATTCTTGATGTATGTGGTTTGACAGCTGTAAGTTTGGGAAGTTGTGCTGTTTTAGCTGAAACACGTTTAAGCTTCTGAGAAGAATGCGCCAAGGCTTTGAGCTCGCCCTTGCTCGCTTGCATCTGTTCTATTGTGTAAGACTCTGGCAATATTCTACCCGAGTTGATGGTCAAGGCTGATTGCGTTTTATGATGGTATTTATTCTGTTCCTTCTCTGCTCGCCTGAGGCGTGAATACTAACAATGTCAGTATCCCTGCTATTCCTATTTATTGCGCCTGCTGTCTGATCGCGTTGTATTTCGGCATACCGGTCGCTACTGGCCGTTTGTTTAGCATGTCATTGATGTAAGAGCAAGTGGAAGAAGTACCAAAGCAAGACTCATAAAGAGGCTGCCAGAAATAGAGACATGAGAATGCCTTCCCGCCCTCTAACACTGAACCGCCGGAGCATACTCTGTGACGTCACGTTGTAAACGCAAAGCAAGCTACGGGGCATTTCCACCTCTCGATGCGGATATCATCTGTGTTCTGCGCGCGGTGGGAAGAACCAGAATGATACTCTCCGTCCAGCCTCCCTGGTGGTGACCCAGTCAGTTGAAGGTTGAGACGAAACTGACGTACTGACTTACGTTACTGACACCCGATTGGCTGAACAGCAACGCTACAAATGAGTTTATATGACGCATTCGCAACAAAGTTTGCCGAGCACCCCTTGTTTGAACCTTCATCTGAAAGTACTTTTAACCATTTTCGAATTAGACGAGTGACGTTAATCAAATTAAAATACAGATATCCGCGCGTGACAATGACACGAGATGGGTAATGCGCATCGCTATCCATCTCTCACCGAGGTGGGGGCTGCGTCCCCTCATGTCTCGGGCACGTCCGTATCATCACGCTTCACTACGTCCGTATCCTTCAACCGAACACGAATCTGTGGGCAATCCGCTTACAGACTCGTCCCCCTTGTCAAACAAAGACAAAGGCGTATATTCAGGCCATCCACAATAAACTCGTGGCTATTAAAGCCGCTTTTTTGTCTCCAGTCTATTTTTAAAACATATGCCGCATGAATATTGGGCAGACACACAAGAACATACAACAAACACAAAGAACAAAAAGCAAAGGAGGGTAATCTCACAACGATCATTGGCCGATAGGATCTGGTCGGATATGGATGTCGGCGCGGTATCCGTTGTGTGACGGGGACGGAAACCATGCCGGGTAGGAGAGAGGAGGTGGTTGTTGGGTAGGTATGCATAGAGCTGCTGGTGGACTGCACGCTCCAGCATTTTGGTAACGATCGGGACAATAGCGATAGGCTGGTAGGGTCACCGGATTTCAAGATTGGATAATCTATGGAGTGCTTCCAGGAGATGGGCGGTGGTGAGGCTGTGATTGACCAAATGCAGAAGCACACTGCCAATGACGTCAAAAGTCAGCCGGACCATACCCACGCTGATACCGTCCCGCGCAGATGAATGAGCTGTTCATGCCGAACACAATGACGCGCAGCTCAGAGAGGGACAGTGGTACTAGACAGCATGCACAAGCACCTACTCGCTGCAACGACTGACCAGGCTATAGGAGGCATCCTGACCAGCAACCTAGCCAGCAATGCGTGGCCCAACGCCGAAAATACAGTCGTTTAGCTGGTCAGGCGCAGCGTCAGGAGCTTCACGACGACACCTGGCATCGTCTAATGCCCCTTCATCCGCTCTCTTGGGTACGCCTCTGCACATCGTCAAGAGTGTTGCGTCGAATGGCAGAGAGCACCTGTCTGTTGAGCTGGCTGTAAACAGCAGAGCCGTGACATCGATAACACAGCGCCACCCGACGGAGGCCCATGATATCTCTGGTTCTTTCAGACAACAATTGTGATCAAGTGCGTCAACTAGATACATTCTTTGTAGGATTCTCGATATTCTTAGATAGCATTTTTGCATTCACTCTAGGAACTTTAATGGGGACTACATGGGGGACGGGGTGCAAGAAGAGGTGCAAATTGATTGTTTTCGAGGAATCCTGATGTTCAGAGAGGTACCTTTTGTTACAAGAATTGATGGAATTGGGTGCAGCCAAATGTTCCCCAAAGTTCGCATTACGTAGGTGCATACCTTATCGTTTAAGTCGGTTGATCTTGCTAAATGAATTCCGGAAGGGTACCAACTAGGCGCCACGGTTTTCCTTCTTACACGTCCATTTTCCGGCATGGTAAATGTGATCACATGTGGCGACGCCATATACTATATATTGCCATAACTGTTCGACTTATTATAGGGTTGCATATATACGTATTCAACTTATTTCGACTTATTATACGGTTGCACAGGTCATGGACTGGGTGTGGCAAGCTGACAAGGGTTAGTATCGTTCATCAGGGATGAACGGTTGAGAAAATTATGGGCAGGTGATCCAGTCACAAAGCTGCCAAGATGAAATACACTTTCAAAAGCTCTAGATGAAGCAACCATGTCTTCCCGAATGTTGGTTGGCTGCATTCCCAGCTCCGGTGTTCCCCTCAACATAATAGAGAAAAACATTGCCTTGATTGAAATATAACCGTTTATTGGAGCCTACTTGATACAATTAATATTGTGATAGTTATAAGCACCAAGCCCCTTAAGATTATCATGGACCTAAAAAATTCCATGATATCGCAGTCCAAAAGGAATTCGATGAACATGCCAAACCATAAATGAAAACAGTCCAGAACAAGTCGGGGCTTTCCCAGAAACCAAGATCATTGCAGAAACAAAGGCAAAAGTAGCTGTCTGTCGTCGTAGCCAGTTGTGGGCCAATTTAGCCAATATTTATGCACTTGAACACGCATGAGCAACCTGACTGCGTACAGATGTTCACACAGCTGCATTGCTGTTGGCGCTTGGCACGGCCCGTGCTGCGGACAAGGGTAACCGTCTGCAGGTCGCCACAGAACGCTGCCACGCTCTCGCCGGCCATGGTCGCCACGTCGCGCACCGTCTCCACGATGAAGGTGTCCTCCAGCACTTGGCGGAACAGCGCGTCGTCGGCGCCGACCGTTGACGTCACCGGACTACGGAGCAGCACGCAGTAGCCGTGCAGGCCGCTGCCCTTGGTGGCGATGAAGCCGGTGGTGGAGTCCTGCAGCCACTGGGTGACGTAGTTGCCGGCCAGCGAGATCCGATGCGCGGTGGCCAGCAGCAGCTCGGACGGAACCCGCACGTCTGCGCACAAAACAAAAACACATCAGACGTGCATGCGTGACGTTTAGCATAGCTGGTGTAGTGTCCTAACGCGAATAATAGATCCTGGACCACCAGCACGACCCGCTGGAGCGCTACCAGCAATTGATTATTCAAGCACTGCTTCGTAAATGGTACTCCTCACCCTAAGACCGCCAACCGGCGATGGTGCCCCACAAAGTAGTCGGGATACCTTTGCCTTTTTTGGAAAGATCACCGCAATGTGCTCCCCATCCCATCCGAAGTAGAAGCGAACGAACCCATCAAATTTCTCACACACCGCCGACGACAGGACCTGGTCCCCTCGTAACATCTATAGCACACACTTCGTTTCGTGTGTTATAGATCATGTGTGTCATGTATGTGTGGGCATACTGGTGTATTTTTGTTTTCTTTTTCGCACTGCATGTGACGTGAGATTCGTTGTGTTATTGAGTCGGTAGCAATTCGCAATTTCGAATGGATTTTCGATCGCCACAGATGTAGCGAGGGTGGACGCCTTAGAATTACCGAAGTCCGAACCGTCGGAAAACAACTTCACAATTCTTCTAACCAGAAGTCTTCCTTGGGATGTCAAGACCACTTTAAAATATCGCCTACAATCAGGACTTACGACGAGGAACTACGGTGTTTTCCAGTCTTTCAAATGTATGTATGAAAGCATACATGTTGGTCCACACAACCAATATAATCCACCGTGGTTTATGGCGACCTAGTCCACCATGTTAAGAACATACTTAACGCATAATGATATTCAGATGACGGAATAATTGGCAGCACCAGCACAGCGACTTGCATTCATAGCGCACAGAACTTACCGTTGAACTGCTCTAGATCTTGGCTGCAGACCCGCCCAGTGAGACAAAGGGCCGCGGCCACGACTGTGATAAGCTGAAGAGGTCCCATCGCGATGAGGAGCTTGCAAAGCCTGTAAGCCACTGCTGGCCTTGTCCAGTATTTATACTGCTAACTGTTTGCGGACAACAATGGCAAACTTTGCAGATTCGAACGGAATTTCCACAGAGAAAAGCTGCTGGACTAATTATAGGTGACCGCTGGCGCTTTGCAGGCTTCGCTGAGTCTTATGGATTGCCGTGCAGAGGTCTATAAGCAACACCTGGCCCTTCGGTGGCTGGCTGTGGGACCATCTGAATCATACCAGCCGTATCCAACGATGGCATATCATGGTTATCATTATCATAACTTTTCTTCTCATGAATATTTCAGCTTTCTTGGACATTTTCTCAAAGTGATGCAAAGATACTAGGTGATGAAATCATGACACCTATCTAAAGGTGAGGATTGACACTGAAGTGAAATAACATAAGTACAGGCTTATTTGTATTTTCTTATATATATCTAACCGCCGACGTCACATATCAGAATTCTGTCTCATTTTCTAATATGACGATTGAGGTCACTTGTTACCCACGGATTTTTAAGTTGCCTCTGTGTCACAGTTTTGTGGGAATACATGACTTGACTGCGTCTAGAATGGCAGACATATACCGGACAGTTGTGGTGTCCAAGTCATTGCCCAAGAATTCATCCCAATTCGTGTCTTGTAGCAGTGTAGCTAGTCGTGCTGTCTCTAGACTTGTGTAATCCCACATGATTTTGTAAACGCCGCGGCTTGGTTGTGGAGGAACGATACTATGTGATACCATGATGGAAAAGTGATGCAAGTGCGAAAAGGCGGACATGATTCGGCTCTTGAAAACTATATCATTGTTAGGAGTAGATACATGCTTTGACAATTTTCGACTCATCGTATCAGCGTATCAATAAGTTGAGTAAGCTTAGCATGGTAGCTGTGCCTCGAAGTTTGTGGTCGAAGTGTGTTATACCTCTGTGGGTGTACAGCAGCGGATCTAGACAGATATTCCCTACGTTGAAGTCGCCTAATATGAGTGTCGACGTTAGTGAGTGAGCATGTGCTAGGCTGAAACTCGTGATGGGCCGATCGGTAAATAGTTGTAGCCATTCTCAATTCAGATTCGGAGGCAAGCAGGGCAATAAATGAGCAGAGAGATTCCTAAAGTTTAAATTTCTAAATTCATTCCTCACCCTCTATGCAGTTTGCCGCCAGGTCTCACGGTGGAAGGACGTCCGTTTGGAGCTCCAGCTTTCCGGATATGTCGTTGCAGAACAGGGCAGTGCTCTAGTCCAAGCTGTGGATAGGTGTTTAGCAAGTACTTCTGTGATTATATTTAATTAATTTTTATCTGATAAGCATTTTCGTAGCACCCAAACTAAACTATATCAACCTACCGAGGCTGCCGAGCGCCATCTTGGTTTTAGGCGCGGCCTCGTGGCTTTAGGCGCGTCCTCGTCGCTTCGATTTCTGTAGTTGGAGATATTACAAGTGGGTAGATTTCAAAAGTGCATTAGACAACATTAATACTATCCTAACATACTTCATTGATTTTTGTGGTGCATAGTGTATTTGATGGTTAAGTTTAAGATAGAGTTTAATTGGTAAGATCATAACACCATCCCCTTTCATTGCTGGACCCCTATTGCACGAAAACATATTGTATCCCTGGATCTCATAGTCCTGCAAGTTATCTCCATAATACCCTTCACTGACCCATGCCTCCTTAATGCAAACAAAATATGGTTCCTCCTCAGCAACATAACACTTGAACGCATCAAATTTGGACCGGATTCTCTGATCATTAAACATCATACACTTAACAAATGCTCCATAACCACCTTTGGCTTTGTCATACTGAGGGGTTCTTTTATCACTAGATGAACTATCACTCTGTCTCCTTGAACTACTGCTGTCCCTATTTGCTGACTTTGAGGTTCTATTGCCTTGGCTGACACAATTGGAATATTCCTGAGTTGGCAATGCAATTTCATCCCTCCC
Source organism: Imbricaverruca yamaguchii (assembly GCA_034440575.1). Classification (NCBI taxonomy): domain Eukaryota; kingdom Metazoa; phylum Arthropoda; class Thecostraca; family Neoverrucidae; genus Imbricaverruca; species Imbricaverruca yamaguchii. The sequence goes on from JAOTOL010001193.1 coordinate 274,569, forward strand.
CACCCCATTTCCTAGTTTCCTGAAGGACATGCTCGTACACTTTGCCTAACACATGGACCCCCTTCTCAGAGAAGTCCAGGCTCAGTGAAGGCTCTAGCCCTAGGCAAAATTGCTGTTACAATGACTCTATTGTAACCCTTCAAGGTGCCAGAAGGGACCTGTAGTCCCGCAGAAGCTACTCACTCCTAGCAGGGCCTATGTTATTTACCCCTACGTGCACTATAACTGTACTAAGTTGGTGATCACTGGTGACCTGTGCCACCACTGGTACCAGGTCCTTCACATTGGCACCAGGCCTGGTGATGCACCTCCTGTCCCTCCTACCTTTACAGAATACCCGATCTAAATGTCGCACACGAGAGTCTCTTACGACCAGCACTGACTCCTTACTACTACTATCCTGGGGGCAGTCATCCAATGTCTGGAACCTATTCGATGTTAATATGCCTGCCCGCTGGGCCGTTCGACTAGGCTTCCTCCCGCTCCTACCACCTGCCACCTGCCACTCACTGACCCTTTCCTTAGGTTCGCGTCTCCAAATCCTCCACCCCCGGACCTCATGCCACTTCCCCTCCTGTGACCTACCAGAACTACCCCTCCTCTGTTCACTATTAACACTTCCCTCTCGAGAAATCCCAGCCACCTTCACAGTAGGGGAAGCCTCAGCTACTTGGTGGCCGGCGACCACCTGGGCATATGATGTCCCTGCTATGGAATAACCCCTTGTTGCTTTTTCTTCCCTACCCTGTGCAACAAGGGCAGCCTTGAGCTTGGAAAGCTCTGCCTTAAGGGTCCTAATCTCTTCCTCTATTGCCTGCATCCTGGTCGAAACCATCCTACAGGCTGCAGCTTATGCCTAGATTTAGATTCAAATTAACTCGATAAACAACCGACAAAAAAGCCAACTATCATTCACTATAAAACGCTACCTCCTATACTGTCAGTTAATTATCTAAGTACCTCAAGAATACTAACACGCTAAGCAGAAACTATTAAACAAGTGTTTGTTCTTTTTTTATAAATAAATAACATGTTTAATCTAATTGTCTTCTAGACAAGTAGACAACTATATGAATATTCCTTTTGATATCACTTATGGCTAGACAGAAAAATGAACAGTCACACAGCACTTATGAATACCACCAACTTAGAATAAATCGTTTTCGTTTATGTGATCTCAGAGATGTGTCTGTTCTCCTTGTCATGATGAAAAACCACTTTAATCCTTGTATCTCATCACTGTATGTCAGGGGGAAAAGGAGCTATTTGCTATTATATGCTATCTGCTCCTATTATGCTGCGCAGCACACGTAATGTTGCCATATACTGACATACCCTAACTTGCTTATCATTAAAACAAAAAATACTGAGCGGTGGCAAACCGTGTTGTATATCGGGAGCTATATCAAATTTCATCAGTAGATTTTCTATGTCCAAGCTCACTGAACACTTTTTGAAGGTCCACCATCCAAGATTAGGTGACCAGGAGTGCCCCCTCCTCTTACCCAAAGACTGCAAGCGCCTGACGTTAACTCAATAAAATAACCAGTAATGTCGCGAGCAGCTAACAGCTAAGAGATGAAAAACAAATATAGAAGCAAACAAACACCCGGTAGCAATATAACTAATAATAAAGAATGCTGTGAGTAGTAATACCCAAAGGAGGTGTATGACTGGCCATAGACCCATCCCAAACAAGAAATTAAGATCTACACTGCAATGTCAGTAGTTGGTTTGTAGTCCCATGGTAGTTCGTACTTCTCATTTGAAATGCATTTTTTTAAAGTTTGACTGCTCCCACAACTCCATCCAGCTAAGTATGCTTGCTAAGGTGTGTTGCTGGGTAGAGTGTGGGAGGAACTATGGTTGGGTGTTTTCAAGATTTCTAATATACAGATAGGGACACACACAAACGCACACAGACGCACACACACACACACACACACACACACACACACACACACACACACACATACACACACACACATACACACACACACACACACACACACACACACACACACACAAACACACACATACATAAACACAAACATATATATATATATATACATATATATATATATATATATATATATATATATATGTATATATATATATATATATATATATATATATATATATATATATATATATATATATATATATATATATATATATATATATATATATATATATATATATATATATATATATATATATATATATATATATATATATATATATATATATATATATATATCAACACATACATGCACATGGGTACTCCCCTGGTATCCAACAAATGAAATGTATGAGCCATTTAATATCTTCTCAATGAGTATATCATAATGTGATTTGTCAGAACCGTCTTCGAATTTGATATATGTATGCAGAAAATGTTTTACTATGATAATATTACAAAGCTTAGGTCGAAAACATTCCATGGTGAAGAAACGATAATATTTGTTTGAATGGCTCTGTTGGAAGTTGTTTTGGAATCGTGTGGAAGCTGGGGTATTATGCGATTCTGTCAAAAGTGTTCTAATGGAATAGGGTAGCTGAAAATAAATGTTCTTTACCGTAATAAGCGACATTTGAAGTTTTCCTATAGCTTGAAGTTTTAACGTTTTTTTTAAAGATAAGGTTTGCACTCGGAGGAGAAATACACCCTCGATAATATGCATAATTCCTTTCTGAAGGAAGTATAATTTGCGTGTGATTAGCACACTCCCCCCCCCACACACACACATACATATATATATATATATATATATATATATATATATATATATATATATATATATATATATATATATATATATATATATATATATATATATATATATATATATATATATATATATATATATATATATATATATATATATATATATATATATATATATATGTATATATATATACATATATATACATATATATATATATATATATATATATATATATATATATATATATATATATATATATATATATATATATATATATATATATATATATGTTAAAACAAATGCATGGTACAATTTTGGGAAGTCCGTTTTGCCTAGGAGATATAATATTTTCAAAATAATTCCTATGATTTCACTTATTATGTTTGAGACACTGCGATATGGGAAGTGCAAATTTTCATCCCTGTACACACCATGATGTTTTACTGGTTTCTGATTTAAAATAGCAATCACGTTAAATTAAATCTTGATGACAATATCTGTTTTGTGATTGTTATACAGCTGATATGCAGTTTTTTTAAATTCCTTTAATGACAAAATACTTGAATTCAGCCATTGCGAAGTTGTTCACAAAGAAATTGTGATCTTGTCATCCCGCTCTGTACAGTTAGTGATATAAAAGAATGGCTGTGTTATCAGCATATGGAAATGTCTCACAATATAGAAACAAATTTACGGGATCAATTATATATGTATATATATTGTAAGGAGTAAGGGGCTTAAAATTGAGCCTTTTGACGCACGCACTTCATTTAATTTAAGCAGTGGGCCTGATACTTTTTTGTGTGGTAATTTGTGTTCTGCCTCATAAATATGACCGCATTATTTTGGTTGCATTTAGTTTCATACCATATTTTTCCATTCTTTCACATACTGTTTCCTAATCAGCAGTATCAAACACGTCTCTCAAAACGAGGCAAATTCCGAGGACTTATTCATTATTTTAAAATAATTTGGTGATCAGGCTCTGTATTAAGAGAGGAGGCATATATGTGTTCCTTTCTTATATAAAACCAAATTCCTTGTCGGAAAGTAGATTGTGTAGGGTGAGATGTTCTAAGGGTTGGATATAGATTATCTTTTGTAATATTTTTACATATATGGAGAAGTCTAATTCGTTTGCAGTTACTAAATGTTGCCTGGTCACCTTTCTCATGTGCTTTGCAACATCAATTTTGAATGGCTTGACGAAGATCTCATTACTGAGGAATAAGTTGATGACATGGGTTAAGTGTGGTAATATCGACCTAAATGAATATATACATACATATAAATACATATATGATATATATATATAAATTATATATATATATATATATATATATATATATATATATATATATATATATATATATATATATATATATATATATATATATATATATATATATATATATATATATATATATATATATACATATATTCAAACTGAAGTTAGCAAATTTGCCCAGTGAAGCTCATGCGAAGCAGCCACTGACGTGAAACTGGGCACAGCACCATCATACGGTAGTAATTAACAAAACCTGGGGGCACTAGTCGAAGCCGCAGAACCGCACCAAGTCTGGCGAATGGCCAGATGCACAAGTCGACTGCACACGTGCACGCACGGCGATGCGATGGCGGTCGGCAGTTCCATATTGAAAAGTGTAGGTGTGCTTTCTTTTACATTTTACAGTGATTCGAGCAGGAGCAATTGGTGCGAGAAGTCCTGTCAAGAAATACCGGAAACCCTTTAGAATAGTCAGGAGGGGCTGAACTTCGATTAATTATAATCGATTACGGCTTGCTCGGTTTCTTCAAGATAAAAGGTACGTTTTGCTGATGACTTAAGTACAATATAAAATGAACCCTTTCAAATAAAATAAAATATTCCAATCATAGCTTATTCAAATCGTGCAATGACAAAACCTTGGACTTGAGGCTCTTGAACAGTGCGCGGAAATAATAAATCAGTAGTAGTTAAATTTTCCAATTATAGCTAACTGAATCATCCTGCCAGATATATCGACAACGTACATCAGCCGACCAATCTCAAACTAAAAGCTTTTGGCTATTGAATCTACCCATAACCATTGGCTGGATATACATAAAGCTGGCTCGATTTATCGTATCGAATGTTAGAACTTCGTCAACTTTGGAGACGGATTTCCTGTGCCTGTGTGGATACGAATGTCGCGGCGGCCTGCCACCAGGTGGCAGTAGCAGCGTCGAAACCCCCGTTCACCGAACGGCGGCAGAACGGCGTAGCAGCCGCGGCTGGGACGCCACCATGCGGCAATACGGCGAACTCGTACGTCGGCGGGGAGGGGTCGGGGAAGTACCAGTTCTGCGCTCGACCTGCCATCTGGCGTAGCAGCACGACTTCTCCAGGTGTTCCGCGGACAACAGCTGGAATGCTACAAACGTCGTCTTCCAATCTTTTGTGTCCATTTACAGGACAGCTCCACTTTCCCGGTTCCCCACAGGGTCAGCGTCTCAAGACCGGTACATCCTGCGTCACCATTGGCAAATTCATCATCATCACCGCCGCCATAGTCGCCATCGGTCCTTCTTCAGCACATGTCTTCGTCGAAACATAAAATGTCACCACATTGGAATCCTCCCGAAGTTTCACCATTTCCTCCAGCAGCACGACCAACGAGTGCGGCAGTAATACCTCATGCAGATGCTGGCAGCTCCGTCCCAACCGGCAGCGCGCGACGTTCGACTAGGCTCGACATCAGACGCGAAGCTAGGCGGTATCGCTTCCGAATGTCGAGTTCTCCTGCCGCAAGATAGGTGGCGCGCCGATCGCGGCCGGGAAGGACTCTGTGCTGGATGAGCTACAGCGCCTCAACGCAGGCCGACTGTCGAGGGCACGCCGGCCGACGGTGGCGCCCTCTGGAATCTTCCTGAAGACTGGGGGTTAAGAAAAAACAAGACAGCGAGTGCCCACGGCCCGCCACCTTTACCCACGGACAAAATGCCATAGACATCCAAATACTAGCAGGAAAAAATGCTCTTCCATCGCGTCGTCTTGTCCGGCCACACGGTATATCCCCATAGGAACAATGCCTATCTAAGTTCAGAAAGTTTCGTAGCAATTTCTACTATCTGCTAAACCAACTTACCCTCTTCATAATAATACTTACTAAACTCTTTCGAGGATGCATGGGCTCGGACACCGACCTGACCACGACTTTGGCCAACACTTGGGCCAACGGGCTTGCCGCCTCAAGCTCGGTTCATGCTATGGCATTTTGACGCTTCCCGAGCGTTTATTCATCGTTTGTACGCCGTTTAGTCAAACAAACGGCATTCGAACGCATTTCATACGCCCGTCAATACTGCGTTTTACGAACGTTTAACGCGATATCGGAGCATCGCAGCGTGCTCTGGGGTATGCCACCACCGCATAATGAACGTCTATCTGGCGTCCAAAGATAGATCTCGTTTATCATTTCAACGCTGATTCGGCGTTCAGCATTCTGTTGGTGTGACTGAGTGGTCGCGCGATATTCGAAGCTTGGTTGTCTGGTGTCTGAAGCGGGTTTTGATGTGATCGCGTAACCAGGTTGGAAGAATTGATTTGCTTGTGGCTAGAATATTGCATTTTCTAGCACACCTCATTTAGCCACGTGATAGGAAAGGTAGCCCTGGAAAATATCAACAGTCGGAATTGCATGCAATGTTCTGTTATATTTATGTTTTGTTGGCACTGAAAAAGCATGCTTGTTCACCCAAGATGGCCTCAAAAGCTTTGTAAATTTCTTTTGTGGCCTCTATCTGCCTAAACTCTACACCCTCGAACTCAAAGAACACACACACACACACAGATTCGACACACACACACACACACACACACAGAGATTCGACACACACACACACACACACACACAGGCCTATATTGGCGAGACAGGGCGGTCTCTTCAACAACATGTACAGGAACACAGAACACGGATTTACTTGGTGTGATTCAATCTAATTATCGTACCCGTGACACTGATGTGGATAAAGGATTCAAGCAAGGTGTGGGGGCGTGTATGTTTGCGGTTGCTGATCTCTCACCATCAATTCTACCAAGAAGATATTTGACAGCTCTGATCGAGCTGAAGCGGAATAAAGATATTGTGGTCACGAGCTCTGACAAAGGTGGCGGCGTTGTCGTGATGAATTCGGCGGACTACACTTCCAAAATGAATAATCGTATCTCGGACGCGAATACCTACCAGAAGTTGAATGTTGGGTCCGTGAAAAAGGAGTCGGACAAATTTAATAAGGCGGTCAGACGGATTCTGAAGAGGTCATTGAAGGGCAAGGGTTTACTGTATCTCCTCGAGGAGAATCCAAGGTCACCCCAGATGCGGGGTTTGCCTAAGACGCATAAGCCAGGAATCCCTATGCGTCCTATCACATCGGGTATAGGCAGCGCCCCACATCGCATTGCGAAGGTGTTGGCACAGCCTTTATCGGCCTCTCTAGGAGTAATCAGTGACAGTCATGTCAAAAATTCTGTGGACTTTTTGGACAGAGTGAAGCAGATATCTGTTGTGGGGAAGAAGATGGCCAGCTTGGATGTGAAATCGTTGTTTACTAATGTGCCGATTACCGGGGCAATGGACGCAGTTAAACGGGTGCTAGACTTGACTGATAATGACTTGTTGCCCTTGCCGAGAAGAGATTTCATCCAGCTAGTTGAGCATTGTGTTAGATTCGGTGCTTTTGAGTTCGAGGGTGTAGAGTTTAGGCAGATAGAGGGTTTGGCGATGGGCTCTCCACTGAGTGCGGTATTAGCCAACCTGTTCATGGAGGTGCTGGAGGTTGGCGGAGGCGGTGGTCAGTTACCCAAGTGTATAAGCTCTTTGGTACAGTATATTTATGCACATTACTCCTCGGTTTAGCTTATCAGGTCAGCAATTTTACCACGCTGCAGACATATAATCATTGTCCTGAAAATGATTTGGTCCTTCCAATATGAACCTTTGTTATTTCAAAAATTTAATTATTTCAGCTTCATGTGTTTGATTCTTGGATCAAGGTGACTATCATAAGTGGAACTTGTCGCATTGACAAAAATTGTCATAAATTCCTTGACACAAATGCAACATATGACCCATGACACTGTGTCCTAGAAATTGGTGCTATGGTATAACTGAATCCAATTTGCATTGGTAGGGGAGAGTGGGGTAAGATGACCAAGGGTTTAGGGAAATTGGCATTGCGACCAAATTAACCCACAAATCCTGGATCTCTGAATGTCAACACGAAGCCCAATATTTTTATATCCACTTGAATGCACTGGATCACTGAGACTCGTCTCGTTTTCTCATTGTTGAGATTTTACCAGAGGCATGTAAAAGGGCGTCTTACCCATGGGGTGGGTAAGATGCCCATGGGTATGGGTAAGATGCCCCTGCCCTGGGCATCTTTCCCCATTGCCATAAAATGAAACTTTATCGTTTATGATTTCGTAGGCACTTCAACCGGCAGATGCATTCCTTCCCTCACTGAAAAAAAAATCAACCAAACGTTCATGTTTTATTCTGAGCTTGCGAAAAAGAAACGCTTTGGTACCAAGCTCACCAGCCACCCGTGAATTCTTCTTAAGGTAGAATTCCACCAGGCTGGTGCCAGCATATTACCATTGGGCATAGCATGCGTTCACAAGTTTCAATTGAACTTAAAACATACGCTGACAGCACAGATCAAATGTATTAGCGGCACAGGTCACAGGTGTAGCCACCATCGCCGTTAGCTTGTACGTGGGTACAAAGCACACAGGCCCAGCCTTGGCAGGCTGCGCACTGAATCCACTCTTCACACGACATGATAAATCTCATGTCACAGATAATGCACCTGGTGTCATCTAGTTCTTGCGCGTTGCAGATTTGATAGCTTGTTTTTTTTTTATTTTTGCGATCCTGGCTTTGTCTGTCTTGTCCCCTTCTTTTTAGCTGCCTCTACGTTTTCTTTTCCCTTCTTCATTTTCTTTTTTCATGTATTTTCTTGCTGGGAGACGACGTGATTACTGTGGCTTGTTCAGCCCGACGAGATCTCTTTCTCTTTTCCGCTCGCGGAGTGGTGGGTAACATCTAGAATGCTGGTTGGTGACTGCTGAGCGCTCTCTTCGAGACCGGCAGCTGTGGCGCTCGAGCCCGCAGACTCCGGCGCCGGTTCCTGAGATGACTGCAGCACCCTTTCGTCGAGATCGGCAGCTGTGGCGCTCGAGCCCGCTGTCTCCGGCGCCGGTTCTTGAGACGACTGTAGCGCGCTCTCGTCGAGACCGGCGGGGGAATCGGGAGCCTCCTCCTCAGTCATCCGTGCGGGTGCAAAAACATCCTCGGTGAAAACCATGTCACAGGGCCATATTCCTGAGGCTTTTAATCCATTGATCGCCCACTCAATGGTAGCAGATCTCGAGTAGGCAGTGCTGAAGATCTGGGCCAGTTCGTACTAGGTCACGCGCCTACCTGGATGGCCAGGCATCTAGGTGTCCACTGCGTTGTTGTACGCGCTCTTGGGGGACTTGAATACCGCCATATCTAGCAGCTGCATTCTATGAGTAGAATGCGGCGGCAGTGTGATGCTTGTCACGCCGTTTTCCCAAGCCATGTCGACGACCTCGAGAGACTTATGGCTGTGATAGCCATCGAGGATGATCACGTGTTTGTCCTGCATTGAGGGCTTCACCACCGCCAGGAAATGGTGGAACCATGTGAGGAAAACCTCTTGATCGGTCCATCTAGAATTAGTGCACGTTCCCACCGAGCCTGGCTGGGCACCATTCATCAGACTTTGACCATCTTCATCCTGCCGAAGACGAAGACTGGAGGTAAGTGCAATCCAGCCGCGTTGAGTGCGCACAGAACAGTGACAATCTTGCCGCGCTCTCCGCTTGTGATTTTCCAGACTCTTTAAACGCCTTTAGAAGCAACGATCGTCCTTGGAGTTTGTACGTTGGTCACCCCAGTTTCATCCATATTCCATGCTTTTATGGGCCCGTAGTCGCCTCCGTCAAGAACTGATTCGTATGCGTCGAAGAACTTCTTGACCTGAGGTCGGTTTAATCCGACGGCTCGGGATAGGCTTGTGGCTTCTGGGCTCCGGATTGACAGGCTTGGGTGGCGACGCAAAAATCCATAAAGCCAGTTTTTCCCAGCCATCCTGTGCTCCTTGTCGAACCGCACTTTCATGTCTATCATCTTCTGTGCGAACTCGTAGGCTAGACGCTGTGAGTCCAATGCTGTGATCCTAAAAAGAAGTTTCTCCATTTCTTTGATCTGTTGTACGAGTTGTTCCTCCATTTCCTTCGGAATGTCTGTAGACCTTCCCAGACTTCCCGGGATCAGCACCTTCTTGTCTCGGTGGCGACGCAGTGTTTTTCTGGATGTCTTGTACATTTTGGAGACCTTATACAGGGAAGATCCACTACGTATGGCTTGAAGTGCTTGCTTGAGATTCTCTTGGCCGTAGGAGCCTCGGTCCGAGGTCCTGGTTCTGGTTCGTGCCATGATACGTGACCCTGAAAATGATATCGGAATTAGAAAATTGTTGGTGGAAATTGATATAAACTGATTAGGGTTGTGACAAGGTATCATCTGATGGTGTTTGCCAAGGACGCATGAACCGGGGGTGGTGAGGGGAACAAGGACAGAGCCTCCCACTTCCCCCAAACCAACTTTGGTGATTTTTAACATTTACCCTATGGCGTTGACTGGAAATATTTTGCCAAAAAATAATTGTTTGGCCCCCAACTTTGAATCAGTTCCCGCGCCGCTGGTGTTTGCTGCACATATTGGAACAAACTGGAAATCCTTTGGCAAGCCATGAAATAGTGTGCAAGGGTGATGATCTTCGCTAGGTAAAATATTTTCACACAGTCTGGCGAAATTTGGTGCATATGAATTTGTATTATATGTAGTATTCGGGTGAAGTCGGTATTATTATCTTGATTAATTGACTGGGTAGATCTTTTATTATCTGGGTACCATCTGTTATTGATATGGGTGGATCGATTAATACAGACACTTTCCAATTTAGGTAAGTATGTCACCTACAAATGACCAAGATCGTAACAAGCAGGGAGGGATGGAATTGAAGCTCCAAATTTGAGAGGCCCAATACCAAAAATATATAGATATTACCCGACACGAAAAATGTACGTGGTAAATTTCAGACTGCAGCTTCCCAATCCCTCTTGGGTTACCCCACCTCACGAACACTTTCAATAATTCGTACGTCCCCGGGGGTGACAAAAGAAACATATAAAACATATCCGAGGTATGAAAGCTAATTAGCTAAATATTGAAGCATGAATGTGTTATTCGTAAACTACCGGCGGGAGAGACTATGGGGTAAGATGCACCGGGGCGTCTTTCCTCACTGATGTGTGGGACGTCTTATCCACCAATTGCGAAATTTAGTCGCACGTAGCGTGCAGAAATAGGGCGATCGTGGCGAACTGGAGAATAACACCCTAAAGAGCCAAAATATACCATGTTCCGCGATAGAAAGTCCTACAGCACGCAAGTATATTATTTGGACAGATGTATGCAACTATTTTGTTAAACTTTCACAAACGAAAACGTCAAAAAGTGAAGAAACACTCAGCGCTCATCACGCACTTGCAGCAACGGACACACTTTTTGCGCAATAAACAACATGGCTTCTGTTTCCAATCAAGAACTTCAGATCCGTTCTCTAATTCTTTGATCATAAAGACATCAAGACATAAAGACATAACAGATTAGTGCAGCTATGAGCCACAAGGGCCCTTCTTGGTTGCACTATGTACACTCAACCAGTTGCCCACCAAATCCGTCGGCCAACCCTCCCTGTAATACTAAAAGCAAGCCCTCTATTCTTATAATGATTGTCTATGCTGTTTTAAAGACTTTAATGGGTGTCTGCAGCTGTTCGTGTTCTACTACCCTTTTAGTGAAGAAAGTCTGTCTTAACCGTGTTCTGCTAGCTGTTTGACCCCCATTACCCCTGTTCCCCCCCCCCGCCATGGCATTTGCCCGATGAGATCCCCAGCCTTCTATGTCTAGGTGAAAAAAAAGAAACATCTTTCCTCATATGCCAGGTTGCTTATACCATTAATCATTTTTGTAGCCTCTTCTGCACTCTCTCTAAAAGCCAACAATCTTTTTCATAGCTAGGAGGACCAAGCTTGGATGCAATATTCCAAATGTGGCCTGACATATGCGCAGTAAAGCTTCCTGATGACTTCCTCACTTCTGTATGATACATTCCTATTTATTGCCCCAACCATTCTCAGTGCCTTCTTCCTGGCTTCCTTGGTCTGTTCTGAAGCCCCCAATTTTGTGATTAGAATAACACCTAAATCCTTCTCCTGTTGAATCACTGATAGCACTTGGCCACCCATCAAGTATGGGGCCTTCATATGCTGCGTACCTACATGCGTGATTTTGCACTTATCGAAATTAAATTTCACTTGCCATTATTTGGACCACTTCACAAGTTCGTCTTAGGTCTTTTTGCAGCGCGATATGCTCATTTTGACCCTGTTATTGCCCTCAAGACTTTCAAATCATCCGCGAATTTCAAAACCTTACTGCTTAGGCCACTTTCAATGTTCTTTACGAATATAATTAACAGTAGTGGCCCCAGTACTGACCCCTGGGAGACTCCACTGGAGAACATTTTGACATGATGACTTTGTCCCTAACGTTACTTTTTATGTAAACTCTGCACCTCCTGGCATATTGAATGTCGTACATTTCTTATCACGCAATGTCTAAAACCGAGAAGTACTAAGAGCCATTCTTCAGTAGTATTAAATAATTGATATTCCATTCCAGTAATTGATTCCATCAATTAAATCCAAGCTAAATTCAGGGATGAGAATTTGGTCATGATAAGCACGTCAGTAACACCACTCACCGCTCGTAGTTTTTGCTGGACAGATCTCGACCCCAGATTTTAGTCAAAGCTGTTCCCGAAAACTTCTCAGACTAATAGCAAAGCTAGAAAAGCCGTCGAATACCCGAGGAAATACTATCCTTAGGTGTTAATGGGGATCTGCTGTAAAATCTCTAATCATGAATTTTGTGTTTATTTTTATTTTTGCATTTGATCTACAGAAGTATTCCTATACAAAGGGAAAACAAACACCAACAGGAAAAAGACGGCATCATTGTGACAGCCATTTTTCCAGAATTTCATATATTCCATTAATGTATTGTCTGACATGATTTTCTTCCAAAATAATCTGACTTCTAGATACAACTTCAATTCTATAGAAGCGATAGTATCCCATGGTAAGTTGAAGTTGAAACATATCGGAAAGAGTTGCTTGTAATGCTTTGATAAGAAAGTCTAGCATGATGTACATACATTGTTCCCCAATTATGTACAGGGACTTGATAATCCTACACTGAACAAACGCTTCAGATCTCTGTGCTTATCTTGAGTTCTTTTCCGGAGGAATCAATAATTATTTTTCTACCACGCTCGACACTACATGAGTAGATCTTTCGACCTCCGTGTTTTGATGATTTAGAACTGATGACTGATGCAATCCCCTTCTTCGGCAGGTCGATGAGGTGGTGGATGTTCCGCTGCCGCCAGAGGAGCCGGAGACGGTCAACAGCTTAGCTGACACACCCAACAGACAGCCAGTGCTGGCGAATGGCGGGACTGCTGCACCCAGCAACCAGCTGGAGCCCTCTCATGACCCGGGCACACAGTCGTACCTGGAGTCACAGGAGCCGACTGGCGACTTGTCTGCGGAGCTGGAACGGTACTTGCAGTCACAGGAGCCGACCGGTCACATGTCTGCAGAGCTGGAACAGTACCTGGAGTCCCAGGAGTTGACTGGTGACATGTCTGCGGATCTGGAGGAGTACCTGGAGTCCCAGGAGTCGACTGGCGACTTGTCTGCGGAGCTGGAACGGTACTTGCAGTCACAGGAGCCGACCGGTCACATGTCTGCAGAGCTGGAACAGTACCTGGAGTCCCAGGAGTTGACTGATGACATGTCTGCGGAGCTGGAGACGTTCCTGAACAACCTGTGGTCGGGACAGGAGGGCAGGGTTGATGTGACCGTTGAGTACACAGAGCCACACCCCAGCTGTGACCCGGCCGCCGAGGCCGACCTCAGCCTGCGCCAACCGGTACCGACGTCGCTGTCGGCTGACTCGGAGCCGGACACGAACTGGGACCAGCTCGACGACGACTCGTGGGAGGCGGTGCTGCGGCTGCACCCTCTGCTGGAGACGTGTGAGGACACAGCCATCAGTCAGCTGACTCGGCAGCAGTCCGGCAGTCTGGCGCACACTTCTTCCCCCGGCAAACGGGGTAAGTGCACCCACCCACTGGTATCCCACTGGGTACACCCACCAACTGGTATCCCCCTGGGTACACCCACCCACTGGTATCCCACTGGCGACACCCACCCATTGGTATCCCACTGGGTACACCCACCCACTGGTATCCCACTGGGTACGCCCACCCATTGGTATCCCACTGTGTACACCCACCCATTGGTATCCCACTGGCGACACCCACCCACTGGTATCCCACTGGGTACACCCACCCACTGGTATCCCACTGGGTACACCCACCCACTGGTATCCCACTGGGTACACCCACCCACTGTGTACACCCACCCACTGGTATCCCAATGTGTATACCCACCCACTGGCATTCAACTGGGGAAACCTACCCATTGGTATCCCACTGGGGTCACCTACTCAATGGTATCCCACTGGGTACACCCACCCACTGGTATCCCACTGGGTACACCCACCCAATGGTGTCCCACTGGCGTTTCAATGCTGTATGAGTTGAACATGTCTACAAGAATGCTGTTTGATACATGGTACATGCTATTTTTTGTCAAGATACAGGCACCATGATGGTGATTTTCTATGAACTCGGTAGATATATAGTGAACTCCCGGGACTCTGTCTAAATGCCTTTGTAATTTAAATGTATGGGGCGAATGAATACAAGTGAGCGCAGCAACTGCGTCGGGCGTTTCTGGATGCTAAATTGTGCTCATTTCTACAGGTTATTCTCATTGATCACTGTCGTGGCGATATTAAATGGGAAAAATTCAGGAACGAAAAGCAAGCGCCAATTCCATAGCACATTCGCAAATGTGGGCGGTTGTTGCAATAACCCTTGCCGTCTATCCTCTCAAATCCCCTGACCCGCCTCCGCAGAAGTCTTATTATACTCTAATAAATTACACTCTAATATATTACTCTCAATAGATTTAGTATATTATATATTAGTAAAGTAGTCCACTTTCACTCTGCATCAATTCCCACTCTAATTTGAAAACTAAACTTTTCACGAAGACGAACATGGTGTCACTGCATAGCGTTCGACGAGTAGGGACCGAAAACATCCCTAACATTTTTTTTATCCCTTTCAAATCATGAACTCCTTAGGAGGATCTATGGGATCACGACAGACATCATGTTTTGGCTATGGGAGTTCATTTTGAGGGAGAACTAAATTTGAATAAAAAAACGCAAAGCCGAACGTGGTCCCAAGGGCTTGCCCACACAAAAATGAAACATTTTACCATTTCTATTTGCCAATATATGGGAAGCACATGAGCCAATAATCTCGCCTGACGACAGGTGAGCTGAGGTCAGGGCACGACTCGACCAGGCTTACTGGACCAATGAACTCGCATCATGACACGTGATCTGGGGTCAGGGCATGTGCTGACCTGGTTTACTGGGTCAGTAATATCACCTGCCGGCCTATGGACTGGGGTCAGTCCACGACCAGACCAGGTCAACGGGGCCAAATCCAATGAAAGTTCACTTGGGAACACTCATGAAGTGTCAAGTAAAGAACAACTAAGCACGCTTCCGACTTCGTTGAGATACAATGTGTCACTGAGGTTGACCTTAGCGCAACGCGTTGTCATGGATTGTAGTTACACTTAGGCTTAGTGTAAAGAAAGTGCCAAAATTAACTGCAAAGGGCAGACTAATATTATGATATCGTAGGTGTGGAGAAAACCGTAACTCTGTATTCCAAACGGACATTGGACACGTGATCCCTCCTCTCTGATGAAAACGTATTTATTACTGCGCAATGCTACAAAATGTTATATCCTATATACTACTTCAAATTTACCACTGAATTGCATCTAAAACGCTTAGACTTAAAGCTCCCTAATCTCCCCCGTAATATATACCACCGGAAAAAAAACCTATTTTTTTAAAAAAAAAAACTCGCATACTTAGCACTCGCATGTCCGGCGGTCCGCGCCAAATTCGCATGTCCGGGGGGGGGCAAATGTTTTCCGCCATAGGATTTCTAGAATTATGCTAGCTACAGACAATAGGAAGACGGCGCTTGGTGGCTTGTGACAGGCTCTATTGAAAGTGTTTGTGTTATTTCTTCCCTCAGGTCATTATTCAGGTCACTGGGCCGACATAGGTCAAATTCGAACACATCCGGTGGGACTCTCAGATGTTGACACATATTTCAGGACCTGTAACCGATACAAGGAAACGGCGGACGCTTTTCGACAATTTTTTTAATGTGCTATCGACGATAGGCGGTGTGATTTAAGGTCAGACCAACCGAAACCATGACCTCAGGTCAAGTTCATGAAGCAACCTAGGGAGGGCATACAATGTATCAATCGACACGTCCTGGCGACACAAGCACAATGACGGTAATTTGAGCATTCTAGCTCAGTGCAGTGCGATATAATGCGCAGAAATATGCTATTGAACTCAGATAAACCTTGGTGAGGTCACTGAGCAAAAATGTTAGCGGTAACATTGAGAATAGCTTCCAACTACACGCCACAACCGTTGTGAGGTCATTCCGACAGCAATCGTGTAACCAGGGAACATTTGTATATGTCACCATAGCCCTATTATGGGGGAAGCCATGGCCGGGACCTGACCTCAGGTCAATGCTATGAACAAAAACCCGAGTTACAACATGGTCCCTGCTGAGATCATGACCTGTTATACGTTTGAAATCAATAGTCCAATTATTGTGGAAGTTATGCCACCTAGAACTCTGTGGGACGTTGGGTCACTTCGCCTAACCTGAGATGACCCAGGATTAAAATGTATGAGTACATGCGGAAAAGACGAGTCAGCAGCCATGCGATGTTTGTCCTTGCTAACCCGATTAGTATGGCGGCAAAGTAGGGAAGACCGCAGGGTGGCAGATATCTCCCCCCCGCAGGGAGTGTTAATACTCTGGAGGTTTGATAATTTTCCTTGACAACAAACTGTCCTGTGATAAAGTGCCAAAATTAACTGCAAAGTGCAGAGTAATGTTGCGATATCGCAGGTGTGCAGAAAGACTTAACTTGGTATACCAAACGGACATTCAACAAGTCCCTCTACATATTCAATTTGTACCACATTCCCTACCCAGGTGAAGGGTTACACAGCAAAAATCCAACCGTGATCCCTCCTCTCTGATGAAACCGTATTTGTTACTGCGTAATTCTACAAAATGTTGTATCCTATATATTACTTCGAATTTACGACTGAATTGCATCGAAACAGCTAAGACGGATACATCGCTAATACCGGCCCTAATATGTGACGCGGTGAACATTGCCTTTTGCACTTAGACGTCTTCTAAGTCGATAAATGTATTGTAATAGGTTAATCATTTTCAGAGCGGCGTTGACATGGTTGGTACCGGAGTGTTGATTGCCATCTGATTGCCTCTACCTGGATGTTCAGCCTGGATCTCGGGTCAAATTGGTATACAGTTTTGCAATAGCTACCATATGTCTGGGTTAACAAATATTCTGCATGCAGACGTTTAGACTCTTTGTGTTCGTTCAAAAGACCGAAAGAAGTAATGCTGGCGAATTCCTATAGCCATGCGAAAAAAGTGCTGCATTTTAAGACTTGACCTAATTCGATCTAGGTCAAAATAGCTGAGGTCGCCAGACAAGATGTACTGAAGAACCCTTCCTTTCACTGTGCGAAAGCAAATCCATATCAATGCTCTTAACCAATTTGATTACAAGCCCCTGTTTTGTCAACATTGGCATGACCTGGATCAAGCTCGTTTGGGATGATAAAATGCATTATTTGTGCCTACAGATGTACTTCCATCATACCTATATCCGTACCTTAGTCAGGAAAATTCCCTTGGAAGTACTCAGTAGCTCTAGAAGTATGAAGTAACCTAACTATAGCCTTGACAACCTCTGGATTTGGACACATGTCACCACATGACGCATATTACGCTGGTTCAATATGATTTGGACCAACATCACCCACGTGGTCCATATTTCACTGGTTCTGATCACTGATGAATCTGTATGATTTGAAACACAAACCCCACGTAGCCCACATTCCACTGGTTGTGATCATTCATGTTTTTTGTGCCAATATGATTTGTACACTCACCACCATGTGGCCATGTTACAGTGGTTCTGATTACCGCTGCTGTGTATGTGCTGGTCACGTTGTGTTGCGCACGTCATCGGCTGACGTCACATGTTATGTGCACCGTGGGATATGTCGTTAGCAATACCGCTTTTCCTCTGGCTTGTCACGTTGACGAGACATGCCAGAGGCATATATATTCTTTCCTTCCCAGATTTCCTTTCCTTATTCCCTATATATTTCCTCATACGCAAGAAATGTATGAAATGATCATTCAGTGAGGCACAAAGTTATAGGAGTACTGCCTGTACCAGCTTGTACACCATGGATGTTCAGTTGACAGAGCTCTCGTTTCCTTACACCGCATTATATCTTGTTACAGCTCTGGCTCAAAGAGGAGAAGAAATCAAGGCTCGGAAACCGATCGTGCGGAGACCGCTCAAAGCAGCGAGCCGCAGAAGGCCCAACAAGAGCCCCGACAAAATCGCCGATATGAAGATGGACGAGAAAAAGATGGCGGCCCTCAAGCGGGTATTCAAGCCTAAAACAAAAAGACGACTCGCAAGCCGGGAGGTGCGTTCTTCCCAGAGTACCTCCCTTTATTCTGGTACTTAAACTCAAGATTCCTCTCCGTCCGTAAGACGGGTGACCACGAAATGGCAGTGCGACACGGGCGTTGAATGAGAATGGCTACCGCGCGGTAGTTTTGCGGTGTTTTACCTCCGAACGAATTTTGTAACAATTTTGTACATTTACATTTGTATCTTCGAACGGTGTCTTGCGTCATTTTTGTCCCCAGCTTGTACACATTGTGTAAGCTAGCAATGGTGACATGATGTATCATGTATGATCCGAGACACCATGTGATATACTCCCGGAGTGCAACATGTGTTGTGATATAAGTGTAATCATCGGGCTATGTGATACTGGCTTGGTGTTCGATGACATTTGTAAGGACCGTGTCCCGAGTGGCCTGGCGACTATGGCGTAGGTGTACTCCAAATTAGCAACTTAAATCGAGGGCCTATGTCATAGTGATTGGGGTCGATTTGCCCGAAGATCTAGCTCTCGAAAAATACGGATACTAAAAATCACAACGCTTTAGTGTAGATCACGCCTGAAGGAACATGCTGCAGCATACATTTCGTAACCCATGTTCTCCAGGGGGAAATGAGGGCTAGGTCGGCCACCACACCGCGTCGCCGCGCCAACGTACCCTGTGTGACGTTGAACGCTCGGAGGCCAGGCGGACGGTCGGTCGGCTTTGCACCCCGCAGTTCATATATTGCCCAACGAATTTGAAAACTCGTCTTTCATGGGTCTTTTCCGGTACTGTCCTGAGCTCAGTAGCTCAGTGGATCACATCCTGTGTTAGTACAACACCAATCGCCGACTGTTGTCACCAATTGCAATCACTCAGCTGTGATTTTTTGCTGTATGATGCATGTGTGCGTGCTGGAGTTTCTCCTATGTATTTCATATGTGCCAGAAGACAAATAAAATGCATCATCGCCGATTTCTTTTCATCAAATTGACGAGAAACTGTTCTCAGCTAATTTGTTGCCGAAGACGGTTGGAAGAATAGGAGGATTTTGTAGCACGAGAGTTTGGTTATGCGCTTGCCGTTGCCCCCTGCTTATTATTTCATTGACCATCCCCTTGATGCTTCAGCTTCCGGAGTATCTCAGTTGCAAAAAATTATATTTAGCCCTTTATAAAGTGAAAATATATGCAAGAGAATCACCCAATAGTACTAAAAGCCAATCTAGTCAATCATCGAGGTTCACAGGCGACATGTCGTCACCAATTCTCCGACTTGTACATTAGCAAACGTTAGAAAACTCCTCTTCCAGGCCATCTTTTAACCCGCGCCATTTTTCCGGTCAGATTCTAACACACCGTCTCGGGGGGGCGTGACATTTAGTAGCCCCCCTCTAAACTCCAAACTAAGCATCGCACGAAACGAAGGGGGTGTCATCGGAAAGCGTTCGACGAGTAGGGTTCGGGTCAACCCTTGAAGGCAATTTTCCCCCAATTGTGACGTCATCAGGAGGCGGTATTTTCACGACTTTTCACGAGTTACATTATATTTTTGGCTCTGGGGAGATCATTTTGGGGTATGTATGAGAAAATAAGTCATTTGGAATGAGAAAAGGACAGAGAGATTGACCATGGCTTTAATCCCGCCCCCCCACCAAAAAAAAATCTTTTTTTTTTAGTTTTCAAGTTTTCTTTTTCTAATTTTCCTTTTTCCATGGGTAGAGCATATCGAAAAACGCTGTTTGAAGTCAACTTGGCACCACAAAAAATGCTTACTTTAGCCAGAATTATTTATTTGAACTGCACTTTGGCAAATACGCAAAATTCGTATATAGTCAAAAAAGAAAAAAATTCCACTCGTGCGTTTCGTTCCATCCCTAAAAATATGAAACGCTGGAAGTTTCATTGAAATGTCTGTATCCGGTAAAGCGTGACGACTGGCTGGACCTGTTTGGAAGTGACCTCACTTGATCGTGACTAACACGTTGACCCTATATGACCTGGCTTCAAAATTTTGAATCAGCGTGCAAAATTGATGTGCGTAAAGGTATTCCAGATTTTTGGTGCGCTGCCGCGCGCCGTTCGTCCACTATCCGCGAAAAACCTGAGGGAGGCTGCTCCTCGAGACGGGGGGGAGGAAGCGGAAAACCTCCTTCCTTTTTTGCTTGGGTAAAAGGGTAGCCCTTCCGAATTATTTAACGCTTTCCTTTTTTAATCCTTTCTTCCTCTCTTTTTTATTTAACTTTACAAATATTCCTTTTCCCTTTATTGAAAATAATGAGAAAAAAAATGGACCCTTACCCCCCCCAGGGGCCCCCGAATCCCTGGAAAGCCCCGCCCCCTTTGACCCCCCACGACTTGAGAACAAAAATTTAAGTTAATAAAATTTAATTATAAATTTATTTTTTTTAATTTTCTTTTAAAAATTATAAAAAAATATTTATATTAAAAAAATTTTTTTTTGTGGTTATGTTTTTTAAAATTTTTTTTTGCCGCCAGGTCTCAAGGTGGAAGGAGATCGCCGCTGGAGCTCCAGGTTTCCAGATAAGTCGTTGCAGAACTGGGCAGTACTTTAGTCTAAGCTGTGTATAGGTGTTTAGCAATTACTTCTGTGATTATATTTCATTAGTTTTTATCTTATAAGCATTTTCGTAGCACGCAAACCATACTATATTAACCTAGCGACGCCGCCGTGTGCGCCATCTTTGCTTTCGGCGTGTTCTCGAGGCTTCGATTTCTGTAGTAGGAGATATTACAAGTGTGTAGATCTCATAAGTACATTAGACAACATTCATACTATCCTAACATACTTTATTTATTTTTTGGTGTGCATAGGGTGTTTGGTGTTGAAGTTTAAGATAGTTTAATTAGTAGTAAGTTGGGGGTATTCATAGGTGATGTGCGCCATCTTTGCTTTCGGCGTGTTCTCGACGATTCGATTTCTGTAGTAGGAGACATTACAAGTGCGTATATTTCACAAGTACATTAGACAACATTGATACTATCCTAACATACTTTATTTATTTTTTGGTGTGCATAGTGTGTTTGGTGTTGAAGTTTAAGATAATTTAATTAGCAGTAAGTTGGGGGTATTCATAAGTGCTGTGTGACTGTTCATTTTTCTGTCTAGCCATAAGTCATACTTGTGTTGAAGAAAATTGGATTAGACATCTTGTGTATTTATTTAATTTAAAAAACAAAACAAAAAAAAAACAAACAAAAACAACAATTGTTTAATAGTTTCTCCTTTTCTTGAGGCACTCAGATAATAAACTGACAGTATAGGAGGTAGCAATTTATAGTGAATGATAGTTAGCTTGTTTGTCGGTTGTTTAGCGAGTTAATTTGAATCTAAATCTAAGGCATAAGCTGCAGCGTTTAGGATGGTTTCGACCAGGATGCAGGCACTAGAGGAAGAAATTAGGGCCCTTAAGGCAGAGGTTTCCAATCTCAAGGCAGCCCTTGTTGCACAGGGTAGGCAAGATAAAGCAACAAGGGGTCACTCCGTAGCAGGGACGTCATATGCCCAGGTGGTTGCAGGCCACCAGGTAGCTGAGGCTTCCCCTACTGTGGAGGTGGCTGGGATCTCTCAAGAGGGGAGTGTTAATAGTGTTAATAGTGAACAGAGGAGAGGTAGTTCTGGTAGGTCACAGGAGGGGAAGTGGCATGAGGTCAGGGGGTGGAGGATTTGGAGACGCGAACCTAAGGAAAGGGTCAGTGAGTGGCAGGTGGCAGGTGGTAGGAGCGGGAGGAAGTGTAGCCGACCGGCCCAGCGGGCAGGCATAGTAACAGCAAATATGTTCCAGGCATTAGATGACTGCCCCCAGGATAGCAGTAGTAAGGAGTCAGTGCTGGTCATAGGAGACTCTCGAGTGCGTCATTTAGAGCGGGTATTTTGTAAAGGTAGGAGGGACAGGAGGTGCATCACCAGGCCTGGTGCCAAGGTGAAGGACCTGGTAACTGCGGTGGCACAGGTCACCAGTGATCACCAGTTTAACACAGTCATAGTGCATGTAGGGGTAAATAACATAGGTCATACTAGGAGCGAGGAGCTTCTGCGGGAGTACAGGGCCCTTCTGGCCACCCTGAAGGGTACCAATAGAGTGCTTGTAACAGGAATTTTGCCTAGGGCTAGAGCCTCCCCTGAGTGGAGCTCTAGGGCACTGGCAGCTAACACCAGGGTAGGAAAGCTCTGCCAGGAGCTAGGTTTTACATTTGTAGACGAGTGGAGCAGGTTTTATGCATCGTGGGACCTCTATCAGAAGGATGGCCTGCATTTTTCTGAGAAGGGGGGTCCATGTGTTAGGCAAAGTATATGAGCATGTCCTTCAGGGAAACTAGGAAATGGGGTGGGGAGGGATGAAATTGCATTGCCAACTCAGGAATATTCCAATAGTGTCAGCCAAGGCAATAGAACCTCAAAGTCTGCAAATAGGGACAGCAGCAACTCAAGGGGACAGAGTTATAGTTCATCTAGTGATAAAAGAACTCCTCAATATGAAAAAGCCAAAGGTGGTTATGGAGCATTTGTTAAGTGTATGATGTTTAATGCTCAGAGTATCCGTTCCAAATTTGATGAGTTCAAGTGTTATGTTGCTGAGGAGAAACCGGATTTTGTTTGCATTACGGAGGCATGGGTCAGTGAAGGATATTTTGGAGATAACTTACAGGACTATGAGATCCAGGGATACAATATGTTTTCGTGCAATAGGGGTCCAGCAATGAAAGGGGGTGGTGTAATGCTCTATGTGAATAGCTTATTCAGTTCTCAAAAAGTAGCAGGTGGGGATAAAAATGTGTCTGTGGAGTCCATTTGGCTTGATGTCACTGTGGGAAAAGGCAACAGCAATACTCTTAGGATAGGAGCTTTCTACCGATCAGGAACCCTGCCACATTCTCAGCAACTGGAGCTTGACAAGGTGATTTGTGAGGAAATCAGTAGAAACTTTAAGAGGAAGTGCCTTATTCTCGGTGACTTTAATCTAAAAGGTTATGAAAATGCTGGTGTTGGCTCCCCATCATGCAAAATGTTCAGGAAATGCCTTGAAGAGGACCTGTTCTTACACCAGTTTGTATCGGAACCTACCAGGCATGGTTCATTCTTGGACCTTGTATTCTCGGATTTAAGTGACTTGGTTCAAGACTTGACTGTAGGCGAAACTCTGGGAAAAAGTGACCATAACATAGTTAGATTCAAGGCACATGTAGGGGAAACTATCAAGGATAATTTGGTAAAGGTTCCAAATTTCAACAAAGCAGACTTTAACGGCATGAGAGCGGCTTTAAGTGCCATCAGATGGGAAGAAGAATTCTCCAATTTAAATGCCTGTGAAATGTGGGAAAAGTTCAAATCTTACTTAAAGGAAACTCAGATTAGACATGTCCCCCAAAAGCAAAGACGCAAAAGAAGGGTAGGAAAGCCAGCATGGCTTACACCAGACGTGATAAAAGCAATTAGGGCTAAGAAAACTGCATTTAGAGTTTTTAAAGAAGCCTCAAATGTCATTAATCTAAAGGCGTATCGAAAAGCTAGAGACACTGTGAAGCAAAAAACCAGAGCAGCAAAGCGAGCAAAGGAACTGGATTTAGCTAGAAACTGTAATGGGGACAGTAAAAAGTTCTTTAGTTTCTACAAGCTGAGTAAAGTTTCTAACACAATTGGTCCACTGGAAGTAAACGGGACTACATTGGGTGAGGATAGTGAGATGGTTGAGGAGCTGAGCAAGCAGTTCAAATCAGTGTTTACATTGGAAGATATGACCAATCTGCCGACCGTACACCATAGTTCAGATACATGGGATCTGACAAATGATGTTGATTTCATTGGTAGTGATGTTGTTTACAATCATATCAGGAAAATAAAGCCAAATAAGGCAGCAGGACCTGATGACATTTATGCTAGGGTGTTGCGGGAAACTGAAAAGGAACTGGCATTTCCACTTAGTATAATATTTTGTAGATCAGTTTCACATAATGAAATTCCAACCGATTGGAAAAGGGCAAATGTAGTTCCTATTTTCAAGAAAGGAGAAAGAGGGAAAGTTGAAAACTATAGGCCAATAAGTCTCACATCCCTAGTCTGCAAGGTACTCGAATCAATTATCAAGGATAGAATAGTTAGTTATCTGGAAGGTAGCAGATTGATTCAAGATACTCAACATGGATTTAGAAAAGGACGATCGTGTCTCACAAACCTCTTGGACTTTTTGAACTTCGCCACAGAACAATTTGATCAGGGAAATCAGGTTGATGTAGCATATCTTGACTTTAGTAAGGCCTTTGACAAGGTACCCCATAAACGGTTAATGATACAGCTTCAGTCCCATGGTATTGCAGGTAGCATCTTAAAATGGATAGAGTTGTGGCTTTCAGATAGACAGCAAAGAGTGATGCTAAATGGTACAAAGTCATCATGGCAAAATGTTCTTAGTGGAGTCCCCCAGGGGTCAGTACTAGGGCCATTACTGTTCATTATATTTGTAAATAACATTGAAAGTGGCCTAAGCAGTAAAGTTTTGAAATTTGCAGATGATTTGAAGGTCTTTAGGGCAATAACAGGTCAGGATGAGCATATCTCGCTGCAAAAAGACTTAGACGAACTTGTGAAGTGGTCCGAAGAATGGCAAATGAAATTTAACTTTGATAAGTGCAAAATCATGCATGTAGGTAAGCAGCATATGAAGGCTCCATACTTGATGGGTGGCCAAGTGCTATCAGTGACTCAACAGGAGAAGGATTTAGGTGTTATTCTAAACACAAAATTGGGGGCATCAGAACAGACCAAGGAAGCCAGGAAGAAGGCACTGAGAATGCTCGGGGCAATAAATAGGAATGTATCATACAGAAGTGAGGAAGTGATCAGGAAGCTTTACTGTGCATACGTCAGGCCACATTTGGAATACTGCATCCAAGCTTGGTCTCCTAGCTATGAAAAAGATTGTTGGCTTTTAGAGAGAGTACAAAAGAGGGCTACAAAAATGGTTAATGGCATAAGCAACCTGGCATATGAGGAAAGATTGAAGAAATTGAATATGTTTTCACTTAGATATAGAAGGCTGAGAGGAGATCTCATCGAGGTCTTTAAATTTGTCAATGGTCTGGAGAGGGGATACCTTGGGGAAATGTTTGAATTTAACAGAAATGATGCAATTAGAGGTCATAAATTCAAAATTAAAATTAACCACAGCAGAACAAGGTTAAGGCAAACTTTCTTCACCAACAGGGTAGTGGAACACTGGAACCAGCTGCCAGAAAACATCGTCAGTAGCAGAACATTGAACATCTTTAAAAACAGCATAGACAATCATTATAAGAATAGAGGGCTTGCTTTTCAGTATTACAGGGAGGGCTGATTGGCAGATTTGGTGGGCAACTGGTTCAGTGTACAGAGTGCAACCAAGAAGGGCCCTTGTGGCTCAGAGTTGCACTGATCTTTTATGTCTTTATGTCTTTATGTCTTATTATTACTAATGATGCAATACAAATTCCAAAACCCCCCATTTACCCTCAGACCCCCAAAAAAGGAAAATTAAGAAAGAAAATCCCCTCCCCTTTTCCCGAAACCGGGCCCCCCCCCCTACTTCTTTGGGGGGGTGGGCACAATCCCCTTCTGCAAAAAAAGAATTAAATAAATTTATAAAATAAGGAAACGCACACAACTACATTAAATAAATTTTGGGAAGTGTAAGAAAAAAGGGGGGGCCCCCCTATTTAACCAATTAAGAGGGGCCCCCCTAATAAGGGATTTTTTTTTTTATTTTCATAAGGTGATGCTTTTATTCACTGGAAAATGGCAAACTTGAAGAAAAAACTTGAAGCAAATGTGCACTGTTGAGTCATAATTATGGTGAAAATTGAAGTTCATGTACATTTCC
Source organism: Imbricaverruca yamaguchii (assembly GCA_034440575.1). Taxonomy (NCBI): domain Eukaryota; kingdom Metazoa; phylum Arthropoda; class Thecostraca; family Neoverrucidae; genus Imbricaverruca; species Imbricaverruca yamaguchii. The sequence goes on from JAOTOL010001193.1 coordinate 301,077, forward strand.
ATCATTTGCATCCTAGCTTCAAACAGCTCTATCACCGGTCGGCAGAGGCTAGCCTCTCGCAGATTTCGCCATATAGTGAGTTTTCGTTTCATAACAAGCGCAGGGTAGGCAGGGGCCGTCGAATATCGTTCTGCAATCGGTGACGTCATATGGGCTGTGCAATTGCTCAGTCCCGTAGGCGCTCCAGCGGAACTTCCGTGTTTTCCACACGACATTTCCGATCCTAAATACCATCGAAATGGAACAAAATCCGGTTCATTGGATAGCTTAAAGAATCATGTCCACAGATATGAGCCGTATTTTCCCCAACACTAAGATTTTTCGCTTGGACCCATGCTGACTGCATTCATGTTAAGCGCTGCAGGAATCGCGCGGTGCCATGGGTAGTAGCAGTATGATGAGACAGGCCAACTGAAGATTACGGTCGGGAAGGAGGGGTTGGAGCAAGTAAGCGATATAATTCCTCGCCACTCGGTGCAGGGGTGTAAACAAGAGTGGGGGTACTGGGGCATGTGCCCCCATGGAAAGGTGGAACCCATCCGGCAGGAAAAAGCGGCAACATTTATATTTAGGCCACCGGCGGATGTACCTCTCCTGGCTGGAATAGCACGCCCTTATCACCAATGTGCAGATAGGGAGCCTGCAGCTGTCTTTCAGGATGTTTTTCCATTTTTCATTCATATACGTCTAGACCAGGGGTGTTCTTTTTGTATATTTGTGAACGGCATGTACCGCCTCAATGTTGGCTCTGTCCACCAACAACTTAGACTTTTAACATAGGGTACCACTGAGCATGCACTCCATCGATGTGGGGCTTCCCATCAACTTCATGTACTTTGCTCCCAAATAATCTATGCTATGGATAACAACAATAATAATAATAATAATGAATATATATATATATATATATATATATATATATATATATATATATATATATATATATATATATATATATATATATATATATATGTGTATATATCATATAATGAGGAAAATATACACAATATGTGTGTGTATATGCCAGCCGTTTCGTGTTACGAAATGGACATATATGAAAATCTCAATGATATATGAATGTATGATTGTATTTCCCGCCATTTATATATGAAAATATCACGGCAGTTTCGGAAGCATTTCAACAGGAGTGATAGGGTTGAAATCAACTGACTTCGGAACGACGATGATAGGTTTGGCACTTTCCAGCGCCAAATTTAGTTGTGGATGCTCCTGTTTATTGGATGGTTCACGACTCACTTTATGCACATTCACGGCTAATGGCGCCGCCCACACTGTTTCGCCGGTGGGCCGCGGGATTGGGAAATGTCCTGAGTGGCGCTAGAGTCGAACCCGGGACCTTTGGTACCTATAGCCCGACACCTTAACCACTCGGCCATCCCCGACCCAGTTGTGGATACTCATCCTACCATAAAATAATAGAGATACTTATTATATAGAATACTAAGATACTGGTCGAACACCGGACTTTTTTTCTTCCTCACCTCCTTTGGGTACCACGGACCGCCACTGGTAGGCAGTAACATGTAAGCTGACATCAATCGCATGGCAGTCATTTGGATTTTTGACAACATTCCAGCTGACCAAGTTTGGTTCTATTCGCCTGTCATGGACTTTACCTGACTTAACCTCCGCGACCTAAATGGACTTGTAAATTATATAGGATAACAAAATGCATCAAGCAAGTCGCTAGTGTTGTCAAAAACAGTTCCCCTGTTGCCAATATACGGCAAGCGCATGAGCGCCGATTTTTGTGGTCTGGCGATGCGAATTGTTTTTACTTTGACGGCTCCTAACTTGAAAAGCTTTCGGCCGATATTCGTTTTTCTTACTTTACGCTGCGTCGATCACTTTCAAGTAGGCATACATACAATGGCGTATATCGGCCGATACAATATGGAGTTATGTACGAAAAATCGGATGGGTGGGCGGATTTCGCCTCCCCGTCATAAACTTGACCTGACAACCTCGGCGACCTGACATGACTTGCAAACAATATAGCATAACAAGGTATACCAAACAAGTCGCTTGTTTTGCCAAGAACACTTCCTTTTTGCCAATATACTGGAAGCGCATCAGCGCCGATATTTGTGGTCTGGCGCCGTTAAAGCCTTGTGACTTTAGCGACCCTAACTCGAGAAATTTTCGATCGATTTTCATTTTTCTTACTTTAAGCAACACGCTGGTAAATTATATGGGTAATAGAGGTATTTCTAGGAGTCGGTTGGTTATTTTGGCTTACGGGCACATCAACTGCCTTGGTCATACAGCGCCCCATTATGTCTCTGAGTCGCTGGTCGTAGTGGCCTTAGAGTGGTTTTGGAGTTGTATTCTGTCGCTGGTCTCAGCCGTCTGGGCTTGTTGGGTCTGTCTTGCTCAATATCGGTGGTGGTGAAATCGAACGCGTACTAGGCGCTGCTTCGAGCCAGACGCTTCCGCACGGCCGCCGCCCGTCGGCCATGTTTGTTACACCCACGGACGCTGGGAGGGTATTCTCCAGTCCGTGCCGACCTCGTTTCCGGTGGGCCGGCTTCCAGCCGGTGCGGCCCACAGTGAGCGGTGGCCCGCGAATCCACTCTGTGGCATGGGCTGTCACCATATGTCATACCATCATGTCGTCGTGTAGTCAAGTTTTGTCGGAGCCCATCGTGCATCCTGCCACGAATTTATATAGCAAGGCCAAGTTTCTCGCTGTAACCACTTCCGTTCGTCATTGGACCTAGCTTGGTCATGGCGCTAGGGAAGGCTGGATGAACCGCGTGCATGGAGAGACTTAAGTGGAGGTTCGTGAGAGCAATGGATTGACTTTGGAATTAAAAATGCGTCCACTAGCGCATGTCCAGCTTCAGGCTCCTGGAGTACCTAAGGGAGTAATGCAGGCCCAGTGTGCTGGAATCCCTCTTATTATCCGCCTTGTCTTCCATTAGCCATGTCCCCACGGGTCACTGGACTTACAAATTGATGGCTAGGTAACTATCCTGGGTCAGATTTTGGCAACGATGGATTCTAACCGCTAGATATGTACGCAGAGTTCCAACAGCTCTCACTGGTCTTTAACTACACGTACTTAGCCAATTCATGAACGCTCCCACGTAGTCCATCCCTTTCCATCTTCAATTCAGAACATTCGCTCTCTACTAACACGTGGTGGTCAGATATTTTTCCCTTCCGGTGGTACGTGCGCATTCAGCGAGTCTTACTCTCTCAGACCATTGCTTAAGGCTTCCTAGCCCAAAGCTAAATGTTAATTGCCCGTGCTTAGGTGCTCAACTGTGACCGGCTGACCCGACACTGTTGGTTGTGCATGATAGACCACTCTTTGCGTTACTGCCTTCAAGGCTGGATAACATTGGGCTGTGACATTCCGCTAGTTTCTGAATGGGTCTCATTTCTGGGCTTGGGTGATCATGGCTGGACAACTTAACCTTCAATCAGTGGACGCCTTGCCGGGACTTGTACGTTGGACCTTGCGATCGGCAACCATCCACAGAGGCGGACCTCGGCAAGAAATCGGTTAGGGTGTCCCCCAATCGATTTTCGCACCTATCCTGACCTGGGTCAAATATGGAGATCCGCAACATTCTCTGCCTCCCTTGTCCTTGGGGGTTACGGAAAAGCGAACTTCATCTTCTCTGCCTTCGATACAATCAACAAGCCGAGGCCTACGGGATACACTGAGATGGAGAGAGAATTTCATCCGGTACTTTTTCGGCTATGGTATCTAAGCCGTGCCCAAAGCGTTTTCTCCAGAATTGGGCCCGGCTGTCTGCGAACCTATCCATCGACCCCGTCGGGTCTTAAGGCCCTCGGGATGACCTTCCGTGCCCTGTATTCATCAGGCCTTAGGATTTGCAGCTAATGTTATCCAGCTGCCCTGCGGAATGTTCAGTCTTTCCGCCACGCTTTCTGAGGGGTTTAACCCACAGAGTCTCGGCACTTCCCGTCTTCTATCAGCCATCCTCCGTCTCCTCCAAAGAGAAGGATCGGAGGCTATTCTAAGCTCAAGTTTGAGCCCACGAAACTTATCGCCCGTGGAATTACGGCTTGATTACCGTCACCTCGCTAAAATTCGTAATTCGTCTATTGTTGTTCGTCACCGTCAGAAATCTGATCCGTCCTTTCATGGCTTGCCGGCTAACTATGCACTTGGTAATGAATCAAGCTGGAATTTCTCCGCTGTTTAATCCCTAATCGCCCCTAGCACGTTCGACGCCGCAACGGTCAGAGCACTGCCAGTTCCTTAACGGCACCAACTCGGGGTTTTACAGCTCCATATATTTGCCCAACCCTTAGCATTCACGGGCAACACGTGTACTGACCAGGACAAAGCCTGAGGGCGAGTTTCCAGGGATTGCACGGTAAACGTTGTTTGTTTCACCGTGGAAGCCTGGTAATGTTTAGCAAATATTTTTTTCCCGTGAAAAGAAGTTCACATATACCCATCAATGATTAGCAAATTATCCCAAACAATTTTAAGTTAAACATCTGGTGTAACTTTCTCCCGTTCTTGTGATTCATTTTCTGCATTAATATAGATGCAGACTCAAGCGAATTGTATTGCGGCTTCTTTAACACTTTTTCGTAAACAAGCGAATTATTCCAAATTGCGACGAATTATCCCAAACACTTGGAAGTTATAGGTTCCGACTTGAACTGGCCCGAAGCCCCAGGCGGCAGTAGCAGAGGCAACTGGTCGATGCGTAGTTCAGCAGCTGACACACTTGACGACATTGCGAATATTTTTTAAACTGTATTGCGGAGACTAATACGAATACTGGGAATATATACATATATATATATATATATATATATATATATATATATATATATATATATATATATATATATAGATATGTATATATATATATATATATATATATATATATAGATATATATATATACACATATATATGTATATATAAATATATATGTATATATATTTCCGTGCTTGTTTATTAATTCGCAAGTCACCCACAATACTAGTGGATAACTTATGCGCGGTGTCGCAATAATACAATCACACATGCAACAAAAATACAAGTTCAAGTACAGGAAAGCTATGGATAATCGTGAAAGGTAAGCGTTTCAAATTACTTGGTGCTGCTACTGGCTTCCAGCGCTCTCCATGTGTCGCACTAAACGCTTCAAAAATCCTGACCGAGGACAAAAATCCATGGCCCGAGATCAGAAGCTGAAAACGACTTAGCCGCCTTAGCTATGTGGGGTAAAATCTATACTTTACAGCATTAAAGTGCGCGCGAGGAACAAATAACAGATAACTTGCACGGATCGGTCTTGCCGGAACAGGTAGGGAAAAGTAAGGACAAAGGTGCAATGCGGACGTGTCGGTGAAGAGCATCACAAGCTAGATACGTGGGAGAGCAGCTGGTGTGAACATTCAGCCAGAGTATAAATTTGTGTTCCACACGACCGTCCTGCACTGTGTAGGTTTTGGCCGAACCCGTCCAGATCACACTGCAGTGTTCTAAATGTACTTCTCAGTTCCACAACCTGCTGAAATTAGAGCCATGCGTTTATTTGAAGCTCTTCCACGGGACGATTGGAAGGGCCTAATCAACATGTCACGTGCTCTATTTCCGCACTTCACTGTGAGTTGCACATCTGATGAAAAAGCGTGCTTCGAATCAACAATGGCACATGGATCCTTAGTGTGACAAACTGTTTCCAGGTCATTTTTCATAAGCATGTTGTCTGGACGGGTGCTTGCCCGAGTGTTGGGATCGATTTGCCCTTTGACTGATTGAATGTTAATGTTAATGTTCAAACTTTAATAATACAAATTTAGAGAAAATATCATTCTCTAATGGAAAATAAATTTTAATTATGAACATAAGTGAAAAGTGCATCTTAAATGCCCCTGCACCCTCATCACTCCTGGACACCCCTGGGGTGTCCAGGAGTGATGAGGGTGCTCCCTGTCCATAACAAGAGCAGGTATCTGGTGCCCCGCTACCAGATTATCATCACCGGTGGACACTTGAGTGAGGAGGGGGCTCCCTGTCCAGTACGACGCAGCAGTAATCCCGTCATGAACCGGGTGGGGTATGAGTAATTACGACCGTTATTTCCACAGGATGCTTGTCTGACAGCTTAGACGGCCCTCTCTAGACTGAGTTCCCCACCTCCATCCCAATTGGCACTGACGTCCTATCATGTGCGGGGATCGCGATCGGCAAAGTTTGGCGGTGCTGGACGGACAGGCACGAAGATGTCCACGGAGCTGGACCAGAGCAGCCCAACGAACTGGGCATAAGCAGCCCACGGAGCTGAGCATGAGCTGTCCATGGAACTTGGCCCGAGCTGTCCACGAAACTAGGCCCTAGCTGCCCATAGAGCTGCGCCCACGAAGTCGTTTCCTATTATTCGTAGCCGTGAGCGACTAATACGTTTTAGATGTGCGCTGTTGTTGTTATGCATTGAATCTCACATAAACATACACCATGCCGTTCTCACATACAATGTCGTTGTCTTGGGTGTGGTATTGCTCGTTATGTTCCTTCCATTTCTTACAGCCGTTTTTTGTTCATCACAGTTAAATACATTTGCACTGATACACGTCATACACAAATAAGCCACATGTAGAACAAAAGCGTTGCTATCGCAGCACCCGAGTTCCTGTAGCTGTCGGGCGCGACATGGACCAGTACGAAGCTACTTTTTTATCGGGTGGCGGCCCCTCCAGCCCGGGGAGGGAGACTCTTGCACTTACGTTCTCGGATCCTCCGCAAAAATCTCCACACCCAAATTTCCAGGAGTATTGGGAATGAGGATAAAGAGGTGCCCGAACATAGAGGTCACTTGAGCCGTCTATGAAGCGAATAGGTATTGCAAGCAACTGTAAAGCATGTGCACATTTACCTCAATCCTGTCAGGTCATGCTTACTTTAGAAGAATCTTCGCCTTTAACTATAACATGGATGGATAAGCATTCATGAATTACTGGGCATGCTTACGAACCAAATCGTCCAGGATAGCTAAAAAAGCAAAAACTTGCAGGACGATCATGGAGACATCTTTCTGCTTTGTCCAACATGTACTGGATTGTGTTCTTGCTGGACATTTTCCCTACAGTAACACCATGTAAAAAAGTAATGTACCTCGACGCATCGTCGCTGCACAGCACGTTCATCTTGCCTGGGTCCAATGACTAGTTTTTACCAGCATTTACACGCTTGTACCACCACGTGTGTAGGTGTAATTGTCTGTGCATATATGTTCTCCAATAGCATACCAATCTGCAATGGTGTAAGCAAGGGAGTAACTACCGCATCACCAACCCCCACTTCACATTCCTAAAGATTTCGGTCCATCTGGTATTTGAAAATAGCGAAGACGAAGAAGAAAAGAGAGCAAGGAAGCATGACTTGTCAACATCACTAACTTCTGGTTGTTTTCGCGGAAATATGTCAGCGCAATATAGTTGGAGCAGCTGACTCGTAGGAAAAATCCGACTAGACACACGTGCATATATGAGAATGGTAACATTCATAATACATTAGTAGTCTTCACAGCGCATGTAGAAAAAGTTCGGTGGGATTTTATTCGAGGGAAAGGTTTGTACATGCCATGAATTGCCACCTCAAATGTATTTTTTGCGGAGGATGCTGTACCTTAGTTTCGTCACGATTCGTAAAAGGAAAACACATATTCCTTTTCCTCATTTCATCCAGCCTTATATCCAAACGAAACACATCTGATCTGTCAGTTCCCTGTGCTGGACAGGGACATATGGATGGCTGACGACGTCGAGATCAAAAGCAAGGTGGACTGAAGAAAGCGATCGGCCTAATGTACCATAGGGGATAATTATCGCATAACCTCAGTACGATTAGTGTCCATGAATAGCTTGGCTGGCCCCTCAAACTGTGTCCACCAGAACTGTCTGGCAACCTTCATACCTCTAACGTGACGTCAATGGTTTAAAATATACATTGAAAATGAGCACTTTCTTAGGCAAGATAATTCTGGTTGCGCGTAGCCTTTCTTGGATATACACGCTGGTGCTCAATTGCTTCCGGGGAAAGACTAGGAGTAACTTCCACTCGCTCTAATTTGCTTTTCAACTGCCAATCGCGCTATTTTTATGCTTTCCTCTCCAATCTCCTTCAACATATAGTCGGGAACTAGTCCAGCAGTGTGATTATCTCAGCGCAATAATCAACGCAATGACTATTTAAATGTCAGCGTGTAAAGATATGGACAACAAACACAGCTTCTTCAGTGCCGATAGAGGATCCTTATGGTGGGGATTTGATGCACGTGCGCTGTAATTGCCCATTTGACGTTGGTTGGTTGGTTGGATTTATTCCGTTGTTGCGACAATGTTATCTGTACATATATGACGGGCTGCATCATTCGATTATCCAAAACGCTCCTATACCTCATACACAAACACCCACACACTTAATCATATGAACATCTACACTCATGTATATATTGGTTATAGGAATTGATATGCGTTTGTATATATATATATATATATATATATATATATATATATATATATATATATATATATATATATATATATGTCATTTGAAGTAACACGGCCAGGACTGTGGTAAGACTAGTGTTTAACTTCTTTTTAACTGTGATAAAACTTGTGATCCTGTAGTTACGTTCGATATACTCTTGAACACGCACGTTTCAGTCACACCTGGCAATACTTGTTACTGGGAAAAGATCCATGATACACATTGCTAACAAGTCGCCTGAAAATTACTACACTCAGCCGTTTTCAATAAATTTGCCTACATATGCACATGTCAGCAACATTGCTTCTGAGTTGTAACCTAGCCAAAGTGCATGGACCTGTAACATATAATCGTGGTGGATAACGCCACTGTTGGTTGTAATTAATGCATTTCGGATGGAGTTTGTTGTCAGATCTCCTTACACCGCTTTGGTGACTATCACGTCAAATGGGGATGATGGTTAGATTCGGGTTATCCCCACATAATGTCAGAAGCCGCTTAAGCTAGAGACAGTGTTTCGACGGGCCAGGAACCACGGAACCATCTTGTACACAATTTCCATGGCCCACGTGATCGTGTCCAAGGCCAAGTGGCTGGCCCCTTCTAACGCCATGTAAGTGCAGATACGTCGACAACCGGCTTTTTGGCAGTAACTTTTGGAACAGCCAGATAATATTCCGTTGGTCTGAGAAGAAAATGTTACATAGCAATTTGAAGGTTAGAGACGCCACTGCATTGCTGACCGACGTGGCGGGCTTTTGTGCCGGGCCGGTGGGCGATTGGAGTCGACGCCAGGGACAGGAAGGAAGTGAAAACTGTTCAATCTTTGGACGGAGGATAGCCTACATTCACCATATTTTCTAGTGTTTTATCCTTAAAGGTAGGAGGAATGATCGACGGATTTGGTGAGCTCCTCACAAGCGAAGCCAATACGACTGCTGGTGTCGTCCACCATATCTCGAACACGAATTTTCAAATTTAGCACCCTCACGTCTAAGATTGTGATGAAAGTTTGCATTCAGAGTTATCTGAGGCCCTGAAACGATTGTTGATCGTTTTAACTCAATCGGAATAGCGGTTGACGAATTATAGCCTGCGGCGTTTTTCTAAGTTCGCACTGAAGGTCAAACTTCGAGAGCCGATGTCTTAGTGTAATGTAGATATAAATGATAAACCTATATATCGTTGGAATCGCAATGAGCTCATCTCTCGATTTCCAGGGTTGGTCTTTGGCTTTGCGGACATCTTGAATATATGGCCCCGTGACCTCGTGTAAAGGGCCCTGTGGTGACCCCTAATACAACGATATTTATATAATTATTTATAGAAAACGAAAGCCTCATCATTTCTATTCCCGACGAAAAAATAAAAATAATGTATATTAGAAGCCTAATACTAGTTTCTGTAGCAAATATTTAGTGACCTATGCGAAAAAGGCCCCTAAATTGGCTGGCTATCCAGTAAGCTTTGTCTCGCCGGTGCCTCTGTAGCGTACGATACCAAGTATGGTACACAGATATTTTGCATATGCCGCTAAGTCACTTGCTTCTCATATCAAGCGTAGACATATTTTGACTAAGCATGGCTGATATAGCCAACAGCAAACATCGTTGCAAGGTATTACGCATAGGGCATGAATGGTTGCCATTTTCCCAAGTTTGTGTACGTTTTAGAAAGCTAGGCATGAACACTATGACCGCAAATTCGCTGCATAAACGCAAGAGAGATCAAATCTTGACGCTATATCCCGGGTTAATAGTCTGGCGAAAAAAGAAGAAGATGCCGTTTTTCCAACTCATCAGATTGTCCACGTAATAAAATAAAATACAGACTGCTCATTTCATGCATAGTTCACTGAGCAGAGCAAGATTTCACAAGCATATTGAGACCTCCAACTTGTCGCACTTTGCATGTGCTATGCAACCACTAAAAACCTACATAATTCATAGGACATTGGCATTGTGACGCACTAGAATATTTCGTATATTAATAGCATAAAAACCACAAGCAGAGACGCCCAATTACGTCTGTAGTCCTAATACTTCTTCCTTCTCACACACGCACACACAAATTCCCCACTTCAAACTTCCATCAGTACTGATGTCCTATCACGTGCGGTGATCGCGATCGGCGATGTTTGACGGTGCTGGACGGACAGGCACGAAGATGTCCACGGAACTGGGCCCTAGTTGCCCACGGAGCTGCCTACGATGTTGTTTGTCTTATTCGCAGCCGTGAGCGACTAATTCGCTTCAGATGTGCGCTGTTGCTGTAATGCATTGAATCTTACCGAAGCATAAAAATAGACAATGTCATTCTCTGACTATGGTATTGCTCGTGATGTTCCTTCTTTTTCTTATCATCGTTTTTTAATCTCAGCTAAATAAATTCGCGTTGATACACCTCATACAAATAGCCCCGTTCCCCGTACCCGTTCCCCGGTCCCCGTCCGCGGTCCCCGTCCCCGGTCCCCGTCCCCGGTCCCCGTCCCCGGTCCCCGTCCCCGGTCCCCGTCCCCGGTCCCCGTCCCCGGTCCCCGTCCCCGGTCCCCGTCCCGGTCCCCGTCCCCGGTCCCCGTCCCCGGTCCCCGTCCCCGGTCCGTCCCGTCCCCGGTCCCCGTCCCCGGTCCCCGTCCCCGGTCCCCGTCCCCGGTCCCCGTCCCCGGTCCCCGTCCCCGGTCCCCGTCCCCGGTCCCCGTCCCCGGTCCCCGTCCCCGGTCCCCGTCCCCGGTCCCCGTCCCCGGTCCCCGTCCCGGTCCCCGTCCCTCCCGTTGTTTCGTCCTCGGTCCCCGTCCCGGTCCCCGTCCCGGTCCCCGTCCCGGTCCCCGTCCCCGGTCCCTCCCCCTCCCGTCCGTCCCCGGTCCGTCCCCCCGTCCCCGGTCCCCGTCCCTGGTCCCCGTCCCCGGTCCCCGTCCCCGGTCCCCGTCCCCGGTCCCCGTCCCCGGTCCCCGTCCCCGGTCCCCGTCCCCGGTCCCCGTCCCCGGTCCCCGTCCCCGGTCCCCGTCCCCGGTCCCCGTCCCCGGTCCCCGTCCCCGGTCCCCGTCCCCGGTCCCCGTCCCCGGTCCCCGTCCCCGGTCCCCGTCCCGTCCCCGGTCCCGTCCCCGGTCCCCGTCCCCGGTCCCCGTCCCCGGTCCCCGTCCCCGGTCCCCGTCCCCGGTCCCCGTCCCCGGTCCCCGTCCCCGGTCCCCGTCCCCGGTCCCCGTCCCCGGTCCCCGTCCCCGGTCCCCGTCCCCGGTCCCCGTCCCCGGTCCCCGTCCCCGGTCCCCGTCCCCGGTCCCCGTCCCTGGTCCTGTCAAAATTGTCTTGTTTGTCCCGACATTGTTTTGAATCGCTGTGGTTGTGTTTAAATGCTCCAAAATGGGCATCAGTAGTGTGCTGGGTATTGCTCATTATGAAATTCAGTTGCTAGACACGGTGTTTGACCTCAGGTTACCTATATAGAAGCACAGTATCGGGTCAGTTACCTATTCCAGGTATCGGAACCGACGGAGCCGTCGGACTGCTCCGTCGGGCTGCTCAGCGCAATCGGCTTCGCGAAGAAAGGAGTCAAGTACAGGAATATAGCATAGAAAGGCTTGGGTGCACAATGACAAACAGTAGTATTCATGGTGTGTAGGGAAGAGCATGCAAAGTGACATCAATCGCATGGCAGTCATTTTCACTTATGACAACATTCCAGTTCACCAAGTTTGGCTCAATTAACCTGTCATGAACTTAACCTGACTTCACATCGGTGAACTAACATGACTTTGAAACAATACACCATAACAACATACATCAAACAAGCCGCTAGTGTTTAAAAAAACACTTCACTTTTGCTAAGAACACTTCACTTTTCACAATATAAGGAAGCGCATTCAACACCGAATTGTCTCGTCCGGCGCTGCAAAATGTTTGTATTTTAGCGGCTCCTAATTGGAAAATTATTCGGCCGACTTTCGTTTTTCTTCTTTTAAACAACGTGCCAGTCAATTCTAAGAAGGTACACACAAAATCGGGTATGTCTGCCGGTGAAAACAGGAGTTTTGTACGAAAAAAAGGTGTGGGCGGATTTTGCCCCCCCTCCCCACCACCTCCAAGGTGCGTGATTATATTCGATCAGGTTCATGTAGATTAATTACTACGAGGTCCAACAAATTGTGAATGTAGCTGCCCAAAAAGTGGACGGAACATGACAGTTTCCTATGACCTGTGTTACTGATAAACATTTATCCAGAACACGCACCTCGTTTGCACGTGGAAGGACAGCAGAAGACTTATGTCTGACTAATGCGCCTGGAGACAACTGATAGGCAGCTGGATTCATCAGCTTCTCGTTGGCCAGGTCTTCGTTCTGAAATTGGAGAGGCTGGTCAGCTGATGAAGATGCCATTCTCGGTGTTAGGCGCAGCTGCCCCATTTGACTCCGAGGATACTGCAGCCGCAGTCCAGTCTGTGTTTTACACAAAGGTGCAGCCAAGGTCGGGTCTGCCCCCTCCTAAGGAGCCAAAAATACCGGACCGCCCGCCCGACTGCTTCGTCGGGCGGCTCGGCGCAATCGGCTTCGCAAAGAAAAGAGTGAACTGAATGAATACAGTACGGAAACGCTCACGTACACAATGACAAACAGTAGTTTCCAGGATGTGTAGGGAATAGCATGTAAGTGACATCAGTCGCATGATAGTCATTTGCATTTATGACAACATTCTAGTTGATCAAGTATGGTCTCATTAACTTGTCATGAACGTGATCTGACTTGACCTCGGTGACTTAACATGCTTTTGACACTATGTAGTATAAAAATATACGTCAAATAAGTCGCTAGTGTTGCCAAGAACACTTCACTTTTGCCACTATGCGGGAAGCGTACGAGCGCCGATTTTTGCAGTCGGGCGGTACGAGTTTTTTTTACTTCAACGGCCCCTAACTTGAAAACAACGGCGGATTTCCTTTTGTGTTGCTGTACAAAATGCCAGTCCGACGTCAATTATGCAAAGTGCGAGCCACGACCTGATCTTGCGAGGATTCGGTAGCATATCGTTGTGTCTCGTCGCCATTTGTCGAGGTCCGGTACATTGTTCGATGCTATATGCGATTTGTAAAAACATTTGGTGACATATTTGAGCTAAGGGCAATTTTCCTGTGCCGGACATTCATTTTTCGGAATATTTTTTTTTTTGGATGACACCAACACTGTTGTCGGGTTCCGATGCGATTTTGGCGCCACGCTGTACTTATTTGAAGACATCGATGACAATTTTTGGGAGACGCAAGGAAATTATTGATTTGGGTACAAACAATTATTCGGGCTTGCGGTGTATCGTTTTTTCTTCTATGATACAGTGCGGTCTTTTCCGTGGCCCGACGCCACTTTGGAGCCTTTGGCGCAATTGGTGTGGCCGCAGAGAAACGTCCCGGGAAGAAACTGAGTTTTGGAAGCCTGTTGGGACCTATTGGGCTTCGGCACGACAATTTTCGTTCCTAGCTTTATTTCCATGGGCGGCGGATAGACGTTTTAAACTCTAAGTGCGATTTTTCTACCATGTCATCAATTGTTGAAATGCCTATCGCGAGTTTAGTGACCTGGGTATTTCTTCGGGGGCCCAACAAGCCTCGGTTTCTTTTTGAGCGATTGCTGGGACCCCAGAGTGATTTTCAATCTCCGGACTGCATTCTGTTCCTTGCGCCGACTTCATTTATTGAGTGTTCACGATATGACTGTTGGGGCAGCGGTACGACCAGTCGAGCCCCTAATGTCATGATGAAGGTCCCCAGCGCTACTTTCTGACACCTTCAGGCCCGACGTCATTTTTGGGGTCCCGTCGAAGTTCTTGGGGTCCCCGTTGTGATATTCAAGGAACTCGGCATCACTTTTCGTGGTTCCCCATCGTGATTTTCAAGGAACATGGTACGACATTTGTGTGCTCCGTCTTGGTCCTTCTTTGTATGTCCCTGTCTGCCTATTTGTCTGTCTGTCTGTTGTCTGTATGTAGGTATATATGTATGCAGATATACGCGCTACAAAATCCTCCTGTTGTTCCATCCGTGTTCGGCAATAAACTCGCTGAGAACAGGTTCTCCTCAACAGGATGAAAAGAAAATGGCGATGATGCATTATATTTGTCAACCGGCACAAATGTAAGAAACACAAGCCACTCAAACAGGCGCACATGGAGCATACAGCAAAAATCACAGCTGGGTGGTTGCATTTAGAGACAACAGTCGGCGACTAGTGTTGTACTGACTCAGTATGTTATCCACCGCGTTACCAAGTTCAGGACAGTACCGGAAAAGACCCATGGATGACGAGTTTTTAAATTCGTTGGCCAATATAGGAACTCCGGGTGTGCAAAGCCTACCGACCGGCGGTACATATTACGGTGGATATTAGCGGTGCTTTAGTCTTAGCTGTTTAGATGCAATTCAGTGGTAAATGTGAAGTAGTATATAGGATATAACATTTTGTAGCATGGCGCAGTAATAAATACGTTTTCATCAGAGAGGAGGGATCACGTTTGGCTTTTTGCTGTGTAATCCTTCACCTGGAGAGGGAATGTGGTATGACTTGAATATGCAGAGGGATTTGTTGTTCAATGTCCGTTTGGAATACAGAGTTACGTTTTTCTCCACACCTGCGATATCATAATATTAGTCTGCCCTTTGCAGTTAATTTTGAACTTTATCACAGAACAGTTTGTTGTCAAAGAACATGATCAAACTTCCAGAGGATTAAGTCAAGTTAGGTCGCGGAGGTTAAGTCAGGTAAAGTCCATGACAGGCTAATAGATCCAAACTTGGTCAACTGGAATGTTGTCAAAAATGCAAATGACTGTCATGCGATTGATGTCAGTTTACATGTTACTTCCTACCTACCAGTGGCGGTCCATGGTACCCAAATGAGGTGAGGCAGAAAAAAGTCCGGAGTTCGACCAGTATTTTAGTACTTTATATAATAAGTATCTCTATTATTTTATAGTAGGGTGAGTATCCACAACTTAATTTGGCGCCGGCAAGTGCCAAACCTATCACCATCGTTCCGAAGTCAGTTGATTTCAACCCTATCCCCCTGTTCAAATGCTTCCGAAATTGCCGGGATGTTTTCATATATAAATGGCGGGAAATACGATCATATATTCATATATCGTTGAGATTTTCATTATGTCCATTTCATAACCCGACACGGCTGGCATACACAGACACACATATTGTATATATTATCCTTTTGATATGATATATATATATATATATATATATATATATATATATATATTTATATATATATAATAATAATTATACATATATACATATGTATAATTATTATTATAGTTGCTACTTTTATTATTGACTACTTGGGTGCAAATTACATGAAGTTGATGGAAACCCCCACATCGATCGAGTGCATGGTCAATGGTACCCCATGTTAAAAGTCTAAGTTATTAGTGGACAGGGCCAACATTGAGGGCCAACATGCTGTTCACAAATATACAAAAGAACACCCATGGTCTGGACGTATATGAATGAAACATGGAAAACAATCCTGAAAGCCAGCTGGAGGCTCCCTATCTGCACATGTGTGATAAGGGCGTGCTATTCCAGCCAGGATAGGTACATCCGCCGGTGGCCTAAATATAAATGTTGGCGCCTTTTCCTGGCCGGATGGGTTCCACCTTTCCATGGGGGCACATGCTCCCAGTACCCCCACCCTTGTTTACGCCCCTGCACCGAGTGGCGAGGAATTATATCGCTTACTTGCTCCGAACCCCTCCTTCCCGACCGTGATCTTCAGTTGGCCTGTCTCATCATACTGCTACTACCCGTGGCACCGCGCGATTCCTGCGGCGCTTAACATGAATGCAGTCAGCATGGGTCCAAGCGAAAAATCCTAGTGTTGGGGAAAATACGGCTCATATCTGTGGACATGATTCTTTAAGCTTTCCAATGAACCGGATTTTGTCCCATTTCGATGGTAATTAAGATCGGAAATGTCGTGTGGAAAACACGGAAGTTTCGCTGAAGAGCATACGGGACTGAGCAATTGTCCAGCCCATATGACGTCACCGATTGCAGAACGATATTCGAAGGCCCCTGCCTACCCTGCGCTTGTTATGAAACGAAAACTCACTATATGGCGAAATGTGCGAGAGGCTAGCCTCTGCCGAACGGTGATAGAGTTGTTTGGAAGCTAAGATACAAATGATGGAAATGTACATGAACTTCCATTTTCACCATAATTATGAGTCAACAGTGCACACTTGTTTCAATATTTTTCTTCAAGTTTGCCATTCTCCAGTGGATGAAAACATCACCTTATGAAAATAACATACAACGAAACTTCCCAGCTCTACTCAGGTGAGGCACAGACTTAGTGGCTTACATGGGCCGACCGCCCCTGCTCCCTACACATCCCGAAATCTACTGCCTGTAATTGTGTGCGTTTCCATACTTTATTAATGTATATTCACTCCTTTCTTTGCGAAGCCGATTGTGCCGAACCGCCCAACGGAGCAGTCAGGAGGGCAGCCCGGCTCCGGTAACTGGAGCAGGTAATGACCTGCCAAATTGCTCCTATATTGGTGACCTGAGGTCAAATGGCGGATCTGGAATTTGTATTGCATCATTAGTAATGCCAAAACATCATTAATGCCAACTTTGGAACATTTAAGAATAATAACAGCGATCCATAACATTGACAAGCCAATCCACGCAAAACCAGAAAATTTTGCCATTTTGACCTCATTTGACCTTAAAGATATTGACCTAAGATCATGAAATTTACACACAATGCAATTAACTATGAAATTTGCCCATCCACCATGCGAAGTTCGTTGCTCTAGTCTCAGTAAAAGCCGAGATCTTAAGTGGGCGGAATCCGCCCCCTCTCCAGTGCGCATAATTTTTCGAGGCCCTCCAGGGCGCGTGTTAAGGCTGCCCATTACTTCCCTCAATGTTCTTCAAGATGCCCAAGGGAACCAATAGTTGCATTTGTTCAAGACATATACATTTATGAGGAGGGTAATCCAACCTAAGAGTTATAAAGCATTGCGTTTATGCAAATTTGTTGCCGAATCGAGCACACTTTTCCACCTAAGTGAAAAACGAAGATGGCGAAGCTGCATGCTCTTCGCCCGTCTCGCTTCGTAGGAGAGTCTTCAACCGCCCCCCTCAGGTTTTTCCCGGATAGTGGACGAACGTCGCGCGGCAGCGCGCCAAAATTTGGCATACCTTTTCCCACATCAATTTTGCACGCTGATGAAAAATTTTGAAGTCAGGTCATATAGGGTCAACGAGTTAGTCAAGATCAAGTGAGGTCACTTCCAAACAAGTCCAACCAGTCGTCACGCTTTACCGGATACACATATCTCAATGAAACTTCCAGCGTTTCTTATTTTGGGGATGGAACGAAACGTACGAGTAAAATTTTTCTCCTTTTTCTCGTTTTTGACTACATATACATTTTGCGTATTTGTCAGTGCAGTTCAAATAGATCATTCTGGCTAAAGTAAGCATTTTTTTATTAGAGCAAGTTGACTTCCAACAACGTTTTTCGATATGCTCTACCCATTGAAAAAGGAAAAATAAAGAAAACTTGAAAACGAAAAATTTTGAACTTTCTTTTGGGTTGGGGGGGGGGGGGATTAAAGCCCTGGTCGATTTCTCTGTCCTTTCTCATTCCAAGTAACTTATTTTCTCATACATACCACAAAATGATCTCCCCAGAGCCCAAAATATAATGCAACTCGTGAAAAGTTGTGAAAATACAGCCCCCTGGTGACGTCACATTTGGGGGAAAATTGCTTTGGAGCATTGACCCGGACCCTACTCGTCGAACGCTTTCCGATGACACACCCTTCCTTTCGTGCGACGCTTAGTTTGGATTTTAGAGGGAGCTACTAACCGCCTTCCCCCGAGACGGAGTGTGAGAACCTGACCGGAAAGATGGCGCGGGTTAAAAGATGGCCTGGAAGGAGTTTTCTAACGTTTGCTAATGTACAAGTCGGAGAATTGGTGGCGACATGTCGCCTGTGAACCTCGCTAATTGGCTAGATCGGCTTTTTGTACTATTGGGTGATTCTCTCGCATATATTTTCACTTTATAAATGGCTAAATATAATTTTTGCAACTGTAATACTCCGGCAGCTGAAGCTTCAAGGGGGGTGGTCAAGGAAATAATAAGCAGGGGGTAACAGCAAGCGCATAACCAAACCCTCGTGCTACAAAATCCTGCTATTCTTCCACCCGTCTTCGGCAACAAACTCGCTGCGAACAGGTTCTCGTGAAAATGGTGAAAAGAAATCGGCGATGATGCATTTTATTTGTCTTCCGACACAAATGAAATACATAGGAACAACTCAGGCACGTACACATGGGTCACACAGCAAAAATCACAGCTGGATGGTTGGATTCAGTGACAACAGTCGGCGATTGGAGTTGTACTAACGCAGGAATTGATCCACTGAGCTACTGAGCTCAGGACAGTACCGGAAAAGACCCATGAAAGACGAGTTTTCAAATTCGTTGGGTAATATATGAACTGCGGAGTGCAAAGCCGACCGACCATTCGACTGGCCTCCGAGCGTTCAAGGTCACACAGTGTATGTTGGCGCGGCGACGCGGTGTGGTGGCCGACCTAGCCCTCATTTAACCCCTGGAGAACATGGGTTACGAAGCATATGGTTACGAAACGGTCTGCCAGATACGCCCGTATCTGGCAGACCGTACGCCAGAGTCGGTAGCAGTACTGCCAGCCCTCCCATGCATGCTGCACCGGGTGACGGTCCCAGCCAGCTGTGGCCAGAGTCGGTAGCAGTACTGCCAGCCCTCCCATGCACGCTGCACTTGGTGACGGTCCCAGCCAGCTGTGGCTAGAGTCGGTAGCAGTATTGCCAGCCCTCCCATGCACGCTGCACCTGGTGACGGTCCCAGCCAGTTGTGGCCAGAGTCGGTAGCAGTACTGCCAGCCCTCCCATGCACGCTACACCTGGTGACGGTCCCAGCCAGCTGTGGCTAGAGTCGGTAGCAGTACTGCCAGCCCTCCCATGCACGCTACACCTGGTGACGGTCCCAGCCAGCTGTGGCTAGAGTCGGTAGCAGTATTGCCAGCCCTCCCATGCACGCTGCACCTGGTGACGGTCCCAGCCAGCTGTGGCTAGAGTCGGTAGCAGTATTGCCAGCCCTCCCATGCACGCTACACCTGGTGACGGTCCCAGCCAGCTGTGGCTAGAGTCGGTAGCAGTACTGCCAGCCCTCCCATGCACGCTGCGCCTGGTGACGGTCCCAGCCAGCTGTGGCTAGAGTCGGTAGCAGTACTGCAGCTGCCAGCCCTCCCATGCACGCTGCACCTGGTGACGGTCCCAGCCAGCTGTGGCCAGAGTCGGTAGCAGTACTGCCAGCCCTCCCATGCATGCTGCACCGGGTGACGGTCCCAGCCAGCTGTGGCTAGAGTCGGTAGCAGTACTGCCAGCCCTCCCATGCACGCTACACCTGGTGACGGTTCCAGCCAGCTGTGGCTAGAGTCGGTAGCAGTACTGCCAGCCCTCCCATGCTCCCATGCACGCTGCACCTGGTGACGGTCCCAGCCAGCTGTGGCTAGAGTCGGTAGCAGTACTGCCAGCCCTCCCATGCACGCTGCACCTGGTGACGGTCCCAGCCAGCTGTGGCTAGAGTCGGTAGCAGTACTGCCAGCCCTCCCATGCACGCTGCACCTGGTGACGGTCCCAGCCAGCTGTGGCTAGAGTCGGTAGCAGTATTGCCAGCCCTCCCATGCACGCTGCACCTGGTGAAGGTCCCAGCCAGCTGTGGCTAGAGTCGGCAGCAGTACTGCCAGCCCTCCCATGTTCCCATGCACGCTGCACCTGGTGACGGTCCCAGCCAGCTGTGGCCAGAGTCGGTAGCAGTATTGCCAGCCCTCTCATGCCAAGCTCCACCGGGTGGCCGTCCAGCCATTTCTGGTTGGCACAATGTGTGAGACGTAGCACTCTACATCGATCCTAACTATGGCCCATATTTTCTACATTCTAATGGATAGGTCAGATCGTTCACTTTAGGACTCCTTGCCATAGATGTCTACTCAATCACCCGTACGTCTACCATTCCCCAGCACCGATAATCGACCCGCCAGCAATGACACAGGTGCCAACGGATTAATGTCAGAATCTCTTACAAGGCACCGCATGGTGACCTCCCATTGAGGTTTTGACAAGTGCTAACGGATTGGCCAGGTGTGTGGGACCAACACCCGGCAAACGCCGGTGGAGCCGGCGATGGTGGCGTCTCGCCGGCCGGCATCGCACAGGCTTATCATAGGTCAACGGACGCTCATAACCGTCCATGTCCATGGCATCGGCGGTCCATGTTCATGGCATGGGCGGTCCATGGCAGGGGCAGGAGGGAAATGCTGCCTGTAGCCGGCGGCTGCAATTGCATCGATGCATGCCTGTTGGCAAATATCTTGTTCTTTAAGTGCCCAGCGACTATGCCGTGCTAATATTGGAGCTTCGACTGGTCTTCTCGCGATGTAGCTTGGTAGAACATGGCATTCCTTGCTGTTCTGTCAGTTTCCTGTGCTGGACAGAGATATACGAATGGCTGATGTCGAGCTCAACAGAAAGGAGGACTCAAGAAAACGATCAGCCCAATCCACCACAGGGGAAAATTATCGGATAACCTCAGCACGATTAGTGTCCATGAATGGCTTGGCTGGCCCCTCACACTGTGTCCACCAGAACTGGCTGGCAACCTTCATACCTCTAACGTCGCGTTAATGGTTTAAAATATACAGCGGAAATGAGCACTTTCTTAGGTAAGATAATTCTGGTTGCGCTGCAGCACATCTTGGAAAAACCCGCTGAAGCTCAAGTGGTTCCGGGGAAAGACCACGAGCAGCATGCACTCGCCCTAATTTGCTTCCACTGTCAATTGTTCTATTTGATGTTTTCCTCTCCAACCTCCTTCAACATATAATACCCGGGAACATGTATATATATATATATATATATATATATATATATATATATATATATATATATATATATATAATTATATATATATATATATATATATATATATATATACATTGAATAATATCTGAACAAATTATACCATAAGTGGTACATAGAGAGAAACTATATTTCCAACACAAAGCACAGCATCAACGTTTCGGCCACAGGTCTTCCTCAGGATGACGTAACTGTAAAATTTAAAAACTTTAAAAACTTGAAGCACGCAATCATGCACTTGAATTATTGTGTCCAAAATGTGACACGTATTGTAACCTCTCGCAGGGCTGACGAACGACATAACGAAATTGCCTAATACTGCTTCGATGGCGAAAGGCAATATAGTACAATACAAAAAACCAAGGCTGGCCTTCGAGAAAGCCACATCCAATGTCATTCACATCATCATGCGAGTGTGCGTTTGTGTGTGTGTGTGTGTGTGTGCAGGTGTGGAACAAACTTCCCATCCCGGGTCAGATTCTCGCTGCACCTTCACCACATTGTCCCGCACCAGGTACGCTATCATTCTAGCTAGGTTGACCAATCCAGGTGCATTGTTGATGTAATCCTCGGTATCGATAAATGCGGCCTCAATGGCTTTCCTACTAAGTTTGTCCTTTAATTGGGTTATTTCACAGGCACCGTCCCATCGCGGAAGTTGCCCGTCCTTCTCACCATGGACAGCCAGTGCGCTCGACATCCTGTGGTACGTAAGGTCAGCCCTGTGTTCCTGTACACGTTGTTGAAGAGAACGCCCTGTCTCACCAATATAGGTCTTCCCACACCTACTGCATGGGTCCCTGTATACCACAGAACGTCTGCTCTCTATAGGTTTAGGTATTGGTGCCCTGACTATTAAGTTCCTGATTTTACGTCCTGCCGATTCAGCTAAACTTATCCTGCCCCCATGAACTTGGACATTCCTGCCGCTGTGTGGGAAGGAGGGACCACAATACACTGATTGTTCTCCAATTCCCGCGCCCTGCTACCCCTCCACCCTATGGATCTCTAAAGCCCTTTCTTTCAGGTCGACGAGTATGTCATGAGGGTATTTTAGCCTTCTAAACGTATCTATCAGAAAGTTCACCTCACCATTGAGGCGATCTGGGGACCAAATCCTGTAGATTCGCAGGAAGAAGCCTATGACAACCCCTCTCTTTGACCTCATGGAATGACCTGAATAGAAATGTACAATATCGTTTCTATTTGTGGGCTTACGGTAGACAATAAAAAGGATTTAACAATCAGTCCTATCTCACAGTATAACCAAAAATGGAAGTTTTCCGTTTCGTTCCATCTCAGTGGTGAATTGTATGGAAGAGGAGTTTTCTAACGTTTGCTAATGTACAAGTCGGAGAATTGGTGGCGACATGTCGCCTGTGAACCTCGCTGATTGCCTAGATCGGCTTTTAGTGCTATTGGGTGATTCTCTTGCATATATTTTCACTTTATAAATGGCTAAATATAATTTTTGCAACTGTGATACTCCGGCAGCTGAAGCTTCAAGGGGGGGGGGTCAAGGAAATAATCAGCAAGCGCATAACCAAACTCCCGTGCTACAAACTCCTCCTATTCTTCCACCCGGCTTCGCCAACAAACTCGCTGAGAACAGGTTCTCGTCAAAATGATGAAAAGAAATCGGCGATGATGCATTTTATTTGTCTTCCGGCACAAATGAAATACATAGGAGCAACTCAAGCACGTATACATGGATCATACAGCAAAAATCACAGCTGGGTGGTTGCATTTAGTGACAACAGTCGGCGATTGGTGTTGTACTAACACAGGATGTGATCTACTGAGCTACTGAGCTCAGGACAGTACCGGAAAAGACCCATGAAAGACGAGTTTTCAAATTCGTTGGGCAATATATGAACTGCGGGGTGCAAAGCCGACCGACCGTCCGCCTGGCCTCCGAGCGTTCAAGGTCACACAGGGTATGTTGGCGCGGCGACGCGGTGTGGTGGCCGACCTAGCCCTCATTTAACCCCTGGAGACCACGGGTTACCAAATGTATGCTTACGAAACGGTCCTTACAAATTCGTCCGTTTTGTTACATAACTAAAGATAAGCAAACCCTGAAAGTTTCATTAAAATATCTGTATCCGTTAAAGGGTGACGACTGGTTGAACGTTTGTAGAGGTGACCTCACTTTACCTTGACTAACTCGTTGACCCTAGATGACCTGACTTAAACATTTTGAAACGTCGTGCCAAATTGATGTGGGAAAAGGTATGCCGAATTTGGGCGCGCTGCCACGCGCCGTTGGTCCACAATCCGCGAAAAACCTGAGGGGGCGGTTGAAGACCCCCCGAGACGGGACGGGTAAATATGGTGTAAACCTCCGCCACAGTCACCAGGCCACACGGGACAAGTTCCCTGCACATTTCATCGAACACCAAACCAGTATCACATACCCCGACAATTGCACATATATCACAACACATGTTGCACTCAGGAGTATATCACATGGTGTCTCGGATCATACATGATACATCATGTCACCATTGCCAGCTTACACAATGTGTACAAGCTCGGGACAAAAATGTCGCAAGACACCGTTCGCAGATACAAATGTAAAATTACAAAATTGCTACAAAATTATGTCACTAATGTCACTGTCACGTGACATTAGTGATCGACCACCGGCGCTACTTCGTGATCATCCGTCTCACGGATGGATAGCAAGGTTGTGTTCAAGTACCAAAATAATGGGAGGTACTCTGGGAAGAACACACCTCGCGGCTTGCGCGTGACCTTCATCGTTTTCGGTTGGAATACCCCCTTGAGGTCCGCCATCTTTTTATCGTCCAACATCCCATCGGCGATTTTTTTCCGGGCTTTTGTTGGCTTTCTGCGGCGTGCTGCTTTGAGCGGTCTCCGCACGTTCGGCTTCCGAGCCTTTATCGCTACTTCTTCTGCCCTTTGAGGCAAATCTGTAACAAGATATAATACGGTGTAAGGAAACCAGATCTCTGCCAAGTGAAAATACATGGTTTACAAGCAGGTACAGGTAGTCCTGCAATAAATTTATCCGTCACTGAAGGATCATTATCTACATTTCATACCTATAATGAGAAAATATATAGGGAATTAGGAAAGGAAATATGGAAAGTAAATATGGAAAGGAAAATATATAAAGGAAACAAAGACTTGCATTTTTTGTGTATAACATTCTATTTCATCAGACGAGACATGCCAGAGCCATAGCGATGTTGCTGAACTGACATATCGCCACCGGAAGCACACATCATGTGACGTCAGCCGATGACGTAGCGCAACACGACATGACCAACACATACACAGCAGCGGTAATCAGAACCACTGTAATATTGGCCACGTGGTAGCTTGTCCAAATCATATTGACAAGATCATAACAGTGAATATGGTAGTGGGTGATGTGTGTCCAAATCATATTGACACAACCATGATCATAACCAGTGTAGTATTGGTCACGTGGGTGACGTGTGTCAAAATCCAGAGGTTCTCATGGCTATAGTGTAGTGTATGTCCTACCTCTAGAGCTATTGAGGACATACAAGGGCAAATTTCCTGACAAAGGTACATATATAGGTATGATGGAAGTACATCTGGAGTCACAAATAATGAATTTTATCATCCCAAAGCGAGCTTGATCCAGGTCATACCAATGTTGACAAATCAGTGTCAGTAATCAAATGGAAATTAAGCGGTTAAGAGCATCGGCGTGGATTTGCTTTCGCATCGTGAAAGCGCTTGCGCCTCACTACATCTTGTCTGACGACCTGAGTTATTTTGACCTAGATCAAACGAGGTCAAGTCATGAAATGCAGCACTTTTTCGCATGGCTACTGAATAATTCGCCAGCATTACTTCTTTTGGTCTTTAGAACAAACCCAAAGAGTCCACATGTCTACATGCAGTCTATTTGTTAATCCAGATATATGGGAACTGTTACAAATCTGTGTCCCATTTTGCCCTGAGGCCCAGGCTGAACATACAGATTGGGGAAATCAGATGCATTCATGTGTGCATGTGCAGCATTACTGTACCAACCATGTCAACGCCTTTGAAAGTTATTCACTTATTATAATACATTTATGGACTAAGTGTGCACATACATTTACACCACATACATATGTGCACATACAATTACACCACATACATATGTGCACAGACAATTACACCTACACACGTGGTGGTGCAAGCGTGTAAATGCAGGTAAAAAGTAGTCATTGAACCCAGGCAAGATGACCGCGGTGTGCAGCGACGATACGTCGAGGTACATTGCCTTCTTACATGGTGGTACTGCAGGGAAAACGTCCACCAAGATTACAATCAAGTAAATGTGGGACAGAACAGAATGTTTGCATGATCGTCCTGCAAGGTCCTGCTGCTTTACATACCCCGGACAATTTGGTTCGCAAGCATGCCCAGTATTTCATGAATGCTTATCCACGGGATACCATGGGTGGATCCACGGGATACCAGGGACGGATCCACGGGATACCAGGGGCGGATCCACGGGATACCAGGGACGGATCCACTGGACACCAGGGACGGATCCACAGGAGCGGCACTCCAGCACTGCTCCTCGACCGGGTCAGATGCTAGAGCTTGCCTTTCAGGTATCTCGTCCCAAAATTCCATTTAAGGAACAGCACGAAATACCATGTTCTGCAAAACCAAGTCGTGAGCAGACCAGTTGAAGCTCTAATATTAGCACGGCATAGTCGCTGGGCAATTAGAGAACAAGATATCTGCCAACAGGCATGTATCGATGCAATTGCAGCCGCTGGCTGCAGGCAGCATTTTCCTCCTGCCCCTGCCATGGACACATCTGCATGGTATTCTGGAACAAGTTGGTCTACCTAGCGGAAACTCAGTTGGACCAAGCCATGCGTATCCTGACAACGAATAATGCTGGGCATACCTGGGTGGGACTGGCTGTTCTTGTCTCCACTTCTTGTTCCCAGGTGGATTCGACCAGCAGACAATCATAGGGACACCACTAGCTAAGTTAAACAACTGAGTCAACTCTCTCTGCTCAGTTTCCTTACAATACCTTATGTTGAAATACACTAACAAGCTACTAAAGGAATCTGATGAACATGAATAAGACGTCTTGCTGAACTCACTGACCATTTAATATAGTTACACTCACACTAGAGACGCAACTATCACTCCGCTTACAGAAATTATAACAAGCGAGATTAATCAGGGATATACCTTCCTCGGCTTCCACTATAATAGCTACGAATAGTACCTATTACAGACGCGAATCCTTAGTAAGCACAAAAGCAACACCTTGGAATTAACTAGGATAGGAACATTTGCATCAACAGCAATTCAAGCTTATTTGCATAACTTCGTAGAGAAAAGCGACAAACACAAGAAAGACAACTTCAAACTATTCCCATAACTAGCCGTCCAAGCTTTTTCAGCATCGTTGCCGCGCTACCTGTAGCAGTGCGGAATGATCTCACAACGGTTGTGGCATGCAGATGGAAGCTATACTCAATGTTACCGCTGACATTGTTGCTCAGTGACCTCACCAAGGTCTCTGAGGTCACCTCAGATCACCACACATTTATGCGCGTTACACCGCACTGCATTGAGCTAGAATGCTGAAATTGCGTCATTGTGCTTGTATCGTCAAGGCGTGTCGATTGATACCTTACATGACCTCCATAAGCCTTCACCTGAGGTCATGATTATATGACCTTGACCTGAGTTTCGGTTGACCTGACCTTAAATTACACCGCCTATTGTCGATAGCGCATTTCAAGGACTATTGAATAGCGTTCGCCATTTGTTTATATCTGTTACAGGTCCTGAGACACGTCAATATCTGATTCCCACCTGATCTGGTCGAATTTGACCTATGATGGCCCAGTGACCTGAATGTTGACCTGAGCGAAAAAATGACCGAAACACTTTCGATGGAGCCCATCGCCAGCTATCCAACGCTGTTTTCCGTTTGTCGCTAGTTAGCATAGTTCCAGAGATCTTAGGGGGCAGATATCTGCCCCCGGGACATGCGAAGTTGGCGCGGACCGCCGGACGTGCGAGTGTTAAAGGAAGACAAACGAAAATCCACCGGACATTTTTCGAGTTAGGGATCGGTAAAGTGAAAACAATTTCTCAACACCAGACCACAAATATCGTAGAAGTGTTCAAAAAAGGCAAAAAAGAAGTGTTCTTGACAACACTAGCGACTTGTTTGATGCATATTGCCATGATATGTAATTTGAAAGTAATGTTAGGTCGCCGAGGTTATCATGACAAGCTAATGGAACCAAACTTGGTCAACTTGAAAGTTGTCGTAAATGGAAATGACTGTCATGCGATTGATGTCACTTTGCATGTTACTTGTTTGTTTGTTTATTGGTTGGTTCACGACACACTTTATGCACATTCACGGCTAATGGCGCCGCCCACACTGTTTCGCCGGTGGGCCGCGGGATTGGGTCGTCCTGAGTGGCGCTAGAGTCGAACCCGGGACCTTTGGTACCCATAGCCCGACACCTTAACCACTCGGCCATCCCCGCCCCTTTGCATGTTACTCCCTACACATCCGGAAATCTACTATTTGCCATTGTGCCTAAGCGTTTCTATACTCTATTCCTGTATTTCACTCCTTTCTTTGCGAAGCCGATTGTGCCGAGCCGCTCAACGGAGCAGTCAGATGGACAGCCCTGTTCCGGTAACTGGGGCAGGTAATGACCTAATGAAGTGCTCCCACATCGGTGATCCGAGTTCAAATGGCGGATCTGACATATGTATTGCATCATTAGTAATGTCCAAAACATCATGAATCCCAATTTTGGAGCATTTAAACACAATCACAGCGATCCATCACAATGACACGACATGCCACGCAAAATCATAAAATTTGCTACTTTGACCTCATTTGACCTTGAAGATATCGACCCCAGGTCACCAAATTTGCACACAATAGAGTTAACTAGAGTGCCCATCCACCCAGCGAATCTCGTTGCTCTAGCCTTAATGGGAGCTGAGATCTTAGGGGGCGGAATCCCCCCCCCCCTACAGTGCGCGTAATTTTCAGAGGCCATCCGGGGCGCGTGTTAACGTAACGAGAAACGAGCAGCGAGTATCAGCACATTTTGAGACAGCCTGCTACGCCACATGCACGAAACAAACCTGACAACGAATCGTGGTAATCTAACAATTCAGACATTTTGAACACACATGCACACTGGACTAACCCTCTCTTTCACCTTTCGTATTATTAAGTGTGACATTGAGATGTAGTTAACAGCATTGCGGCAACGAGACTGTCGAATTCCCCATTGAAATGTGAACAGGAAGTCGCCAACCGAAGTGGAAAGTGATGAAATATCCGTTTCAAATTGCTGACGGTTTGAAGCGTCAGTTGACCCATGGTAGGCTTGCTGGCCGGCGAGACGCCACCATCGCCGGCTCCACCGGCGTTTGCCGGGTGATGGTCCCACACACCTCACCAATCCGCTAGCACTTGTCAAAACCTCAATGGAAGGCCACCATGCGGTGCCTTGTAAGAGATTCTGACATTAATCCGTCGGCACCTGTATCATTACCGGCGGGTCGATTATCGGTGCTGGGGAATGGTAGACATACGGGTGATTGAGTGAAAAACCATGGGAAGGTGACCTGAAGTGAAAGATCTTACCTGTCCATTAGAATGTGGAAAATCTCGGCCATAGCTACCGTTCATGAAAAGCCTGCTACGTCTCACACATTGTGCCAACAAGAACTGGCTGGCAACGTGAATATTCCCTTATGACATGGAAGGGGTGACAAAACTGCTACCACCACTCATGCTTTAAAATTATCTCTGGGAACAGAGGAAGCGCACCACCAAGCGCGATAT
The DNA here is from genome assembly GCA_034440575.1 of Imbricaverruca yamaguchii. Lineage (NCBI taxonomy): Eukaryota > Metazoa > Arthropoda > Thecostraca > Neoverrucidae > Imbricaverruca > Imbricaverruca yamaguchii. The sequence continues at coordinate 330,418 of JAOTOL010001193.1, forward strand.
GACAACATACATATTGTGCACATATTGAGGCAAGATAAAATCCTAGTAATGCTAGGATGTCCTTAGGATTCGTTCTAATCTAAGTTACCGATGCATGATGAAAATATGACGACTTGTCTGGAAAAGTGTGCCAATATAGCAATGATGTTGCACACGCGTGATTATTTGTGAAACAAACGTCTCATTCTGTAAAATGGATGACTTTTGAATCAAATATGGTCCCGCTGAGTTTACGCTGGATAGACCTACCTGCTCCAGAATACCAAGCAGACGTGTCCATGGCAGGGGCAGCAGGAAAATCCTGCCCGCAACCAGCGGCTGCAATTGCATCGATGTATTCCTATTGCCAGATATCTTGTTCTCTAAGTGCCCAGCGACTATGCCGTGCTACTATTAGAGCTTCAACTGGTCTGCTCATGACGTAGCTTGGCAGAACATTATATTTCTTACCCTTCTTTCAAGCAAGCTTTCACGCCAGATGCCGGAAATGCAAGTTCTAATATTTGACCCTCGCGATGGTCAGTACCGGATTGCCATTCACGTAGATCCACCTGGTGTACCGTGGATCCCTCCTGGTGTCCCGTGGATTCACCCCTAGTATACTGTCGATACGAATTCGTGAAATGCTATGAATCCTTGCGACCCAAGTCGCCCAGGATAGGTACAGGATCTTACGGGACGAACATGCAGACACCTTTCTGACCCAAATTATTGTATTGGGATTTTGCTGGACATATTCAATACGGTAGCACCAGATAAATACAATGCGCATGTACAAACTGTCACTGCACACCACGTTCATATTTCCTGGATGCAATGGCCCATTTCTACCTGCATTTAGACGCTCCTACTAAAATGCGTGCATGGACTATTGACACCAAACAAAAGTGCAAACGACGAATTTGGATACTTGGCATTGCCGGCTGCCTTGACGGTCGGCTAGCCCATTTTGCGGCAGTACGAGGCTTGGCGAGAAATGCCACCCCAGTCAACCTGACAAACTTCCTCCACTCGTTAGCACTTGCCATGCCCTCAATGGAAAACCCCTATATTGTCGGTCACCAGATGTTCGGGCCATGATCTGGTAGCGCGCATTGCAGTTCTGATCTGTCGATTACCGGTGCCGGAGAGGGTGAAACGGACGGCTGATGGCGTGGAAATCAAAGGCAAGGAGGCCTCAGCAAAACGTTTCTTTCCATTTTACCAGCGTCAATCGTAAATGCAGTTGCTTTTGCAAATAGGCGATATTTCTGGCAGACAAAGGGCTGCGACTGCGACAGGCCAATGCTTCAAAATCGATGCGCTTATGAATTCCACTTTCCTTGGTATTGGGGCAAGCATGCAATTTCCGATGAAAGCAGTCAAAGGGTATCTTAACTGTACTGCAAATGCTTCACCAGGTGTATTTTACAATTCAAAGTGAGGCGACCGCTGTGGCTGCTGAATTCCTGTCCATCGGGACCTCGCTGACGCCAAACACAGAGAACAGCAGTCGTAAACGTTTCGCTCGTGAGGAGCTACCGCTGTCAGCTGGTAAGATGCTGTTTACACTAAAAGTGTGTTTACACTTAAAGATATCACGTTAAGATATATGATGAATGCAGCTTATCTCCCGTTAACCCGCGCCGTGTTTCCGGTCAAATCCTCACACCCCGTCTCGGGAGGGGGGGGGGGGTTGAAGACCCCCATCTAAAATCCAAACTAAGCATCGCACGAAAGCGAAAGAGGTGTCATCGGAAATCGCTCGACGGGTAGGTTTCGGGTTCACCCCTAAAAATCCCCAAAAGTTACGCCACCAGGGGGGCTAGATTTTCACGACTTTTCACGACTTACATTATGTGTTTTACTCTGGGGAGTTCATGTTGGGGATATATATACAAATACAATTTATTTGGAAAGAAAAAAATGAGAGCGAAATCGACCATGGCTATAATTTTGATTGCCCTGCCCCCCCCCCCCCCCTCCACAAATTATATTTTATTTTATTTATTCCAAATTGTGAGTTTTCAAGTTTCTTTAATTTTCCTTTTCCAATGGGTAGAGCAGACCGAGAAACGTTGTTGGAAGTCAACTTGCCCTAATACAAAAATGCTTACTTTAGTCAGAATACTGTGTTTGAACTGCAATATGGCAACTACGCATAATTTATATGTAGTCAAAAACGAAAAAATGACAAATTCAACTCATACGGTGTGTTGCATCCGTAAAGATAAGCAAACGCTGGAAGTTTTATTAAGATATCTGTATCCGTTAAAGCGTGACGACTGTTTTAACGTTCTTGGAGGTGACCTCACTTGACCTTGACTAACTCGTTGACCCCGGATGACCTGACCTAGAAATTTTGAATCAGCATGCCAAATTGATGTGGGAAAAGGTATGCTAAACTTGGGCGCGCTACCACGCGCCGTTTGTTCGCTATCCGCAAAAAAAAACCTGAGGTGGGCGGTTGAAGACCACACCGAGACAGAACGGGTTAAAAGGTTGAACAGTTTTCCGTTCAACAGTCCCTGGCGTCGACTCCAATCGCCCACCAGCCGGGCACAGGATCCTGCCACGTCGGTCAGCAATGCAGTGGCGTCTCTAGCCTTCAAATTGCTATGTAACATTTTCTTCTCAGACCAACTGAATATTATCCGGCTCTTCCAGAAGTTACTGCCAAAAAGCCAGTTGTCGACTTGTCTGCATTTACATGGCGTTAGAAGGGGCCAGCCACCTGGCCTTGGACACGATCACATTGGCCATGGAAATTGTGTCCAAGGTGGTTCCGTGGTTCCCGGCACGTCGAAACACCCTGTTTCTAGCTTGAGTGGCTTTTGAGATTGTGTGGGGATAACCCGAATCTAACCATCATCTCCATTTGGCGTGATAATCGCCAAAGCGGTGTAAGGAGATCTGACAACAAACTCCATCCAAAATACATTTATTATAACCAACAGTGGCGTTATCCACCACGGTTATACGTTACGGCCCACGCACTTTGGCTAGGTCACAACTCAGAAGCAAAGTTACTGACATGTGCATATGTAGGCAAAGTTATTGAAAACGGTTAAATGTAGCAATTTTCAGGCGTCTTGTTAGCAATGTGTATGATGGATCTTTTTTGGTTAAAAAATTTATCAGGTGTGAATGAAACGCGCGTGTCCAATAGTATTCTGAGCGTAAGTACAGGGTGACAAGTTTTACCACGGTCCTGGCCGTATCACTTCAAATGACATATATATATATATATATATATATATATATATATATATATATATATATATATATATATATATATATATATAAATATATATTATACAATACGTGGCACATAGAAAGAAACTGTATTTCCACCACAAAGCACATCATCAACGTTTCGGCCACAGGCCTTCTTCAGGATGACGTAATTGCAAAATTTAAAAAGTTTGAAAACTTGAAGCACGCAATCATGCACTTGAATTCTTGTGTCCAAAACGTGACACGTATTGCAACCTTTCGCTTGTCTGACGAAGGACATAAGGACATTGCGAAATACTGCTTCGATGGCGAAAGGCAATATAGTGCAATACAAAAAACCATGGCTGGCCCTCGAGAAAGCCACATCCAATACTATTCACATCCTCATGCCAGTGTGCGTTTGTGTGTGTGTGTGTGTGTGTGTGTGTGTGTGTGTGTGTTTGTTTATTGGTTGGTTCACGACACACTTTATGCACATTCACGGCTAATGGCGCCGCCCACACTGTTTCGCCGGTGGGCCGCGGGATTGGGAAATGTCCTGAGTGGCGCTAGAGTCGAAGCCGGGACCTTTTGTACCCATAGCCAGACACCTTAACCACTCGGACATCCCCGCCCCTGTGTGTGTGTGTGTGTGCGCGCGTGTGTGTGTATGCGTGTGTGTGTGTGTGTGTGTGTGTGTGTGTGTGTGTGTGTGTGTGTGTGTGTGTGTGTGTGTGTGTGTGTGTGTGTGTGTGTGTGTGTGTGTGTGTGTGTGTGTGTGTGTGTGTGTGTGTGTGTGTGTGTGTGTGTGTGTGTGTGTGTGTGTGTGTGTGTGTGTGTGTGTGTGTAGGAAGAGAGAGGGCGCGGGATGCCTGCCAAAGTATCAAAGAAGACAACTGCAACAGCAGTCACAGATCACCTGCTTTTCTGCGTTGTAGGGACGTGTTCGCTCCGCTCCGGGCAAGGGAGAGACTGCGGAGCCGAAACAAGGGCATGGTGGAGGGAGAATTTGGGATCGGTTGTAGATGTTAGGATAAAATAAGCAGAGCATATTTTTAGTTGGGTACAGCTGACGTTAGTTAATTGTTCTGGGCTCCTAGAATTAACCATAGCAGAGGAGCCACGTAGACGCGTTGTATAGACCGGTGGCCCATCATATAGCTGATATAAGTTATATTAGAGGGATGGCTGGAAAGACAGTTTGTTGCTCTCGTTTGTGTACTAGGTGAAGGTAGCGAGCTGGAATTAAAGGTAGATGAATCCTTCGTCGACTAGTTAATTATGTATATGTTTAGTGTCTTTTTATTTAGGGTCCGAGAATAAAAAGGCTAGAGGTGACTAGGTTGTGGGATGTCATGGAGTACCAGTGCGGTTATGGGAGAGGGATGTCATGGAGTACCAGTGCGGTTATGGTAGCAGGATGCCATGGAGTACCAGTACAGTTATCGTAGCGGGATGCCATGGGGTACCAGTGCGGTTGTGGTAGTGGGATACCATAGAGTACCAGTGCGGTTAAGCAGCAAGGATGGCAGAGCCCAGGAGTCCAGGAATCTAGAGCAGAATGGATGGTGACTAGTGGTAGGAGCACAGCAGGATGGAATTGATGAAAATGGCCCCTGACATGGAAAAGCACAATACGTTCCAATACGTTCAAGCACAATACAGCTGCTTCTCAGGACCGGCGACATTCACCTGAAAGGCGGATAGCTGTCCGCCAGAGAGCAAGTCCAACTGAGCCGTCGCCGTATGGTCGGGGTCGGGGTTGAGCTCGACATCGCCAGCCAGCAGTAGTGACCCTGTGCAGGACCACAGGCTCAGATGGACTGTGGCTGTGGTATTCGTGTTGTATGCCACTATGGAGGGGGCCAAGGAAGTGCTATCCTAGAGTTTTGAGCGGCGAGCATTGCGGCACAGCATCAACGCATCGTCGTTGCGACAGCAGGAGCATCAGCAGCAGTACGGCAGCGGCGTAGGCAGCTCACTCGCTTCCAATGTCACGATTTTGACCACCCGGCTGTCCCACCGGAAGGTGGACGCGGGAAATCGAGGTGGTCGAATGTGTGCCGTCCACCAGCTCTGAGGGTTCCCGGGCTCTGATGTCACGGGGACACAACCTAACGAAGCAATGCACGGTCTAAGTGCTGCCCGGCGCACGGAGTCTGACAATGTAGCCTTGCACCAGGAGTGTTTCTTTGCATCGATATAGGAGGGCAATCCCACCCCCGCACACACTATTGGTTGTGCCCCCCCCCACACACAGACACACACTATTCGTTGTGCCCCCCCAATAAATTCAACTTTGAACATGGAACTCAATGTCGTATGTCCCATAATTAATTTTGGCCCGCCCATTGCCTTCATGTATTGAGCCATACCAATAATGTTCAGAAGCCCACAGCCCTATGCTTGCTCAGAAAAGCTCGTCAATGGGCCTACGTCCTACACATCCCCACGTCACCGAAGACATAGTCCAAAGACACAGATCAGATGTGGAGGTGCGCAGCATGTCCGCATTCGGTGCTATCAGCTGACCGTGCCTTGTCAAGCTGTTCATACCCCAACCCTTGACGGCAGACCTAAGCGCCCGCCGAATTAGCTTGATCCGTTGATGGACTGCTGACACAGTTGTAATAGATAAGTCCGCAAGCGCTTCCTCGATGAATCGGACCAGTCATAACAAATTGATAACGAAGTCACGAAGTCATAACAAACTGATCGACACTCATGCCCACTTCCTGACCACACTCTCAACCTCTCAACTCCAGTTGCTAACTGGATACTGAAACACGTCAGCATTTTTACGGTTGTATTACTGAGCCAAGTATCGGAACTACACGTCATGACTTAATTGGCGAACCCATCATGGGCATCAGCCAATCATTACGAGTCTGTCTATTGCATTGCGCCATATGCCGAGTGAGTAGTAAAACACAGAACCAAAGCCACAGGGTCCGAATTGGCGTGTTGGTTAAGGACATTGATCTTTAAACAGATACAACAGCGTCTCGTATTACATCAGTATCACATTGGAGGAACCCGTTTGACAAGATTCGAATGATGTGGAACATATAAAACTTGATTGACTGCGAGCCATTGCATCAGTTCGCACATGTATTATATCACAGTGTTGGGGAAAGTGGTAAGAGAACATCAACCGCTTGTAAAGTGGCACAGCGCTGATACAACGTGACATGACATGAACTATAACTGAGTGCGGCATTGGTATCAGCGGACTGGTGATATTATCATTGTGGGGATCATTGCACCATGTGTACACCTATGTTGCCATCACAGTAATCACAGTAGGTTATCAGTTATGATTCCAGAGATCACGGGTGTAGGAGCGGCCCAATACTGGAGAGGAGTACAAGGGCAAGCAGATTTGGGCTCCAGTTCATTCTAGTCAACGCCCAGAGTGTAAAAGGTTAACATCGAAGTATATGTGAAGACACGTCCCCAGCTCCCCAGAGATTATCACAATGTGCGCAGCACTAATGCATGAAGAAAAGTTGGTAATGCGGCTATATGTGACGGTTTGCTGGTTGGAGGTATAAGAGCGGCGCACTGATGAGGTTAGGCTCCATCGTGCTCGTGATGCCGCTGGTACACAGTATGGGATGGTCGGACGACATCGGTACTGCATGTCTCCTCTACTGCAGGTACTCCAACACGGTGTGGTACAGGTGACCGTGCAGCATCCGCCGGATCAGCGGCAGCTTGTAGAAGCCACGCTGGTTGATCCGATGCCTTGCAGCAGTCAACACCCACAGCGGGTCCTCTGAAGGCTCCCGCGGCGGCTCCGGTGAGTATTCCGGAGCTAGATCGCCGGACGACGTCGACGCTGAATCCGACGAGGATTGGTCAGACGAAGACGCGTTGGGTGAAGAGCTGGCTGAAGAGTCTGGCGACGACTGGGACTGAGCGTGCTGCGGCGACTCGTGGTGCGGAGTGTCTGGGGAGACTGGAGGGGTGAGCGGCGGCGACTCGTGTGGGGAGACTGGAGGGTGCGGCGACCGTGGGGGGGGCACTCGTGGTGCGGAGTGTCTGGGGAGACTGGAGGGGTGAGCGGCGGCGACTCGTGGTGCGGAGTGTCTGGGGAGACTGGAGGGGTGAGCGGCGGCGACTCGTGGTGCGGAGTGTCTGGGGAGACTGGAGGGGTGGGCGGCGGCGACTCGTGGTGCGGAGTGTCTGGGGAGACTGGAGGGGTGGGCTGCGCACACTCCGGAGTCAGAGACCCACTGACGTCGGCCTGTGGCCGGTCGGAGCCGTCGAGCCGGCGGCGTTTGCGGAGCTGCTGCGGCTCAGACACGATGGTCGACGTCTCTTGATCGGCAGGGGAGTCGGGGTAGTCTTCCACCTCCTCCTCCTCAACCTCACTCCAACCTGAAATGGAAGGATGACACTGTCACGTACGTGTACCACAAACGGGCGTGTGACGCGAGTTAGTCCTCGTTTGGGTACCAGGTACATTTGGGCCAGTAGTACTGTTCGGCGTGTGGTACGTTTTGGAAAGGAAGCATGGGTGTCGGTTTCGGACTTTGATTGGGAGATGTTTTTTTTCTCATGAGCTTCCCCGAACACCATTTCTATCTGGTGTACATCCGAATGTCATAGGCCCATCGAGTAGCCCTCGGGGTTGCTCATAGGTCTCCAGGTGAGGGTCATAGCACGCCCAACCATAATATTTTCTGCGAAGAGTGAAAACAAGCGTGGGGCAACTTTCCGAAATTTGGCTAAGCTTTTCCACAACAATTTGGCAATCAATGTGACTATTTTGAGTTAAAGTCATCCACTGTGAACAATTTAGTCATGTTCAAGTTAGATCGCCTCAAAAAGTATCACCAGTTATCACGCTTTGGCGGATAACGGGATTTGGACGAATGTCTCAGCGTTTCCTCATATTTCAGGGTGCAATAATACTTACCAAATTAATCTTGTATTTTTTTTCACTTTTAAGACAAAATAGTTTTGAATATTTGCTCATTAGTGGCAAAGTCCACGATTCTGGCTAAAGGATGTACTTTTATGGGAGCAATTTGACTTAACACGCGCCCTGAAGGGCCTCTGAAAATTTAGCGCACTGGAGGGGGGGGGCGGATTCCGCCACCCCCTAAGATCTCAGTTCCTATTAAGGCTAGAGCAACGGAAATCTTAAGGTGGATGGGCACGATAGTGAACTATGTTGCGGGCAAATTTTGCAACCTAAGGTCAATACCTTCATGGTCAAATGAGTTCAAACTAGCAAAATGTTCTGCTTTTGCGTGGCTCTGATTGCCATTGTTATGGATCGCTGTGATTGTGTTTAAATGCTCCAAAATTGACGTTAATGATGTGTTGGATATTCCTAATGATGCAATACAGATGCTAGATGCGCCATTTGACCTCAGGTCACCTATATAGGAGAAATTTATCAGGTCATTACCTGCTCCAGTTACCGGAACCAAAAGGAAAGTGTTGTCAAGAACATTTCCCTTTTGACAATATACGGGAAGCGCATCCGGGCCGATTATGGTGGTCTAGCTTTGCGAAGTTGTTTCACTTTAACGTTCCCTAACTTCAAAAATGCTCGGCCCATTTTCGTTTTTCTTACATTATGCAATGCGCCGGTCATTTATAAGCAGGTACGCACACAATGGCGTATATCGACTGGTACAATATGGAGTTATCTACGAAAAACGGAGGGGTGGGCGGATTTCGCCCTCCCGGTCCAGGGAGTGTGTTAACACACGCCCTGTAGAGGGGGGCGAAATCCGCCCACCCCTCCGATTCTTCGTCGATAACTGCCGATTGTACGAGCCGATTTACGCCATTTTTTGTGTACCTGCTTAGATATGAACGGCACGTTGTTTAAAGAAAGAAAAATGAAAATCGACCCAAAATTTGTTAAGTTAAGATTATATTTAATTATATTAAGTAAATTCAAAAAATTATATCGGCGCCAGACCACAAAAATCGGCGCTGATGCGCTTCCCGTATATTGGCAAAAGGGACGTGTTCTTGGCAACACCAGCGACTTGTTTGATGTATATTGTTGTTATGCTACATTATTTCAAAGTCATGTCAGGTCACCGAGGTCAAGTCAGGTCAAGTTCATGAATAGAAGGTGAATCAAAGGAATGCCAGTGGGTGGGTATACACAGTGGGATACCAGTGGGTGGGTGTACCCAGTGGGATACCAGTGGGTGGGTGTACCCAGTGGGATACCAGTGGGTGGGTGTACCCAGTGGGATACCAGTTGGTGGGTGTACCCAGTGGGATACCAGTGGGTGGGTGTACCCAGTGGGATACCAGTGGGTGGGTGTACCCAGGGGGATACCAGTTGGTTGGTGTACCCAGTGGGATACCAGTGGGTAGGTGTCCCCAGTGGGATACCAATGGGTGGGTGTACCCAGTGGGATACCAGTGGGTGGGTGAACTTACCCCGTTTGCCGGGGGAAGAAGTGTGCGCCAGACTGCCCGACTGCAGCCGAGTCAGCTGACTGGTGGCTGTGTCCTCACACGTCTCCAGCAGAGGGTGCAGCCGCAGCACCGTCTCCCACGAGTCGTCGTCGAGCGGGTCCCAGTTCGTGTCCGGCTCCGAGTCAGCCGACAGCGACGTCGGTACCGGTTGGCGCAGGCTGAGGTCGGCCTCGGCGGCCGGGTCACAGCTGGGGTGTGGCTCTATGTACTCAACGGTCACAGCAACCCTGCCCTCCTGTCTCGACCACAGGTTGTTCAGGAACGTCTCCAGCTCCGCAGACGTGTCATCAGTCAACTCCTGGGACTCCAGGTACTGTTCCAGCTCTGCAGACATGTGACCGGTCGGCTCCTGTGACTGCAAGTACCGTTCCAGCTCCGCAGACAAGTCGCCAGTCGACTCCTGGGACTCCAGGTACTCCTCCAGATCCGCAGACATGTCACCAGTCGGCTCCTGTGACTCCAGGTACGACTGTGTGCCCGAGTCATGAGAGGACTCCAGCTGGTTGCTGGGTGCAGCAGTCCCGCCATTCGCCAGCATTGGCTGTCTGTTGGGTGTGTCAGCTAAGCTGTTGACCGTCTCATCGACCTGCCGAAGAAGGGGATTGCATCAGTCATCAGTTGTAAATCATCAAAACACGGAGGTCGAAAGATCTACTCATGTAGTGTCGAGCGTGGTAGAACAATAATTATTGATTCCTCCGGAAAAGAACTCAAGATAAGCCCAGAGATTTGAAGCGCTTGTTCAGTGTAGGATTATCAAGTCCCTGTACATAATTGAGGAACAATGTATGTACATCATGCTAGGCTTTCTTATCAAGGCATTACAAGGAACTCTTTCCGATATGTTTCAACTTCAACTTACCATGGGATGCTATCGCTTCTATAGAATTGAAGTTGTATCTAGAGGTCAGAATATTTTGGAAGAAAATCATGTCAGACAATACATTAACACGCGCCCTGGAGGGGGGGGGGGCGAAATCCGCCCACCCCTCCGGTTTTTCGTAGATAACTCCAGATTTTACAGGGCAATATGCGCCATTGTTTGTGTACCTGCCAATACATGACCGGCACGTTGTTTGAAGTAAGAAAAATGAAAATCGACCGAGCATTATTCGAGTTAGGGGTCGCTAAATTCAACACAATTTTATCAGCGCCAGATCACAAATGTCGTCGCTGATGCGCTTCCCGTATACTAGCAAAAAGGAAGTGTTCTTGGCAAAACTAGAGACTTGTTTGATTTACATTGTCATGCTACATTGTTCCAGAGTCATGTCAAGTCACCGAGGTCAAGTCAGGTCAAGTTCATAACAGGTTAACACACGCCCTAGGCAGGGTATGGCGAAATCCGCCAATTCTTCCGATTTTTCGTACATAACTCCATATTGTACCAGCCGATATACGCCAAATTCTTCGCGTGCCTAATTAGAAATGACCGACGCATTGTTTAAAGCAAGAAAAGTGGAAATCGGCCGAGAAGTTCTCAAGTTAGGGGCCGTTAAAATAAGAACAGCGCCAGACCACAAAAATCGGCGCTGATGCGCTTCCCGTATATTGGCAATAGGGAAATGTTCTTGACAACACTAGCGACTTGTTTGATGCATATTGTTATGCTATATAATTTAAAAGTCATGTTAGGTCGCCGAGGTCAAGTCGGGACAAGTTCATGATAGGCTAATGGAACCAAACTTGGTAAACTGGAATGTGTCATAAATGCAAATGACTGTCTTGCGATTGATGTCACTTTACATGTTACGCCCTATGCATTCCGAAATCTACTGTTAGTCATTGTGTGCCTAAGCATTTCCATACTTTATTCATGTATTTCACTCCTTTATTTGCGAAGCCGATTGTGCCGAGCCGCCCACCGGAGCAGTCGGGATGGGAGACCGGTTCCGGTAACTTGAGCAGGTAATGACCTAATAAAGTGCTCCTATATACGTGCCCTGAGGTCAAATGACCGATCTGACATCTGTATTGCATCATTAGTAATGTCCAAAACATCATTAATGCCAATTTTGGAGCATTTAAACACAACCACAGCGATCCATAACAATGACAAGCCAAGCCACGCAAAACCATAAAATGTTGTTATTTTGACCTTATTTGACCTTGAAGATATTGACCTAAGGTCATAATCTTTGTACATAATAGAGATCACTATCGTGCCCATCCACCCTGCGAATTTTGTTGCTCTAGCCTTCATAGGAGCTGAGATCTTAGGTGGGGCGGAATCCGCCCCACCTCTCCAGTGCGCGTTATTTTTAGGGGCCCTCCAGGGCGCGTGTTAATAGAATATATGAAATTCTGGAAAAATGGCTGTCACAATGATGCCGTCTTTTTCCTGTTGGTGTTTGTTTTCCCCTTTGTATAGGAACACTTCTGTAGATCAAATGCAAAAATAAAAATAAACACAAAATTCATGATTAGAGAGTTTACAGCAGGTCCCCATTAACACCTAAGGATAGTATTTCCTCAAGTATTCGACGGCTTTTCTAGCTTTCCTATTAGTCTGAGAACGTTTCGGGAACAGCTTCGACTAAAATCTGGGGTCGAGATCTGTCCAGCAAAAAACTACGAGTGGTGAGTGGTGTTACTGACGTGTTTGTCATGATCTAATTCTCATCCCTGAATTTAGCATGGATTTAATTGATGGAATCAATTAATGGAATGGAATATCAATTATTGAATACCACGAAGAATGGCTCTCAGTACTTCTCGGTTTTAGACATTGCGTGATAAGAAATGTACGACCTTCAATATGCCAGGAGGTGCAGAGTTTACATCAAAAGTAACCTTAGGGATTATGCTAGATTACTCAACGTTTCGGCCAAGGGCCATCGTCAGGAGTGACTCCTGACGGGAGCGCCTCTGAAAATTACGCGCACTGCAGGGGGGGGGCGGATTCCGTCTCTCATTAAGATCGCGGCTCCCATTAAGGGTAGAGCAACGACATTCGCAGGATGGGTGGGCACGAGAGTTAACTCTATCGTGTGCAAATTTGGTGAACTTAGGACAATATCTTCAAGGTCAAATGAGGTCAGAATATCAAAATTTTCTGGTTGTACTTGGCTTGCCTTGGCATTGTTATGGATCACTGTGATTGTGTTTAAATGCTCCAAAATTGGCATAAATGATGTTTTTGACATCCCTAATGATGCAATACGTATGCCAAAACCGCCATTTGACATCAGTTCACCTATATAGGATAGCTTTATCAGGTCATTACGTCTCCAGTTACCGGAACCGGGCTGCCCACCTGACTGCTCCGTTGGGCGGCTCAGCACAATCAGCTTTGCAAAGAAAGCAGTGAACTACATAAATAAAGTATAGAAACGCTTAAACACACAATGACAAACAGTAGACTTCTGTATGTGTAGAGAGTAACATGCAAAGTGACATCAATCGCATGACAGTCATTTCCGTATATGACAACATTCCAGTTGACCAAGTTTGGTTCCATTAGCCTGTCATGATGATCTCGGCGACCTAACATGACTTTTAAATGACATAGCATAAAAAATGCATAAAATGTCGTTAGTGTTCTCAAGAACAGTTCCCTTTTTCCAATATACGGGAAGCACATCAGCGCCATTTTTTGTGGTGTTGCGCTGCGATTTTTTTTTCGACTTTAGCGAACCATAACGTATAAACTGTACGGTCAATTTTCATTTTTCTTTCTTTAAGCAGTGCGCCGGATATTTCTAAGCAGGTACGAAAAAAATGGCTGATGTCGGCCGGTGCAATATGGAGTTGTGTACGGAAAATCGGATGGGTGCGCGGTTTTCGCTCTCCACCCCACCAGGGCGTTTGTTAACCTGTCATGAACTTGACCTGACTTGACCTCCGTGACCTGACATGACTTTGAAACAATGTAGCATAATAATATACATCAAATAAGTCGCTAGTGTCGTCAAGAACACTTCATTTTTTCCAATATACGGGAAGTGCATCAGCGCCCATATTTGTGGTCTGGCTTTCAGAAACATTTATGACTTCACCGACCCCTAACTCGAAAAATTGTCCGTAGATTTTCGCTTTCTTACTTTAAACAACGTGCCTAACCTAACCTAATTCATTTCTAAGCAGGTACACAAACAATGGCGTATATCGCCCTGTAAAATCTGGAGTTATCTTCGAAAAACCGTAGGGGTGGGCGGATTTCGACCCCCCCCCCCACTGCAGGGCGCGTGTTAATAGCTGGATTGGTAGAAATTGGGAATTTTTTCATTTTTGAGTTAATTATCCTGGTGTAATTTCAGCAATGTGAGCTGACTTATTAAAGGATACTAAAGGAGGAAGCTTCGAACAGGATGAGAAAGTGAGGGTTAAACTCCGGTAAGTCAGAAACGATGGTGGTAAATTGGGCACCACCTACAGGACAATCATTAATAGTTTTCTGTTTGAATTGCCCCCTTTAAAAAACATCGGTCGAAAACCGGGACTTTAAAAATAATGGTAGGTGGGCTTTCTGTTCGCCACCCGAGAGCAAATCCTAGGTACGCCAACAGTTGTGATGTCATTCCGAGAGGAAATATGTAACCAGGAAACATTTGTATACTTTACCATAGCCCAATAATTGGGGAAGCTATGGCAGCCACCTGACATCAGGTCAATGCTACGACAAAACACGATAAATATGTGAAGATCCCTGATGAGATAATGGCGTGTTATAAGTTTGAAATCAATCGCCCAATTATTGTGGAAGTTATGCCACCTAGAACTCAGATGGTCGTTGGGTCACTTCGCCTGACCTGGTGACCTGACCTGAGATGACCCATGCTTGAAGATGTATGAGGATATGGAGAAGAGACAAATCAGCAGCTATGCGAGGTTTGGCATTGCTAACCCGATTAGTATGTTGGTAAATTATGAAAAACCACACGGGGCAAATACCTGCTCCCGGACCTTCGAGTATTCAAAGGTCCCTTTTAAAAAACATTGGTCGAGAATCGGGACTTGATAACATGGAAATAGGTGGGCTTTGCGTTTGCCACCACAGCGCACATCCTAGGTACGCTACCGTCGTTGCACCTGTGCAATGGAGAGATATAGCATCCCCAGCATTTGTAAACTGCCTATCAGGCATAATGCGCAGAACACAGTAAGAGGTACCTTGTAGAATAGTTTGGAGCATAGGCAGTGGAAGCGCCTGCCACTATGCATCGTACTTCCCCAATATCCATTTGGGAGCACCCAGCGAGATGAGATCAAGCACCCTAGTCATGTGGTACAAGAGCACTTACCTCGAGTAAGGTGGAGAAGTCCAAGATGAGGTCGTCTGAGCTGCTCTCCATTCCGGGTGGCGATGTTGTCGCGACCAAACGACAGTCAGTACTGGCCACTGGTCGGCCTCCCCTTGTCTGGCCCTTACCACATCCCTTCCGGTCTCGGCAGTCGGCCGGCAGCCAAAAGGGGTACCAGGCGCAACATGTTCTACCCCCACCCGTGGAGGTGGTGGCGCCCCCTGCCGTCTCGGTAACGGCCGCCACCAACTAATCCTTTTACCTGCCGGCTATACCGATGTGCCGAGGAATGTATGTCGGGTTTGCTGCGATCCTGCTGTTATAGATTGACAACGTGGATATGTTTTCATATATATATATATATATATATATTATATATATATATATATATATATATATATATATATATATATATATATATCCATATTTATTTATGTGTCATTGTCATCGAAGTTTCAATGTTCCATATCCCCAGCCGTAATGTTTTGTTTAACTTTCCATTGTGTGTAGTGGCTACGCCTCACAAACCATATCTGCGATTTACAACAATATATTGTGCATGCACAATATTGCTCGGTAGCAACACTCATACACAAATATTGCTGCGCTTTCCAATTCAGATCACATTGCCCGGTGAACACACAATAATTACCGGTCCACGGTTATTTGCGTTCATTGATGGTTTTGTTTTGTGTAGTTATTTTTCCTTGACATATATTCAGATAACTACATTTTAGACCATTTCCAATACTTAATATAATATTAGAAGGGTTGTAAACGGTACAACGCGAGGTTGCATTGACATGGTAGCGATTTTAAGGGCCAGTAATGGGTGTGGGATGATTGGTAAAGGTTGGTATGAAAGAGCTGGTAGATCATACTAGAAAACGTGTTACAATATTTGTATCTCTTAACACGCGCCCTGGAGGGCCGCTAAAAATTACGCGCACTGGAGGGGGTGGATTCGGCCCCCTCATACCTCGCCTTCTATTAAGGCTAGAGCATCGAAATCCGCAGGGTGGATGGGCACGTTAGATAACTTTATTGTGTGCAATTTTCATGACCTTAGGTCTCTATCTTCAAGATCAAATGAGGCCAAAATAACAAAATTTGCCAGTTTTGCGTGGCTTGGCCTCTCATTGATATGGATTGCTGTGATTGTGTTTAAATGCCCAAAAATTGGTATTAATGATGTTTTGGACATTACTAATGATGCTATACAGATGCCGGATTATCCATTTGACCTCAGGTCACCAGGTTAAGAGCACTTTATCAGGTCATTACCTGATCCAGTTACCGGAACCGGGCTGGCCACCCGTCTGCTCCGTCGGGAGGCTTGGTGCAATCGGCATCACGAAGAAAGGAGTGCAGTACATCAATAAAGCATGGAAACGCTTCGGTACACAATGACAAACAATAGTTTTCAGGATGTGTGGAGTGTAACATAAAAATTGACATCAGTCGCATGACGTCTTCAGCTCTACCTCTACCTAGTCGTCTTTTGCTTTTTTGTTCCTGTGCGAGGTCTAAATAAAAAGCCCACAATTTAGTAGGAGACGAAAATATCCATCTACCTTCAATTCCAGCTTGCTACCTTCACCTAATACACAAACGAGAGCAACAAACTGTTCTTCCAGCCATCCCTCTAACATAAATTTATGTCAGCTGTGAGGTGTGCCACCGGTCTACACCACGCGTCTACGTCGCTCCTTGGCTATGGTTAATTGTATAAGCCCAGATAAGGAACTTACGTCAGCCGTACCCAAATAAAAACGCTAATTATGCCACACCACCCCAGTGCTCGACGACAAAGTGCTAATGCACCACATTTACTGCACACAGCCACGTGGTCCCTTCATCGTGGCAGCCGGCGCCCTCTCCTCCACTCCGATGCCGCCTACCTTCCCCCTCCCCATCCACCTCTATACCCAATATAATTGGGTCTGAAAGTCTGAAATATCCGTATCCCTTGGTTTCAATAGTGGGAATGTGGTCCGCAATGGCAGATCAGCTCGTCGTTAGCAACGCTTCCACCAAGCACATTCCATGGAATTCATTGGTGGGATATATATATATATATATATATATATATATATATATATATATATATATATATATATATGTATATTATTATTAATATTTAGTTGTTTGTGTTTTTGTTGTGTGTGTGTGTGTGTGTGTGTGTGTGTGTGTGTGTGTATGTGTGTATCTGATTGGGCGCGCGCATGTGTGTGTGTGTGTGTGTGTGTGTTTATATATATGTATGTGTGTGTGTGTGGGTTATGTGTATGTATATGTGTGTGTGTGTGTGTATGTGTGTGTGTATGTGTGTGTATGTGTGTGTGTGTGTGTGTGTATGTGTGTGTGTGTGTGTGTGTGTGTGTGTGTGTGTGTGTGTGTGTGTGTGTGTGTGTGTGTGTGTGTGTGTGTGTGTGTGTGTGTGTGTGTGTGTGTGTGTGTGTGTGTGTGTGTGTGTGTGTGTGTGTGTGTGTGTGTGTGTGTGTAGGTGTGGAACTTCCTAGCCCGGGTCAGATTCTCGCTGCACCTCCACCACATCGTCCCGCACCAGGTACGCTATCATTCTAGCTAGCTTGACAAATCCAGGTGCATCGTTGATGCAATCCTCGGTATCGACAAATGCGGCCTGAATAACTTTGTTCCTAAATTTGTCCTTTAATTGGGTTATTTCACATGCACCATCCCATCGCGGAAGGTGCCCCCCCCCTTCTCACCATGAACAACCAGTGCGCTCGACACCCTGTGGTACGTAAGGTCAGCCCTGTGTTCCTGTACACGTTGTTGAAGAGAACTCCCTGTCTCACCAATATAGGTCTTCCCACACCTACTGCATGGGTTCCTGTATACCACAGAACGTCTGCTCTCTATAGGTTTAGGTATCGGTGCCCTGACTATTAAGTCCCTGATTTTAAGTCCTGACGATTCAACTAACCTTATCCTGCCCCTCATGAACTTTGACATTCCTGCCGCGGTGTGGGAAGGAGGGACCACAATAAACCACAAGTTCCCCAATTCCCGCGCCCTGCTACCCCTCCTGTGGATCTCTAAAGCCTTTTCCTTCAGGTCGACAAGTATGTCATGAGGGTATTTTAGCCTTCTAAACATATCTATCAGAAAGTTGACCTCCCCATTGAGACGATCTGGGGAGCAAATCCTGTAGGCTCGCAGGAAGAAGCCTATGACAACCCCTCTCTTTGACCCCATGGAATGACCTGAATAGAAATGTACAATATCGTTTCTATTTGTTGGCTTAAGGTAGCAATAAAAGGATTTCATCATCAGTCCTATCTAACAGTATGTCCAAAAATGGAAGTATTCCGTTTCGTTCCATCTCAGTGGTGAATTGTATGTGTGTATTGACGTTGTTTAGTGTGTTCACGAGCGGATCAAGGTCAACATGCTGTGATAGCATAACAAAACAGTCATCGACATACCGGACCCAGAAACATTCGTTACCAACTATTGGGCGAAAGTAGTCAACCTCCAGCACCTCCACGAACAAGCTGGCTAATACCGCACTCAGTGGAGAGCCCATCGCCAAACCCTCTATCTGCCTAAACTCTACACCCTCGAACTCAAAAGCACCGAATCTAACACAATGCTCAACTAGCTGGATGAAATCTCTTCTCGGCAAGGGCAACAAGTCATTATCAGTCAAGTCTAGCACACGTTTAACTGCGTCCATTGACCCAGTAATCGGCACATTAGTAAACAACGATTTCACGTTCAAGCTGGCCATCTTCTTCCCCCCAGCAGATATCTGCTTCACTCTGTCCAAGAAGTTCCCGGAATATTTGGCATGACTGTCACTGATTACTCCTAGAGAGGCCGATAAAGGTTGTGCCAACACCTTCGCAAGACGATGTGGGGCGCTGCCTATGCCCGATGTGATAGGACGCATAGGGATTCCTGGCTAATGCGTCTTAGGCAGATCCCGCATCTGGGGTACAGACCTTGGATTCTCCTCGAGGAGATACAGTAAACCTTACCCTTACCCTTCGATGACCTCTTCAGAATCTGTCTGACCGCTTTATTAAATTTGTCCGACTCCTTTTTCACGGACCCAACACGCAACTTCTGGTAGGTATTCGCGTCCGAGATAAGATTATTCAATTTGGTAGTGTAGTCCACCGAATTCATCATGACAACGCCGCCACCTTTGTCAGAGCTCGTGACCACATTATCTTTGTTCCGTTTCAGCTCGATCAGAGCGGTCACATATCTTCTTGGTAGAGTTGATGGTGAGAGATCAGCAACCGCAAACATACACGCCCCCACACCTTGCTTGAATCCTTTATCCACATCAGTGTCACGGGTACGATCATTAGACTGAATCACACCAAGGAAATCCGTTTTATTTTTGCCGGTAGAAAATTTTAGCCCCAGGGATAAGACTTGTAATTCTATATCTTAAAGCTGTCGGTGAGAAAGGTTCATCACTAATGCTCGATTCCCAGCATCATTCCAAGAGCTGCTGCCACACAAGCCCTTACGTTTAGTCACTAGTGAGTCTCTATGCGTTCTCGATTCATTGTTAAGTTGTACTCTCTCGAAATCTGGCAGGTCCATAATCGTCATTTCACATTCTAAGGTTTTATATCGAGAGAGGTATTTATATCAGGTTTTATGCGAGAGATAGCATTTATATCGCATTGTATTTTATATCACACACACACACACACTGGCATGATGATGGGGATGGTATTGGATGTGGCTTTCTCGAGGGCCAGCCATGGTTTTTTGTATTGCAATATATTGCCTTTCGCCATCGAAGCAGTATTTCGCAATGTCCTTATGTCGTTCGTCAGACAAGCGAGAGGTTGCAATACGTGTCACGTTTTGAACCCAAGAATTTAAGTGCATGATTGCGTGCTTCAAGTTTTCAAAGTTTTTAAATTTTGCAGTTACGTCATCAAGAAGGCATGTGGCCGAAACTTTGATGCTGTGCTTTGTGGTGGAAATGTAGTTTATCTCTATGTGCCACTTACTGTATAAATTGTCCAGATATTATTCAATTATATTTATATATATATATATATATATATATATATATATATATATATATATATATATATCTACTAGTTACCGGCTATATGTTGAAGGAGGTTGGAGAGGAAAACATAAAATAGAACAATTGACAGTGGAAGCAAATTAGAGCGAATGCATGTTACTCGTGGTCTTTCCCCGGAACCAATTGAGCTCCAGCGGGTTTATCCAAGATGTGCTGCAGCGCAACCAGAAGTACATTACGTAAAAAGTGCTCATTTCCAATGTATATTTTAAACCATTGACGCGACGTTAAAGGTATGAAGGTTGCCAGCGAGTTCTGGTGGACACAGTGTGACGGGGCAAGCCAAGCCATTCATGGACACTAATCGTGCTGAGGTTATGCGATAATTCTCCCCTGTGCTGGATTGGGCTGATCGTTTTCTTCAGTCAACCTTGCTTTTGATCTCGACGTCGTCAGCCATCCATATGCCCCTGTCCAGCACAGGAAATTGACAGATCAGCAAGGAATGCCATGTTCTGCCAAGATATATCGCGAGAAGACCAGTCGAAGCTCTAATATTAGCACGACATGGCCACTTGGCACTTAAAGAACAAGATATCTGCCAACAGGCATGCATCGATGCAATTGCAGCCGCTGGCTACAGGCAGCATTTTCCTCCTGCCCCTGACATGGACCGCCCATGCCATGGACATGGACGGTTATGAGCGTCAGTTGACCCATGGTAGGCTTGTGCGATGCTGGCCGGCGAGACGCCACCATCGCCGGCTCCACCGGCGTTTGCCGGGTGATGGTCCCACACACCTGGCCAATCCGTTAGCACTTGTCAAAACCTCAATGGAAGGCCACCATGCGGTACGATATGACACAGGTCAAACTCGCTTCGGGATGATAAATTGCATTGTTTGTACTTTCACATGCACCTCCGTCATACCTCTATGTGTACCTTAGTCAGGCAATTATCCCGTGGATTTCCTCGATGGCCCTAGAAGTAGAAAATACCCTAACTATAGCCACGGAACCTCTGGATTTGGACACACGTCTCTCACGTAACCCATATTGCACTGGTTCTGATCATTGTTGTGTCCATATGATTTGGACACACGTCTCTCACGTGACCAATATTACACTGGTTCTGATCATTGTTGTGTCAATATGATTTGGTCACACATCTCTCACGTGACCAATACTACACTGGTATTGATAATTGTTGTGTCAATATGATTTGGACACACGTCTCTCACGTGACCAATACTACACTGGTTTTGATCATTGTTGTGTCAATATGATTTGGACACACGTCTCTCACGTGACCAATACTACACTGGTTTTGCAGTATACTACACTGGTGTTGTCAGTATGATTTGGACCAACATTATTCACGTGGCCAATATTACACTGGTTCTGATCACTGATGGATATGTATGATTGAAACACAAATCCCCACGTAGCCAACAGTCCACTGGTTGTGATCATTCATGTTTCTGTCTGATTTGGACACTCATCACCACGTGGCCAGTATTACAGTGGTTCTGATTGCCGCTGCTGTGTATGTGCTGGTCATGTCGTGTTGCGCTACGTCATCAACTGACGTCACATGCTGTGTGCACCCGGTGGCGATATGCCAGTTCAGCAACATCGCTATGGCTGTGACATGTCTCGTCTGATGAGACAGAATACGCAAGAAATACACACACAAGAACGGTAATTCTTTGTTTCCTTTACATTCATTCCTTTCCATATTTCATTTCCTTATTCCCTATAGATTTATTTATTATACGCAGAAAAGCCAGAAAATGATTCTTCAGTGAGGCACAAAGTTATTGGAGTACTGCCTATACTTCCTTGTAAACCATGGATTTTCACTTGGCAGAGATCTGGTTTCCTCACACCGTATTATATTTTGTTACAGCTCTTCCTCAAAGTAGAGAAGCACTAGCGATGAAGGCTCGGAAACCGATCGCGCGGAGACCACCCAAAGCAACAAGCCGCAGAAAGCCAAAAAAGCGCCCGGAAAAAACGCTGATGGGAAGTTGGACGACACAAAAATGGCGGCCCTCACGCGGGTATTCGAGCCAAAAATCAGGACAATCACGCGCATGCCGCCAGGTTTGTTCTTCCATGAGTACCTGCAGTTATTTTGGTACCTGAACACAACTCTGTTATCCATCCGTAAGACGGATGACCACAAACTTGCGTCATTGGTCGACAACTAATGTCACGTGACAGTGCGGTACTGTGCTCTGTCTTCCAGCTGATAACGGCTGCGTCGGAGCCACACCAGCTGATAACGGCTGCGTCGGAGCCACACCGGCTGATAACGGCTGCGTCGGAGCCACACCGGCTGATAACGGCTGCGTCTGAGCCACACCAGCTGATAACGGCTGCGTCGGAGCCACACCAGCTGATAACGGCTGCGTCGGAGCCACACCAGCTGATAACGGCTGCGTCGGAGCCACACCGGCTGATAACGGCTGCGTCTGAGCCACACCAGCTGATCGCTGATACGGTGCGTCGGAGCCCCCGCTGTACGGTCGTGGTGAGCCACACCGGCTGATAACGGCTGCGTCGGAGCCACACCAGCTGATAACGGCTGCGTCTGAGCCACACCGGCTGATAACGGCTGCGTCGGAGCCACACCGGCTGATAACGGCTGCGTCGGAGCCACACCGGCTGATAACGGCTGCGTCGGAGCCACACCGGCTGATAACGGCTGCGTCGGAGCCACACCGGCTGATAACGGCTGCGTCGGAGCCACACCAGCTGATAACGGCTGCGTCAGAGCCACACGGAGCTGATAACGGCTGCGTCGGAGCCACACCTGCTGATAACGGATGCGTCGGAGCCACACCGGCTGATAACGGCTGCGTCTGAGCCACACCAGCTGATAACGGCTGCGTCGGAGCCACACCGGCTGCAGCCGCAGCTGCGGAGTCTTGGTGCGGTCTGGCAATTGGTACCTGACTCACGCGTACCTTCTCATGACAGTTGTTGGTACTGAATACGGTTGTGGATCAGGTAGCAGTCGTGTACCCGCGAAATTTGGCGACAGTGCAGCACGGGCGTTGAGATGATAATGGCTATCGTGCGGTAGTTTTGCAGTGTTTTACCTCGGAACGAATTGTGTAACAATTTTGTAATTTTACATTTGTATCTACGAACGGTGTCTTGTATCGATCTTGTACCGATTTAGTACACATTGTATCGGCTGGTGATGGTGACACTATATTCATAGATGATCCAAGACACCATATGATACATTCCCGAGTTCAACACGTGTTGTGATATAAGTTTAATTGTCTGGCTATGTGATACTGGCTAGGTGTTCTATTAAATATGTCCATGACTTGTCTCGTGTGGCCTCGTTACTGTGGCGGACCTTCATATCAACAACTGACACATGAGACCCTGTCACAAACCAAGAAGATGGGGGAGGAGTGGTCGATTGGTTGCCAGCCTCATATCTCGTTGGATACTGAACCTATAATCACACAATTTTACGATACTTTGCGGCTGCAGTGAACGCTCTACAGCATGCACTTCGTGACCCTATATTTATGGTCGCTACATAACCGCGCAGTCTATGCGCCCCCAATCTCCGATTACCAACGAATAACCTAGCTTTTCATGATCAAACGAGGGTTAGATCTGCCACCACACCGCGTCGCCGCGCCACCATGCCCTGCATGACCTTAAACGACCGGAGGCCATCCAGCCGGTCGATCGGATTTGCACCCCCTCAGTTCATATATTGGCCAGATTCTGTAGCATGAGAGATTGCTTATGAGCTCGCTCATATTTCCCATATTTGACAACTTGTCTTCCATGGGAGGTGCCTATCAATTGTTAACAAAGTCACAGGACATCATTACGAAATCCCAGCGCGTTTATGAGATATCATGGAACAACGGGAGGGGAGGTGATTCCCCCCACCGGAGATTGTGAACAGGAAGGTATACAGATTTTCCTTTCACCCATTTGACAACCTATCATCAGTCACTTTGATGCTGAAGACGGTTGCAAGAATAGGCGAATGTTGAAGCACAAGCGTTTGCTTATGCGCTTGCTGGAAATCACGAATCCACTCTCCTCCTCAGCTGTGTCAGGCAAACTCGCTGCAATTCCCGACATGCACGCCACAAATTAGCGGTGACATTGTGCACACCACATTATTAAAAATATACGGTTCCCCGATCGTGTCATTGGACGTACATACGACGACATGCTTCAGACGAAATTAACATAGCATAACACGACTACTTAACACGAGCCCTGGAGGGCATCTGAAAATTCGCCCCTAGAGGGGGCGGATACCGCCCCCCACCAAATATCTCGGCTCCTATCAAAGCTGAAACAGCAAAATTTTCAGAAAGAATGGGTACGCTGGTGCACCCGATCGTGTGCACATATCATGACTTTGGGTCAATAACTTTAATGTCAAATGAGCTAAAATATGTCAAATTTTTGTATGACTTCGCTCGTCTTGTTATGTATCACTGATATTTCGTCTAAGTGCTCCAAAATAGGCATAAATGAGGTTTTTGACATTACTAATAACGCAATACAGATACCAGAGCCGGCATTTGACTTCAGGTCACATATATAGCAACACTTTATCCGGTCATTCCTTCCTCCAGCTACCGGAACCGCGCCGCCCGCCCGACTGGTCCGTCGGGCGGCTCGGCGCAATCGGCTTTGCAAAGAAGGGAGTAAAGTACATGAAGAAAGTATGGAAACACTCGGTACACAAGGACAAACAGTAGTTTCCAGGATGTGTAGGGAGTAGCATGCAAAGTGACATCAATCGCATGACAGTCATTTGCATTTATGACAACATTCTAGTTGATCAAGTTTGGTCTCAATAACTTGTCATGAACTTGATCTGACTTGACCTCGTGGACTTAACATGACTTTGAAACAATATAGTATAACAATATACGTCCAATAAGTCGCTAGTGTTTGATTTGATATAATAAGTTGACAACGTCGGCGTACAGAAGGCAGCTTGTGTTTCTCGCATTCGAAAAATGCTCACACATTTGGCAATTAATAATCGCACCAGCAATGCTCCCTCGGATATCCCAGCCGTTAAAAATTTCCAATCAAAGGTTTTAACGTTCATGACAACCATCTGGCAGTTATCGAGCAGATCAGAGACAATGCATTTTAGCGCAAATTCATGCTTGTGATACTATATCTTGAGCTTCTAAACAAGGTGCTTTCGATTAACGCTTTGGAATGCGGATGAATAGTTCGGTTTCACTTGTGTCCGTCTGATATCCGAGGAAGGGGACTGGGGAAGGCGAACGTGGAAGGGACCGGGGAAGGGGACCGGGGAAGGGGACCGGGGAAGGGGACCGGGGAAGGGGACCGGGGGAAGGGGACCGGGGAAGGGGACCGGGGAAGGGGACCGGGGAAGGGGACCGGGGAAGGGGACCGGGGAAGGGGACCGGGGAAGGGGACCGGGGAAGGGGACCGGGGAAGGGGACCGGGGAAGGGGACCGGGGAAGGGGACCGGGGAAGGGGACCGGGGAAGGGGACCGGGGAAGGGGACCGGGGAAGGGGACCGGGGAAGGGGACCGGGGAAGGGGACCGGGGAAGGGGACGGGGGAAGGGGACCGGGGAAGGGGACCGGGGAAGGGGACCGGGGGAAGGGGACCGGGGGAGGGGAGCGGGGAAGGGGAGCGGGGAAGGGGACGGGGGAGGGGGACCGGGGAAGGGGACCGGGGAAGGGGACGGGGGAAGGGGACCGGGGAAGGGGACCGGGGAAGGGGACCGGGGAAGGGGACCGGGGAAGGGGACCGGGGAAGGGGACCGGGGAAGGGGACCGGGAAGGGGACCGGGGAAGGGGACCGGGGAAGGGGACCGGGGAAGGGGACCGGGGAAGGGGACCGGGGAAGGGGACCGGGGAAGGGGACCGGGGAAGGGACCGGGGAAGGGGACCGGGGAAGGGGACCGGGGAAGGGGACCGGGGAAGGGGACCGGGGAAGGGGACCGGGGAAGGGGACCGGGGAAGGGGACCGGGGAAGGGGACCGGGGAAGGGGACCGGGGAAGGGGACCGGGGAAGGGGACCGGGGAAGGGGACCGGGGAAGGGGACCGGGGAAGGGGACCGGGGAAGGGGACCGGGGAAGGGGACCGGGGAAGGGGACCGGGGAAGGGGACCGGGGAAGGGGACCGGGGAAGGGGACCGGGGAAGGGGACCGGGGAAGGGGACCGGGGAAGGGGACCGGGGAAGGGGACCGGGGAAGGGGACCGGGGAAGGGGACCGGGGAAGGGGACCGGGGAAGGGGACCGGGGAAGGGACCGGGGAAGGGGACCGGGGAAGGGGACCGGGGAAGGGGACCGGGGAAGGGGACCGGGGAAGGGGACCGGGGAAGGGGACCGGGGAAGGGGACCGGGGAAGGGGACCGGGGAAGGGGACCGGGGAAGGGGACCGGGGAAGGGGACCGGGGAAGGGGACTGGGGAAGGGGACCGGGGAAGAGGACCGGGGAAGGGGATCGGGGAAGGGGACCGGGGAGGTGATACACTGCATGCGCTATGTTCGTAGATGGACTCGGGCAGATGAGATAGCATGTCGGCGTGCGGCAGCGCGTCAACATTTTGAACACCATTTCCCCCATCAATTTGACATGTCGTGTCAAAATTTTGAAGTAAGGTCATCTACGGTCAACGAGTTAGTCAAGTTCAAGTGAGGTCACCTGCAAAAAGTCCAAGCAGTCTTTACGCTCTAACCGATAAAGATATTATAATGAAACCTTCAGCGTTTCGTTATCTTTGTGAATGAAAGAAAACACCAGAGTAAATTTTCGTTTTTTTTTCTCCATTTTTCATTACCTATATGTTTTGCATATTTGCCCGTTAGCGTTACAATATAAAATTGTGTGTGTATATTGTGGCTGAAGTAAGCATTTTTTATGGGAGCAAGCTAACTTTTTTTTGGGACCGCTCTACCGATTATAAATATTAAAGAATACGTGAAAACTCAGAATTTTGAATCTTAAAAATATTTCATTTTCATTTTTGGGTGGACCAAAAATTGTATTCCTGGGCGATATCACTCGCATTCTTTGAGTTCAAATCTTTTTACAAATCTCCCCCAGAATCATCTCCCCAAGGCCAAGAAACATTATGTAAGTCTAGAAAACCTAGGCCCCGTAGTGGGCCTAAAAATGTTTCACTTTGTGCAACAAAAATTATTTCGTGGTTGTGTCTGGCCCTACTCGTCGAGTGCTTTCCAATGGCACCTATTTGGTTTTCGTGCGACGCTCAGTTTGGAGTTTAGAGGGGTGGTCCCTAACGACCCACTCCCCCTCACCGGGACAGGGGGTGATGATGTGACATCTGGAGAAACAGGGTTAAGACAGGGTTAACGTAAATGTGCGCCTGCCTTACAGTTGCTGACAAGACCCATTCGCTTCAAAGGCGGCTAAAATAGCCTATATGTTCCAGCACGCCTTTATCTTCATTCCCACCACTCCTTGAGATCGGGGTGTGTCTGCGATGTCTGCGGAGGATCCGAGGATACCGAGGATACCAGGGCAACGGTCTCGCTGCCGGGGCTGGGGGGCTGCCACCCGAGAAAAAAGTAGCTTCGTCCTGGCCCATGTCTCGCCCGACAGCTACAGGAACTCGGGTGCTGCGATAGCAACCCTTTGTCCTAGTTGCGGCTTATTTGTGCATGAGGTGTATCAGTGCAAATGTATTTAGCTTCGATGAACACAAAAAAATGTGGTAAGAACTGGAAGGAACATTACGAGTAATACCACAGCCGGGAGAACGGCATTGTGTGTGAGAACGACATTGTGTATGTTTAGGCAACATTTAATGCATCACAACAGCGCACATCTAAAACGTATTAGTCGCTCAAGGCGGTGAAAACAACAAACGACTTGGCGGGTAGCTCCGTGGGCAGCTCAGGCCCAGCTCCGTGGGCTGCTCAGGCCCAGCTCCGTGGGCTGCTCAGGCCCAGTTTCGCACGCTGCTCTGGTCCAGCCTCCGTGGGCAGCTCAGGCCCAGTTTCGCACGCTGCTCTGGTCCAGCTCCGTGGGCTGCTCAGGCCCAGCTCCGTGGGCTGCTCAGGCCCAGTTTCGCACGCTGCTCTGGTCCAGCTCCGTGGGCTGCTCAGGCCCAGCTCCGTGGGCTGCTCAGGCCCAGTTTCGCACGTTGCCTGGTCCAGCTCCGTGGGCAGCTCAGGCCCAGTTCCCTACGCCGCTCTTGCCGAGCCTCATGGGCTCCTCGGACCCAGTTCGGTGGGCAGCTCGGTCCCAGTTTCGTGGACATCTTCGTGCCTGTCCGTCCAGCACCGTCAAACATCGCCGATCGCGATCCCCGCACGTGATCAGTAGTAATGGGAGATGGAGTTGGGGAATTAAGTCTAGAGATTGCCGTCTAAGCTGTCAGACAAGCATCGTGTGGAAAGAACGGTCGCAATTATTCATACCCCACCCGGCTCATGACGGGATTACTGCTGCATCGTACTGAACGGGGAGCCCCCTCCTCACTCAAGTGTTCGCCGGTGATGATCCTCTGGTAGCGGGGCACCAGATACCTGCTCTTGTTATGGACAGGGAGCTCCCTCATCACTCCTGGACACCCCTGCGATAATCCTCTCCTCAGGGGGTGCTAAAGACCTACCCTGGCGAATACCCTTCCAACACCACACCGGTCGGTCGGTTCAGGTCGAGCAGGTGAAAAGTTTCAAATACCTAGGGGTGCATTTAGACGAAAAACTCAGTTTCAACACCCATATCTCTGACATCACGAAGCGAAGCGCGAAGCACGTCAACATAATACGTGCACTTGCAGGCACAGGCTGGGGCGGAGACAGGAAAACACTTCTGCGACTGTACACATCAATCATACGACCCATCATAGAATACAACAGCATCATTTTTTCCACAATTTCAGAAAGTCAGAGTGAAAAATTAGAAGTCATCCAAAACAGCTGCATCAGAGCAGCCACAGGCGCCCTTAGCGCTACACCGATAGCTAGTCTTCTAGTAGACTCAAACACACCATCACTCCACCACAGGAGGACACAACACCTGTGCCGTTACCACATCAAAATCAAATCCATTCCAAATCATCCGGCACAGCACTTCTTCATGCCTGGCAGATACTACAAGAGCCGAATTGCGCGCAAACTTCCACGATATAACATTCAAATTGCCACGACTCTCTCAGATATTAACCTCACAATGCCATCCACTGCAGCTCGACCGCCCATTAGGCCGTTCTGGACTTTCAGTCAGCCAAAGGTCGAGCACTTGCTCTCGGAGAAGAAAGCCACTATCACATCGGCTGAGGCTCTAGGCCTCTTTCACAAGTTCGCCGATGACAACAATCACAAATCACTCATATTCACGGATGGGTCGAAACACGAGGCTAAGGTAGGCATCGGCATCACTGGACCAGGTCTCAGACTTTCCAAACGTCTACCGGATAACTTCTCCATCTACTCTGCTGAAGCAATGGCCATTCTGGCCGCTATTTTCATTCTCATTAAGCGAAAAGTCAGAAGCGTAGTGATTTGCTCAGACTCCAAATCCAGTCCTACAGTCAATTACCAACACCTACGACTGTCCTCATCACAGCATTGATCGAATCCAACAAATCGTGGCCCATAACGTAAACATGAACTTTTCCTTCCTCTGGATTCCTGGCCACGCCAACATCCCAGGTAACGAAGAAGCAGACCGGCTCGCGAAGCAGGCCTTAGCATCGAACACCCACCCCAGCGTGGAATATTCGGTAGACGATTGCAAAGCACTCCTACAACATCGCATTCGCCAACACCAACAGAACACATGGACACAACACAACTCAACACAACACAAATCCAACCACGCGCACGCAATAAAAAAACCAACCATAGGCACATGGAACACATCAAATCAGATCTCACCGATAAAAAGAGGTCATCCTCACTAGACTTAGAACCGATTGCACAAAACTAACACAGCCTCGATTAGAGGAGGACCAACACACAACACCTCACTGCGACACCTGCAACACCACGTTAAGCATAGGCCACATCCTGCTAGACTGCAGTAGCTTTAGCTCTCAGAGACAGCCACTTAAGGCCTTCTGCCAGAGAGGGCATCACCCTATCGTTTCCATCGCTTCTCGGTGACAAACACACATAACTCATTCAATTGCTATTTGAATATTTGCATGCCACAGAACTAGCAGGAGCTCTCTAGGCACTACCAACGTTCCATCAACTTGCAATACATGACCGCGAAACACTCGTAAGAAACACGTAAATAGCCATCCCCCGCAAGGCGTCGGACGTACATGAGCCGATTTGCTTCCCAGTTAGGAATAATTGGCTACCTAGCGGTGCCGTCGGGGTAGATGAGCCGGTGTGCTTTAGGACAAACAACGAAACTTTAAAAAATAGCTTAACGTAAAACCACCCCACAACCAACTACTAACAGCTAACACGCGGCAGCCGGCTAGAGGTGGTGTGGACAATTTCATCCTTGCACGCACGGTCAAAATCCCTCGGTGCTCTTCGATAGGAGTAGGCTAAAGCCGGCACCCTGACAAAATCGACTCGGACACTGCAAAACACCCCAGCCCCACCCAAACCACAAATTATTATGTGGAGGAGTAAAGTAAAATTAAAACCAGCTAGACATAAGGGAGACCTCCCCAGCCCAGGAGGTCCCGCCTTCGGCAGATCTCCCCAACCCCGCCTTCGGCACCCAAAAACTTCGCACAACGTAAAACGCAAAATTCCCTTAACGTAAATGTCCACTTGCCAGTACCTTGATCGTAACCCACTCGCTTTCATATACAAATAGGCAACGTGTTCCTTTAAAGGCGGCGCAAATGGACTCTTTATGGTCCAGCACGCCTCAAAAAGCCACTCTCCCCGGTCAGTTGGGGACTCGCCAAGGCCTCAACTTGGTACTTAACTAATGTATGCAATGTCTTCTGCATGTGCATTTTCGCATCTGCAAATTCTGCAATCACAACTGCAAAAAATATCAACATTAATTCATAGATACACATCTCCCAATTGCACCCAAATGAATATCCAAGGGAGATCGTGATCATCTGCTAGGAATGGGAAATGGCATACTGTATGCAAACTTAACACGCGCCCTGGAGGGCCTCTGAAAACATGCGGGCTCGAGGAGGCGGATTCCGTCCTGGCAGACGATCTCGGCTCCTACTAAGGCTAGAGAACTTGAAATTCGTAGGGGTGGATGGGCACGATGGTGAACTCTATCGTGTGCAAATGTCATGACTTTTAGGTCACACAATCTAGAAAGTCAAATGAGGTCAAAATAGCAAAATGTTCTGGTTTTGCGTCGCGTGGCTTGTCATTGTTGTCGATCGCTATGGATTGTGTCTAAATGCTCCAAAATTGGCATTAATGAGGTTTTGCAATTACTAATGATGCAATGCAGATGCCAGATCTGCCATTTCACCTCATGTCATCTATATTAGAGCACTCTATCAGGTCATTACCTACTCAGCTAACGGAACCGGGACAGTCGGGACAGACGGGACGGAACGCGATCGCATGACAGACATTTTGCATTTATGACATGCCAGTACTACGTTCGGTTTCATTAGTCTGTCATGAACCCTTGACCTGACTTGACCTCGGCGACCCAACATGACTTTTAGATTACATAGCATGACAATATGCATCAAACAAGTCGCTAGTGTTGTCAAGAACACTTCATTTTCCAATATACGGAAGCGCATCAGCGCCGATTTTAGTGGTCTGGCGCTGCGATTT
>JAOTOL010001194.1:0-187500 GCA_034440575.1 Imbricaverruca yamaguchii
CGGGCAAGGAGCCACCCAGGGTTATACGAGAAGCCTTCCGATGGGTGGCCAAATTAAGATATTCTTAATTTGGAAAACGAAGCCCCCAAGATTGAAGAGAAGGACCCTACAATAGAAAATAATGACAAGAGATATTTATCCGGACGCAAGAGGGGGCCCCAAGATGAGTAAGAAGGTCCCACTAGGAAGGAGAGAAGGCCACTGAGGCCCACATTTTAGAAGACGAGTACCCTAGAAGAGAAAATTTAAGACTAGGACGTAAAAGCAACCTGCTAAGAGGATAATAAGGCTCCAAACACGGAAGAGGATGACTCCAAGACGTGAAAGGAGTCCCATAATTTTAAAAAGGGGTCACCTAGGAGAGGGTAGGAGGCTTCAGAAATCAAGCGAGTGCCAAAAATTGGCACGGAGGCCCCCATAATTGCAAAGGAGGCCCCAATACGGAAGGGAGGCCCCAGAAAGTGAGAGGAGGCCCTAAGGCGGAAAAGAAAGTCAGTGGATATGGGATGAGGTTTCGGAGACGCAAAAATAGGCACCAAAATGAGTAAGGTACCACCAAAACAGAAAAGGATGATCCAGAGACATGGCAGGAGGCACCTAATTCGGAAGAGGACAACGCAAGGTTGGAAATAAGACCCCATAATGAACGAGGAGGCCCTAAAATTGGAGAGAAAGGCCTTTGGATAAGAGAGATAGCTCCCAGGCGGAAAAGAAGCCTCGCAGATGGCCAAGAAGGTCCCCGGGAAATAACAAGGCCACTGAGATAAGAAAGGTTGTGTATAATTTGGAAGAGGAGGAACCTGAGAGAGAAGAGGAGTCAACCAGGAGATAAAATACCACCCCTAAGCTGGGCGAAGTTCGAATCAAAACGGACTAAGAAGCCTCAAAATTGTACTGGAGCACCACAAATATGCGTCAGAAACCCAAAAAAAAAAACACAACAGGAACCTAAGAACATAACGGGGGCCGACAATACAACTGGCCCTCCAAAACGCACATAGTCTCCCAAAAAGCGACAGGGTCTTAACGCATGCGTTGCAGTCATAAGTAAACATACCTGGACCTCGAAAAAATACACAAGAAGCTTTTAAGGCACACAGAGGTCATAAGGACGCACTAGGGCCTGAAAAGGAGATTGGGACCACAAATGGCAACATGGTTCTAAAATGAACAAATGCACCGGACGTTAAATGAAGACATCGAGATCTTCGAAAACGCCCTGACACGTTACAAAATCATCGGTAGCCCCCCCCCCCCCCCCACACACACAACATAAAAAAAATAACACACTAGAACGAGGAGAGGGTTCGAAAATCCATTCGACCGCAGGGCAGAAAAACGCAACGGGTCCAACAAAGAACACTGAGGAAGGGCCTCGGTTCGACAGTCATTCTGGGAGGATAGCAGCAAAGATATCAGTTGCGTCAAAGCTGAGCCGAATCTGCATTTCATAACTACCAGAAAATATGGGAGGTAGGAAATTAATTATCGGATTTAATTACTCGACTTTTCGCAGCAAGCGCCCATACTAAGCATTGCAACACGTCAAATATGGCGCAAGTTTATCATGTGACAGTAGTTAGCAAAAGGCAGAAGGCCTAGCAGAAATCGTAGCATCGTACGAAGTATTGCGAATGCACCGAATGCGTAAAATGAGTGTGCACGTGCACGGACGTTGGCGTCGTGGTGACCGGGTGATATGAACTGGAATACCTGAAATTGGGAAATTTTACATTTCAAAGTGATGGGTAATATATTTTAAATTCAAGTTGGGGGTTTAATACATTTTCTAAACTCCTGCTCGTTTTAGAGTTTTGTTGTTTTTTTATGCACCGAGGATATTTTTACGTGTCAGGGCGTCTTCGAAGATCCTGATGTGCTTATGTAGCCCCTGGTCCTTTTGTTCGATTTGGAACCATTTTGCCTTTTGTGGTTCCAGCAACTTTTTCAGACCCTTGTGCGTTAGCATGGTCCCTGCGTGCCTTAAGAGCTTCCAGTGTACTTTTTTTTAGAGTTCCATGTATGTTCACTCAGGCTTGCAACGCATGTTTGAAGTCTTTGTCGCTTTTTGGGAGATTGTGTGCTTTAGAGCGCCAGTTGTATTTTCGCCCCCCCCCTCCGTTGCGCTCTTGGGGTCCCGCTGTGTTTGTTTGGGGCTTCTAACGCACATTTGTGGGCCCTAGTTCGGTTTTGGGGCTTCGGTGGGATTTTTTTTGTGTCCCACCCTGACTTATTGCTCCCAGGCGCGTTGTTCCGGGTACCCAACGCCAGATTTCTAGGCTCAATGTGATTTTGTGGATCATTTCTGATTATTTTTATCTGAAAAGTCCGAATTCCGACCTGACATTTCGAGACCTTGTCGCCATGTATTTGTTTACCATCTCGATTTTTCGAGATTCGGCATGTTTTTCGGCGGCGTACATAATTTTTGAAGGCATCTGGTAGTATGTTCTGTGCTCCAGAGCCACTTTACTGACCCTGACGTTGATTTTTTTGGGGAATCCCTCCTAATTTTGGAGGGCTCCAGCTTGACATATTCGGATAGATCCGGTTGTTGTGGAATAGGTGTAATTTCAGCAATGTGAGTTTATTTATAAAGGGATCCCAAAATAAAATCGTAGAATTGGGTGGGGGAGTTAGGGTTAGTAAATCCGACGAATCAGGAAATATAGTAGTAGATTAGGCCCATCCACGGGAGAATTCAGTTGATCACTAATCATTTCATTTTGATAGGGCCCCTGTGACAAAATAGCGGTCGAAATCCCAGGCGCGTGAATTTATTCGTGAAGAATTCGTGAAGAAATAGTGATGTCACTTTTATGGGAAAAAGTGTTAGGTGTGGTGTCATGCCCCACTCGGGCGCTTTCGATCGCTCCTCTTTCGTTTTCGTGCGACCCTTAGTTTAGAGGGGTCCCTATAAACCCCCCACCCCGAGATGGAGTGTGAGGATATTCCGGACAGACGTGGAGGGCTAGCATAAATTTCATCAAGCCTTGTTTGGCTTTATTTTCCTGACATCATTGAAAACAATATCACTTTCAATGAAATCAACATCGTTTCTCCGATCACATGTTGCTGAACTGTGGTGTACGGTTGGCAGATTAGTCATATCTTCCAATGTAAACACTGACTTAAACTGATTGCTCAGCTTCTGAACCATCTCACCGTCCCCGCTCAATATCCCATTTACTTCCAGTGGACCAATTGTGCTAGAAGCTTTACTCAGCTTGTAAAAACTAGAGAACTTTTTTTTCTATCCCCATTACAGTTCCTAGCCAAATCCAATTATTTTACTCGTTTTGTTGCTCTGCTTTTCTGTTCTGCTTCACAGTGTCTCTAGCTTTTTGATACAACCTTAGAGTTACGACATTTGAAGCTTCCCGGAACACTCAAAATGCACCTTCTTAGCCTTAATTATGTTTCATCAGATCTGGCGTAGGCCATGCTGACTTTCCTACCCTTCTTTTGCGGCTTTGATTTTGGGGGACATGTCTGATCGGAAATT
This sequence comes from Imbricaverruca yamaguchii, assembly GCA_034440575.1. Taxonomy (NCBI): domain Eukaryota; kingdom Metazoa; phylum Arthropoda; class Thecostraca; family Neoverrucidae; genus Imbricaverruca; species Imbricaverruca yamaguchii. The sequence goes on from JAOTOL010001194.1 coordinate 3,506, forward strand.
TCTCTCAAGTAAGATTTGAACTTTTCCCATATTTCACAGGCATATATATCGGATAATTCTTATCCTCATTTTATGGCACGTAAAGCCGCTCTCATGCAGTCAAAATATTTTCTGTTAAAATTAGGAATTTCCAAATAGCCTTTGATTGCGCCCACTACTCGTGCCTTAAATCTCACTATGCTATGGTCACTTCTTCCCATAGTTTCTCCTGCAGTCAAGTCTTGAATTAAATCACTCAAATTCGAGAAGACAAGGTTCAAGAATGAGCCCTTCCTAGTTGGTTCCGTTACAAACAAGTGTAAACACACAGGTCCTTTTGAAGGCATTCCCTAAATATTTTACGCGATGGGGAGCCACCACCAATATTTTGACATCACAAGTTTAAAGTCACTAAGAATAAGGCCCTTCCCCCGAAAGTTTCTACTGATTTCCTCACAAATCACCTTATCAAACTCCAGTTGCTGAGAATGTGGCAAGGTTCCTGATCGGTACAAAGCTCCTACCCTCAGTTTATTGCTGTTGCCTTTTCTCACAACGACATCAAGCCAAATTGACACCAAAGACACATTTTTGCCAATCTACTACTTTTAGAGAACTGAAGAAGCTGTTCACATAGAGCATGACACCACCCCCTTTAACTGCTGGACCCCTATTGCACGAAAACATATTGCAACTCTGGATCTCATAGTCCTGCAAGTTATCCCCAAAATATCCTTCACTGACCCATACCTCAGTAATGCAAACAAAATATGGTTCCTCCTCAGCAACATAACATATGAACTCATCAAATTTGGATCGAATACTATGACCATTAAGTATCACACACTTGACGTGTGTTCCATTACCAGCTTTGGCTTTTTCATGTTGAGTAGCTCTTTCATCTCTGGATGAGCTACCACTCTGCACCCTTGAACTACTGCAATACCTATTTGCTGACCGTGAGGTTCTATTACCTAGGTTGTCACTATTGGGATATCCCTGAGATGGCAATGCTACTTCATCCCTCCCCAACCCATTGCCTAGTTTCCCTGAATGACCTGCTCATATACTTTGCAAAACACATGCACACCCTTCTCGGAGAAGTACAGGCCATCCCTCTAATAGAGGTCCCATGAGCTATAAAACCTGCACCACTCGTCAACAAAGGTCAAACCTAACACATGGCAGAGCTTACCTACCGTGGCATGGACTGCCAGTGCTTTAGAGCTCCATTCATGGGAGACTCCAGCCCTAGGCAAAATGGCAGCCACAATGACTCTGCTATTGCTATGCTTCAGGGTGACCAGAAGGGCCGTGTAGTCCTGCAGCAGCTCCTCACTCCTATCAGGACCTATGTTATTCACCCCTACCTGTACTACAACCGCACTAAACTGGTGCTAAATGGTGGCCTGTCCCACCACTGGCGCCAGATATTTGACCTTGGCACTAGGCCTGGTGATGCACCTCCTGCCTCTCCGACCTTTACGGAACGCGCTATATAGATGCCGCACACGAGAGTCGCCTACAACCAGCACCGTCTCTTTGCAGAGAGTCTCAGTCTCATCCTGGGGCAGTCATCAAATGCCTGGAACCTATTTGAAGTTAATATGCGTGCCCGTTGAGCCGTTCTACTATGCTGTCTCCCACTCCTACCACCTGCCACCTGCCACTCACTGACCTCTTGCTTTAGCTAGCGCGTCCAAATCCTCCACGCCATGACTCTATACCACTGCCTCTCCTGTGGGCTACCATAACTATAACTCCTCTGTTCACAAGGAACACTCTCCTCTACAAATATCTCAGCCACCCCCACAACAGGGGACGCCTCATTTACCGGGTGGCCTACAGCCACCTGGGCATGGGATGTCCACGCTGCAGACTGACCACTACCTGTTACCTTTTCTTGACTACCCTGCACAACGAAGTCAGCCTTGAGCTTGAAAACTTCTTCTTGAAGGGGCCTTACTTTCTCTTCTCCTCTATTGCCTACATCCTGGCGGAAACCATTCTGCATACTGCAGCTTATTCCTATATTTAGATTGAAAGGTGACTTGCTACGGAATGATATACAAAAGTAACAGAGCAGAGAAAAATCACTGACAAAGCTTAGAGGTATGCATAGTTCCTAAGATAGTTAGAGGTAGTTCCCAACTATGCAGCACTTACAAATTAATCCACTGCTATTTTTCAGAATGCACTCAAGTCAAAAGTACTTAAACCCCATGCACAAGACATAGCACAATCCGACTGTTCTTAACTAAATAGACAATTGACACATCGCAACAAGCAACCAACACTTGGCACTGGTCAAGACTTGACACAAGGTCGCTGTGCAGAAAATTGGCATGTGCTGTGGTTTGACGGGAAGAATAAATGAACTTGCTAAACAACTTACAAAATTGATTAAATAGCTGAATATTATTGACTATAAATGGCTACCTCATATACTGCCAGATAATGATCGAAATACTTCAGGAACACTAGCACACTAGAGAGAGAGAGACAATTAGATAACTGTCGTCTGTACTTTTAATTTTTGTATTGTCTAATCTAATTATCTTCCAGAGAATTCGACAACTAGATGATTATCACCTGTGCTAGACAGTTAAAACTATAAGTTTAAAGGCTAGAACATGAAAAAGCACAGAAGTCAAACAGCACCTATAACCCAAAACAGCACCTCTAACCCAAAACAGCACCTCTAACCCAAAACAGCACCTCTAACCCAAAACAGCACCTATAACCCAAAACAGCACCTCTAACCGAAAACAAAGTGGTGATGGACAGCGTCACTTGGTTGAAATAGTCTAATTTCAGCGTGTAAAAAAGCTTAATGGATAAAAACTATGCAAATATATGCACAGAAGTAATTGCTATATACCTATCCACAGTTTAGCCTAATATACTGCCCTGTTCTAAAACGACTAATCTGGTAAGTTGGAGCTCCACACCGACGTGCTTCCACCTTGACACCTGGCAGCAAACTAAAGGTACATAGTACAACAGGGACAAAAGAAGTTGGTTGGACATTCTGGAATAATGGCTTGCAGGACCACCTTGCAGCCATGTACACAATACATAGCCAATGCGGGCTTTCCGTTCCTTCTGCATCAGTGACCACGAGTCACATCCATTGTTTCAGAACACGAATAATTCCATCACTACTTCATTGTATATTCTGATCGACGGCAGAAATATGTTAATACTATAAGGAAAAATGTATGGTACCATTTGCGGTTGCACCATTCTGCCAAACTTTACGAAAATGGTACCGATCGAATCATCTCCACGATGCGGATGTGACAGTGGGTTTCAAATTCGCGCAAGTGAACGGCCAGTGCATGTTACGCGATTGCATTTTCTCAAAAACCCCATTGACTTAACATGGCGTTTTATAAATATGCTTCATCAATGGCACGATATCGTACACGACGCCACTCGCTCGTGAATGGTGAAACGCCACTCGCTCGTGTATGGCACCGGCCAAAAGGTGGCACTTTCCTCCGGCCAATGGGGCCCGTTTCGTTGCGATCGCCCCAATGCTGTGGCGCCCACGGGCGTGAGCGTGACCAGAGTGAAGATTGAGCGCCAATGCAGCTCTAACCGTTGGCCTCAAACGCTCTTACTGAATTGGGATTTTCACAATGCTCAGAGCGCCGGGTGGCCCGAATGAGGGCGCCACAGCTGTCGAACCTATGGTCCGACCGACAAGAAATCAGCGCCAATGTGTAGCGCTGACAATGGTGAAGCTCACGAGTGTAACCATTTGCATCCCACGCGGTCCGTGTATACGACGGGCGTGTGAACATTGTATATTCTGGCCGACGATCGTCATATATTTATACTATAAGGGAAATGTGTGGTACTATTTGCGGTCGCACTGTTCCGCCAACTGTACGAAAATGGTACCGATCGAGTCGTCTCTACGATGCAGATGTGTTAGGGCAGCTCGCGAGTGTAAAAATTTATTTCCCACGTGGCACGTATAAACGGCGGGCGTGTGAAAATAGTAAGCAACGATTTTCACTGTTTTTGAAGGTTGGGCCTGGCGCTGGAAAGCCATTAGGTTTCAATGCACGACACCGCTTGAATTACTTGGCTCAATGTACCGGCTATGCATTTCAAGTTGACCTCATTCACTCATGGTGCAAGCGGGCGTCGTCACTGCGACGACAGTGGGATGTTTGGACAAGGTAAAATCGGCTCCGTTTTCCACGCTATTCACGCCCCTGTAGAACGTCATTTTCAGGATAAACGTAACATGCACTTGTAGCCGCGATTCCGCTGATGCCCATGGTATTTTTAAAATGTACCCAACACAAATAGTTTGGTTGCAATCATGGACGCACCGAATCATTATAAACACGCCTTCTCGGCCGTCCCAAAAGGCAGCAGCATGCATTCACCGGCCGACAGTTTTGGTGCCGGAGCTTCAATCGGTCGAACATTATATTCTAATGCGCGCGCTGTAGCGCCAGCCGCACTGCATTTGGAAGGGTTTAATATAGAAAATATACGTTTCCTATGCATAAGCATTCTAAAATTTGCGCCCGTTCCTTCAACATGTGAAAATGTCTGCGCCGTGACCGGACAACCAATGGCCCGGATCGCCCGGAACCCCATAATCCTCTGATGGTGTTGAAGCCGTCACGTTGTCAGCGTTTCGAAAAGCTATGTCGGCAATGATTCTCGAACAATCGATCGCGCCCATCAACGATTCCAGTTAAATTATCATAATTTTTCAAAGTAAAATGGCGGTCTATGCGAACCATGCGACGAAGTCCGTCCTCCCCTGATGTAATCTCATGCTGCATGGCGGGAGGGGCAACTTGGAATCCAGGCGGTAGACTGAGTAGCAATGGAAGAATAATGTTTGTGTTAGTTTTCAGTCAATCAGATGTTTGTGTTTGTGTAATCGGCTGTGGCAAAACCGGCCGTCGTTGGTCAGATTGGTATGAGGAGGGAGGCAGTCGGGAAGTGAGAGGTCGTCTATACAGGCGCGGGCGTTGCCACGGAAATTATGTGTGGGGGAATGTGAGTGAGTGAGGTACTCTGGGGAGGGAGAGGAAGTCGACTTATAAGAAGATTTCCATGAATGCAGGGGAATTTAGCAATTTTTTCTTGCAAGTACACGCTGATTTGTTAGCATTGTCAATGCACTTCTTAAATCGGGCAGAAATCTGGCTTCTGGCTTAGTGGCACTCAAAACCATCCCCCCATGATGTACCGGTATATTGCGAGGTGGGGTTGGCGTAACTTTGGGATGGAGGCGGTAGAGTAAGTAGCGGTGGAACAATTATATTTTGATTTGTTTCATTGCATTCATTCACTGGGTGTAGGGGTCGTGTTAGACACATTGGAAACTTGGAGGAGGTGCATCCACGTGATGTACGCCCATGATCGGGGAACGGACCATGAGCATACTGGTTTACGGGTTATCAGATTCGCGTATCTATCGCTCAAGAAATGTCTGCCGACGCAACTGTAAGTAGATCATGACCTATACAGCTTGCCGCAAGTATTTGCCACGTCCACCCATTTGATATATACTGGGGTGAAGGGAGATATCAGGAGATGTGTGTGAGTACCAAGTCAATTGCAGTAATTTCAAGTGAGTAAAAATACTGACGAATAGGGGGCAACGTATGGAATAGTTTCGGCTAGTGGCATGGGATGCATCCCACATGCGGGGTCAATTGGCATAACACTAGTCTACGTGATTTGTAAAGTCAAGTTTTTTAGGTCAGTTTTTTAGGTCATTTTTTCATGTTGCTGTTTTTAGGTCAGTTTTTCATGCTGATACCGAAAATGGCATCCGTTTTGTTCGATTACATCGATCTTTAAAAATATGTGATTTCACTCATATTAACCAAAACATTGCACTGACTGGTTTACTAGTGAATCCGACAGAAGCATAAATAAAGGTTTGAACTCCAAACAGATCGACCATAAGTGTATTCAGAACGGATCCCAACAGTACACACTACTGCGGAATAAATGTTCTTTTCAGGGACTTTCGACTGTGCTGAGCAGATGGGACATCCCTCTTCAGGCACCAACAACTGTCCGCCAGAAAATTCACATCCCACCGACCTTGGTAACGTTCTTCCATCACCCGTATGTCTTTGTGGAAGCGTTCTCCCTGCTCTTCACTGTAATCTCCACAGTTATCTGGGAAATAATTTAGATGGGACCTAAGGAAGTGCATTTTACCGACATTCGAGCACCAAGTTGCTGAAAACTCTCCATCAACTAATCGACGACCTTCACGTATTCCGCACTTCTATGATTACCCAGGAAGTTGGTGATGATTGACTTCAAGGCCAGCCATGCCAGCCATGAGAGCTCAGACTGTTCCAGACATTCTTCGAATCGAGTATCCTTCATGAGCTCCCTTATTTGAGGACCGTCGAATACACCAGCCTTCAGCTTCTCTCTGCTCACATGAGGAAATTTTTGTCACAAAAATGCAAATCCTCGTCCTTCTTTATCCAGTGCTTTCACAATTTTTTCTCTCATCAAACCGAGTTTGATATGGAGTGGTGGAAATAGGATTTTCTGTGGTTCAACCAGGGGGCGTGACTGCACGTTGTGGGAGCCAGGTTCAAGTGCATGCCTGGATGGCCAGTCGCGTTGTACATAGCTCGACTGTCCCAGAGGCATAGAATGCATGGATATTTCGTGTAGCCGCCCCGCAGCCCAAGGACGAGACCTACTACCTTGAGGTTGCCACAGATCAGCCAGCCATGCTCTTTGTAGTTCAAAGCAGGGAACAAAAGTTCCATGATGTTATGCGTTTCCCGGAGTTACACGGAGTGTCCAATAGGAATCGACGCGAACTTATTGCCGTTGTTCAGAAGAACTGCTTTCAAGCTCATACTCGAGGAGTCTATGAACAGCCTCCATTCTGTCGGGTTGTACTCTGTACCCATTACTTCTAGTAGGCCCGCGATGTTGTTGCAGTAGACTAGAGAATGTTCTTCTTCGAAGGTAAAGTATTCTCTGAATTCTTTTTCGCGATTCCGATACCAAAAGAATGTCGTTCAGGCGCCAACAAACGTTTCTCGCGGAGCCGTGAACCCAGCAGCTGAGCAGATTCCTTGGACAAGTTGAGGTCCCTCGTTAGGTCATTGAGCTCAGCTTGGTTCAACCGGGCCGGTCGATCGTTCTCGGTCGGTTCATATGCACCGGACGCGTCTGCGTCCATTTCATCCCCACTAGAGTCAGAAGATGACCCAATGTCGACATCGGGTCCAGGGATGTACTTGTACTTGTACTTGTACTTTAAAAGATAATGTTTTGTCCTTCTTCCGCGTCCCAATTCTCAATTCTCTCCGCTACTGATATATCATACTGCAGTATGCATACTGATAAATCAGTGTGTGAGTTGTTATTTTTGACGTAGTGTGAAAACTTGAGGTAATCAAGAAAAATGGATAGCATTTTCTGATTCAGCACACGAAATTTGTATTAGAACGGCTGAGAAACTTCCGACATTTTGAGGAAAAAAAAGTTTTGAAACGCAGGCCAGTGTAATTTGTAGTGAGTAGCAAAGCTAGTATTGTGCGTATAATATGCCCAAAACTGGTGGCATGAAAATATTTTCCTCCCCGCAAGGTGAATTGACGTTTTACTCCGACACAGTGAATCGATGCCAGTCATTTTCTGCAATCAGCTGTGACCAAGCCAGCCTGAACACGGAATCTGCGCCCTGGGCTCTGCCAGTCTTGGGAACACCACCCCAAAAAAAACTGACAAAGTCGAGGAATTACTAACAAGACGAGAGAGAGAGAGAGAGAGAGAGAGAGAGAGAGAGAGAGAGAGAGAGAGAGAGAGAGAGAGAGAGAGAGAGAGAGAGAGAGAGAGAGAGAGAGTTAGAGAAAGATGGAGAGATGGAGGGATGGAGAGATGGCGAGAGATGGAGATATATGGAGAGATGGATAGATATGGAGAGATGGAGAGAGATGGAGAGAGATGGAGAGAGATGGAGGGAGATGAAGAGAGATGGAGAGAGATATGGAGAGATATGGAGGGATAGAGAGAGAGAGAAAAAAGAGAAATGCGTATATTTGGTTCTTTTTTATTAACGTGTATTTTGCATATTAAGTGCGATAAGTGGAAACTGGCGCACGCACACGAAACCAAATGCATGAAGTGGTCGATTTTTGCCAAACTTTTTCAGTTGGTTGGTTATTGGTTTTACGACACATCGACCGTTGAGTCATGTAGCGTCGCCAATCTCTCACGTCGATTGGTCGCGGGCGAAGAGTAGCGACAGGTGAGACTCGAACCCACAACATTTCGATCGTGAGACGAGCAACTTACCCCTAGGCTACTCGTCCTCCCAAACTTCTTCAGTGAAAATGTTTGCAAGAGAAGATAAGCACAGCGGAATGAGTCCAGTAGTGCAGCAGCGTAGCAGTGTGCAAGGATAGCAGGACCCTTTTTACGGTACCTCGTAATTAGACTAGTGCATGAGTAAAACCAACTTTGGTGACCTGAGGTCAAACTGTGACATTGAAGGTGACGTAATTCGATGTACTGCATCTTTGACGGACAGCGGACATCTAGGCGTTGGCATTATTCGGCCAAGTGTAACACTTTCAATTTGATGCGGTACCCCGTGTTTGACCGGGATGTCATTTGTTGATCTCTGGAGATCAAACTGCTCGTCCTACTGAATAGTTTTTGTCTGCCTTACTTTTGCAAAGAATCCTGTAAAAGAAAGTATCCTGAAAAATGAACGAAACCTGAGCCTATGCGAATATAGGATGCTGAATGCAAATGCGTTGCTAATATCATGGACATAGAGGGAGCCCACCTCGGCCGAAAGGTCGGTCCACCGATGTTGGTATCTTAACCCGTGCACGTCCGGGGGGGGGGGCAGATATCTGCCCCCTCCTGTTTTTCTAATTTTCCGCCATACTAATCGAGTTAGCAGGGCCAAACCTCGCATGGCTGCTCATTAGTATTTTCCGCATATTCTCATGCATTTTTAACCCTGGGTCACCTTAGGTCTGGTCGCCAGGTCAGGCGAAGTGACCCAACTACACTCGGAGTTCTAGGTGGCATAACTTCCACAATAATTGGGCGAATGATTTCAAACTTATAACACGTCATGATCGCATCAGGGACCATAATATGTATATCGGGATTTTTGGTAGCATTGACCTTAGATCAGGTCGCGGCCATAGCTTCCCCATTATAGGGCAATGGTAAAATGTACAAATGTTTCCTGGTTACACATTTGCTCTCGGAATGATCTCACAACGGTTGTGGCATGTAGTTGGAAGCTATCCCCAATGTTACCGCTCACACTTTTGCTCAGTGACCTCACCAAGGTCATCTGAGGTCACCTGAGATCACTACACATTTTTGCGCATTATATCGCACTGCATTGAGCTAGAAGGCTGAAATTACCGTCATTGTGCTTGGTTGGTTATTGGGGTTTAGGGGAGCATCGACTGCTGAGGTCATGCAGCGCCCATAACAACGTCAATTATATCATGTTCTTAAAGGCGAAACTGACTAAGGTTACTAAATGCGACACATGGAATATATTGCTATAATGTACATCGTAGCCATCCTTGTCTTACCACATACATCTCATCGTATTAATGGGGCGTATATACCACAGGAAACCTAACCCCTGAGAGGAAGCGGAATAGCTGTCCCGATTGTATAAAGGGTATCCTCAATACTATACTCAAATTGTATCCTCAATACTTCCCGTAGCGATAGTGCAGTGCGACCAAAATGGAGCTTCCGCGCATGTGCAAGTCTGGGGCACGCAATCAATACATGTTGTACTGACACCTTTGACACAACGGCTTTTCGTCACCGCTCAGAAGGTAGCTGTGAGTGCCGTACGTATGGAGTATTCGCATGCGGCACAATACCATCTCCCTGCGTCTAATGTTATGTGATGATGATGGCCACTCACCGAGACGATGATTAACTCTCCTCAACGTATGAGTTATGGACTCCCAGCTGGCCTCCCATTTCTTTATAACGGCACTCCTCATGTCTGGGAAAAAGTCCCTCGCATGGAGAGGGAGACGTCGAGTTTGTGGACATTCAGCGGCGCGCTTCGCTGCAGCATCCACAGCCTCATTTCCGCCGATTCCCACTTGGCTTGGGAGCCAACAGAATGCTACATTCTTACTTATGGTGTTGAGCAACGTGAGCCTAGATAAAACGTCCTGTCCTGGGTTTTGTGGGTAAAACCCTTTCAGCGCCAATAGGCTGCTGAGCGAGTCGCTGTATATCACATGTAGTGTAGCATGCCCAATTTCAATAAAACACAGAGCTTTGTTGATTGCAACCAACTCCGAGGTGTAAACTGATGCATTTGCTGGAAGCGAAAATGTTCGAGTTGCAGTGTCTGTCACAAAGGCACAGCCAACACCGGTGCCCGTTTTGGAACCATCCATATAGGTCGACGTGTGGTTCCCGTATGACGCAATCAGTTCCAGTGCTCTAAACTTGAGTTCTGCAGGAACATCACCTTTTCTCATACATCCCAGCGATAGATCAATATCCGGACAGCCCAGTCTCTAGGGAGGAGTTTTCAAAGAATCAACACGCATCACTCCATTCAAGCGTATGCCACTGTTCTCGAAGAGGGCGCGGATCCTCACACGGAAAAGAACAGATGTCCCCCGTCGCCTCCCTCTGAACAGAGGGAGGGATGAAAAGCAGGGACGCGTCAAGTCGAAATGCAGGCTTAATGCGGAAGAGGTGATGATGCTTTTGCTTGATATATGCATTTATATCGGGCAAGGTTTTTGCATGTTAAATGAATATATCATATGAAAATGATATAGTTATTTTCACTACCTAAAACGCCCCAGCATATCTGCTGTGCATCCACAACATACTGCACAGCGCCTGCCAGCGCTGCCGTTTTGCCCATATCCGGCGCCGCCGACAGTACAGTTTTGAAAAGTCCAGTTGTCCGTCTAGTTATATGAGGTCAAGGGCATCAGGCACATTTAAATCTCGCTGCTCATGAAACATACGAGGTTAATGCATTTCCGTATAGTTTCCATCGGTCATGATGGCCGTTTTTCAGAACATTCAAAACCGTAGCATCCAAAGATATATAAAGTTCAAGTACAAAAATCCTGGAATCTCAAACTAGCGACTGTGGTTGACAAACATGACGAAGGTGAGACATTTATGATGCACTTGCGCACGATGTTTAATCCGGTGGCCAAACTCATGTGCCGTCACGCTGCTTCGTTTTTGTGCACTTCACACCTGATGTGTCTGCAGGTTGGTGTGATTTTAGACAGTGAATACATGCTTCTATTTAATTCCCAAAGAAACAGTAGAGGAAGAAGTTGGCAGTTAAGCGCCAACAAGTCCAGTCCGTGCCGCTTTCTGATTTCTGCACGGGGTTTCTAAATTAAACCGTCCCGTCTCGGGGGGTCTTCAACCGCCCCCCCCCCCCCCAGGGTTTTCACGGATAGTGGACGAACGGCGCGCGGCAGCGAGCCCAAATTTGGAATACCTTTTCCCACATCGATTCGGTATGCTGTTTTAAAATTTTGGAGTCAGGTCATCTAGGGTGAACAAGTTAATCAAGGTCAAGTGAGGTCACCTCTAAAAAAGTTCAACCAGTCGTCACGGTTTAACGGATACAGATATTTTAATGTAACTTCAGCGTCCGCTTATCTTTAGGGAGGCAGCAAAACGTACGAACATATTTTTTTCGTTCATGACTACTTATACATTTTGCATATTTGCCAACTGCAGTTCAAATATAATATTCTGGCTAAAGTAAGCATTGTTTATTATGGTAAGTTGACTTCCAACAACGTTTCTCTGACTGCTCTATCCATTGGAAAAGGAAAATTAAAGAATAATTTAAAACTCAAAATTTTGCAATTTCAAAAAAGTGGGGGGGGGGAGGGCGGTGGAAAAAATATGACCCTGATCGATTTCGCTGTCCTTTTCTCATTCCAAATATTTTTTTCTCTCATATATCCCACCAAAGCCAAAAACTTAATGTAAGTCGTGAAAAGTCATGAAAATCTAGCCCCATGGTGACGTTACTTTTGGCAAGAAATTGTTTTGGGGGCGGACCCCGACCCTACTCGTCGGGCGCTTCCCGATGACACCACTTTCGTGTTCGTGCGATGCTTAGTTTGTATTTTAGAGGGGGTTACTAACCGCCACCCCCACCCCCGAGACGGGGTATGAGGATCTGACCGGAAAGTCGGCGCGGGTTAATATTCCAAATTTGAGAATTATTGTGCTTTAACACGCGCCCTGGAGGAGAGGGGCGAAATCCGCTCACCCCTCCGGTTTTTCGTACATAACTCAAGATTTTACCGGCCGATATACGCCATTGTTTAAGTACCTGCTTATACATGATAGGCGCGTTGTATATAGCAAGAAAAACGGAAATCGGCTGAACATTTTTCGAGTTAGGGATCGTTTAAGTCAACAAAATTTCCAAGCGCCAGACCACAAAAACCGGCGCTGATGCGCGTCCCGTGCATTGGGAAAAGGAAGTATTCTTGCCAACACAAGCGACTTGTTTGACGTATGTTGTTATGCTTTATATTTTCAGGCATGTTAGGTCATCGAGGTCAAGTCAGATCAAGTTCATGGCAGGTTAATGGAACCAAACTTGGTTAACTGGAATGTTGTCATAAATGCAAATGGCTATCATGCGATTGATGCCACCTTGCATGTTACTCCCTACACATCCTGAAAACTACTGTTTGTCATCGTTGTCGGAGTAGTCGGGCGGGCGGCCCGGTTTCGGTAACTGGAGCAGGTAATGACCTAATACAGCAGCGGCGCAACCAGGATTTCAGTTCGGGGGCAGGGCTGGAGAGCTGGCCCCCTCGCAAGTAGGCCCCCTCATGCTTTTTAAAAAGTCTGTGGAAAACACGCACTTACTTTTGAGCGGGCCCCTATGGTTGTAAAACTTCGCATAAATAAAAGCATTTCTCCTTTACGTCCCCCTTACTCCTAGAGAAATTCCTTCACTGGATCAAAGTGGGCCCGGTTCGAAGCGGGTCCCTGGTTATTAACCGAGTTTCGCAAAAAGCGACAGGGCTTTCAAATATGCTCTGCAGCATAAAACCATGACGGAGGCCCTCAAGGCACATCAGGGTCGTGGGACCACACGGGAATTGATCGTAAACAAGGAACATAAATACCGGGCAGTAAATAAAACATCTTTGAAAAAAAGGAATTGATCGTAAACAAGGAACATAAATACCGGGCAGTAAATAAAACATCTTTGAAAAAAACATCTTCGAAAACGCGCCGGTACGTCAAAAATACTATCGGTGTATGAGAACCAACAAAGCTGTAAAAAAAATCCGGGTCTCAAACGTGTTCCGGGCCCCTAACAAAAATTGGCTGGAGCTCTAAAACACATACATAGAAGAAGAAAAACGCAACGGGTAAAAAATGCGAACACCTAGGTAGGGTCACGGCTCGGTAGCCAATCTGAGAGCATATTTAACCAAAGAGATGAGGTGCATGAAAGCTCAGGGTGTCTTTGGATTTCTTAATCAGGGGAAAATGAGGGAAGAAGATAACTAATACATCTAAATGAATTTATCGATTCTTGTTTTCAGGCGAGTCGCCAGACGTTTTGGCGACCGGGCGTTATAAATTGGAATGGTTGATATTTACAAATATTATATTCTTGAGTGATTTGTTCGGGTCTCATTTCAGTAGTATGAGGTGACTTTTCAAGGGAAACCAAAAAAAACCTTTAAACAGTATGTGGGAAGTCGTGGTGAAATCCGGTAATTCAGAATGATGGTAGACTTGGCCCCCTCCACAGGATAGTTAATTTGGCCACTAATTATTATATGAAAAAGATATAAAGAACCCCTTTGCAAAAATATTTGTGGAAATCCGCGGACTTTTTAATTGGGGTAGGTGGGCACCTTCCAAATCAGTGTGCCCTATTGCAAATCCTATGTACGACACTGCCAGGGCATGACATAATTTGACATGTTGATGGCTATGATCCACCACAATGGACGGTGTACTCCGCGGCCCCGGTCTGCTACAGTAGACGATGTGCTCCGCGGCCACGATCCGCCACAGTGGACGGTGTGCTCGGAAGTCCCGGTCCATTGCAATGGACAGTGTAGTCAACGACCCTGATCCGCCATAGTGGACGGTGTGCTCCGCGGCCCCGGTCCGCTACAATGAACGGCGTATTCCACGGCCCTGATCCGCCACAGTGGACGGTTAGATTCGCGACCCTGATGCACCACAGTAGATGATGTACTCCACGGTCGTGATCCGCCGCAGTGGAAGCTATGCTTCGGAGCCCTAGTCTGTCATAGTAGGTGTGCCACACAGCCCCGGTTCACCACAGTGGGTGGTGTACTCCGCGACCCTGGTCTGCCACATTTGATGATGTACTCCGCGGCCCTGGTCCACCACAGTGGACGGTGTGCTCCGCGACTCCAGTCCGTTACGGTGGACCATGTGCTCCGCGGCACCGGTCCGCCAGAGTGGATGGTGTGCTTCGTGGCCCTGGTCCGCCATAGTAGAATGTGCACTCCATAGTCCCGGTCCGCCACAGTGGATGACGTGCTCTGCGACCTTAGCCGGCCACAGTGGACGTCAGGGTTGAAAAAAAAACTTCCATTTCATGGATTTTTTTTGCAATCCGTAGCATTATCTTCTTCGCAAAATTATCCTTCATGTTGTTTCCTCCATGTGTTTTGAATTTGGATGCCTGGTGGCTTGTTCGACAACAAATTGTCCCGTGGTAAAGTGCTCAAGATTCAACTGAAACTTCCAAGTGAGATTCTGATGGCAAGGTTTGAAGTAAAATATCCTCTCCGTATTCCACAACCCAGAAATTCTGCTCTCCTCATCCAGGATTGCAAAGAATAAATCCAACCCTGGTAGATGAGATGTACTCGACGGCCCTGGTCAGTCCAGGTGAACGGTATGGGATTAGCAGAGGCTTTGCATAAACTTTCCGAACAGTTTTGTGTGCGTCACTTTCTCTGCGTTCTACCGTTCACCTTACCATTAATGGATACCAATATCGTCCATGTATTAATATTTCACAGTTCGCCACAGCCATCGACTCTGCTTGAGACCCAGCTGCTCTTGTTGTGCATTTCGATCAATGGATATTGATGAAATCAGAAAAAAAACAAATTGTCAGTAGCGAGACTGACCTTATTTCCACTAAAGCAATAATTACAGGTAATGACAGCAGCACGACCAGAAATTATTTTGGGTGCGGCACCGTTGTGGCCTTATTCGTGACCCCGCACCTATATGAAGGCTCCTTTTTTATGTCATGTGTTCCTATTGTCCAACATCTTGCACCTCTATACATATTTTTTCTTTCTACGCTTTATATTTGCTTCACATAATAAGGTCCAGCCACACGGAGTCGGGTTATCTCGGATCATTCTTTGTTCACACAATGGCATGACGTACTACTTCGGTAGGTCTAAAATCGAATCGAAATTTCAATTCACAAGGAACAGTAGCATTCGGCATAAGACGACATTGCGGTCACAATGTCGCCCGTCGCCGCTGCTGACGCGCACAAAAAATCCCAACTCCACGCAAATGACAGCAGTGTAGAATATGCATAATACTTGACCTGACCAAACACCATTGAACTGGACACATATATGAAAGCAGAATGTCTATATCATTCTTTTATCATGTCCTGCATGAAAAGTTTTCTCCTTACTGCGACAAGAAGAGAGAATTTGACCTGACCTCTGTTTAGTAACCTTGACCTTCATTATAATTTTGGGAAAGCAGAGTTATTCAATTTCGTGAAAGAACATTATGATCTGGATTTCGTGTTGCTATGCTTCAACTACCGCGAATGGTGACATTTTTTAGATGTGGGAATATTATCCTCCTTGATCCGTCCCAAGTCAATTTCAAGGTGAATTAGAAATCAACTTGGTGAATGAGGTCGACAATGTAATTATGGTGGGTCCATGCACTACCAAAGGTATATAAAATTCCGCGCTTACCTTTTGGAGGGAAAGGATGACAAGTACCGACAGGGTTGCAGTAAAAATGTTTGTGTTGTGACACACCTGGTGCATAGACCATTTCAATTCCACCGATTTGAAAACTGTTGATTTCTGATATTATTCCCATTCTCAGAAGTTTTGCACTTTATATTTCGGACTCTAGAGCAAAGACACCATTCGAGCCGACATGTCCATTTCAAGACCATCGCATGGCACTTCTGGGAATCTCCTGGACTGACTTTTTCGGACTCCTTGGCCGTGAGCGGAGAGGCGTGTACCCTCTATGGCCTACTCTTGCTATTGGTTTCGCCAATGGGTACGTGTGGAATTTTAAACTGTTGTAAACATAAATATTGGAACGATGGCGTTGATTGATGTATGTGATCCGTTGTGCATTTTAGTTTGCTCGGTGTCGAGTGTGGTGACTGACTAGACTCGGCGATCACGATGACTACATCAATGCACATGTTTGTATCAGAAGACATTGTTTTCGATTGCCATGATTTTGGGGAAGCTATGACCCCTTCCCGATCCTGAACTCGTCCAACCAAAACTTTGGCTTCACCCTTCCTAATGTTAGGCACCGAGGAAATACCTTCACCGATCGTCATCACAGTTCAAGCTTGCTGTCCTCCAATGCTCCATAAAGGCCTATGTGTTTTAGCCAACATATAGGCGCATACATGTTTTATTTAAGCCGTTGTGTGTTTGTTGTGGGTGGAGTGAGGGGAGGCTGACAGTGACGTTGACGTTGATTACGACGATGGACCCGAGTCCACTGTATGCTACTGTAGTCGCATGTTATGACTCACAGTTTTTATGTTGATATGTACTGTGCATTGATCTTTTGTTTATGTGGCTTCACCTGTTACTGGACGGTTTTGCCGTTGACGAGGATGCTGAAGGAACATAGGCATACACATCGTCAAATACAAATCGGAATTATTGAGTTCTGAAAATATAGTGGGCGAAATCCAATGAGTTTTTTTTGGGGAGGGGATCTAATACACTTCGCCTCCCCCAATGTTTTTAAAAAGTCGACACCACTGATATATATATATATATATATATATATATATATATATATATATATATATATATATATATATATATATATATATATATATATATATATTTTGTGTGTGTGTGTGTGTGTGTGTGTGTGTGTGTGTGTGTGTGTGTGTATGCTAGCTACTACATTACTAGAGTTTCATAGCTCGAGTCCCTTTTGGTTTGGTGAGAGATGGACGGTGCGACAATGGCGACACTGGTGGCAGTGGTGGGTACCAATGCGGGCGTGCTGCCATCTATCGGTGGGTGGTTGAACCCTTCTCCCTGCACTTGCGACCGCAACTCCTGAGCGGACCTGCTGAAGTGGTCTAGTGACACTGACCCATCGGTGGCGACTCGAGCCGTTCATGCAGCCGCCATTATAGCATGCTACCCAAGGGCATTCAGGAGCGACATCACTCTGCGGGAGATGTATGGCGGGCCATTGGTGGAAGAGCTTTAAGCAGACGCCTCTTCAAATACTCCGCCCGTCCGAATGCTGCCGCCGCCAGACCTGTTCCGGTGGCATATACTCCATAGTCTCACTCCTTCCGACTTCAGTGACCGACCTTTGAGTGTCAGTATTATTTGCGCACAATGTTGCAGAAGTTCACTGTACACTCCGACCTGCCGATAGGGGTGGCTGGCTGCTGGTTTTGCAGCTCTATTTTTCATTTTCGTGGGAAGACACCTGTTGCTCTGTTCCTTTTTTATTTGTTTCTAGGGGTGACACCCGTCACCCCACGTTATTTTAACTTCATCATACTTCCGTTCCCTGTGTTCCTGTGCGTTCTTTCTCTTTATTTAAATCGCATTAGATAAGGTTTTCCTCGCGATGGAGGAAAAACGGAATAAGGACACTGACCCCTGTTTGCTAACAGATTCCGACTCTGAATTCCCGCCACTGACAACAAAAGATGACCATCGCGCGTCCCCGGACTCGGCCCCTGATGCTCCTGCACATGATACAATCATGAATGGTCCGCGCCGGAATATCCCTTTGGATGACGCCATGGAAGCCCTCTGTTCCTCACCGACCCTTGCTCGTTCCAAGACCACGATCGAGTCTCACAATCCGGACCAGACCGTCACTCTCCAAGGAGCAGACCCACGCCCTCTCCACCTGAACCCATTCAACCCATCGAACCCTACCTCGACAGTGCTCGCTCGTACGTAGTTGTTACGCCTGTCGAGGAGTCCCGTTTTCTTTCGCTGTGTCCACGTTTTTTGGTCGACCAAATAACTCCTCGCCATATGCTCCGTAGTCAATCTTGACGTTGAAGCCCCTCCCAACGGAATCCTAGTTATCAAAACCCAATCCCGAGCCCAGACCAAAGCCCTCCTTCGCACCACCACATTTTGTGAGAAATCCGTCACAGTCACTCTACATTCCAACCGTAACACCACCAAGAGCACCGTCTTCGCGCCGGAGCTCCGCTTCTTGTCTGAGACAGATATTCAGACGGAGCTCAGGCTGCAGGGGGTGACCACGTCCGCCGTATCACTTCCCTTAAAGACGGCCAGAAACGTGACACGAGTCTCCTTGTCCTTACCTTTAATTATACCATTCTTCCGAAAACCCTCCTTGCTGGATACCTACGCTACCAAGTCTGAGTCTTTATTCCCAATCCTTTTCGCTGTTTTAACTGCCAGCGCTTCGGCCATGGCCGCAAAACATGCCGCCAACCAGCCCGATACTCTAAGTGCGGCGATACACCTCATCCAGAATCCACCTGCTCCAAACCAGCCCACTGCCTGAAATGTCACACTTCCTGTCACCTGACCACATCACCCCTCTGTCCAGTTTGACGCAATGACAAGGTCTGCGCTGTGAAGGCCACGACTGGAATTCCGTAAGCCCAGGCCCGAAGGTCTGTCGAACCCACCTTCCCGTGAACTAAGAGGTATACCCAGGCGGCCACCGTTACTCACCCACACGTCACGTCAACAATACTTTTACTTATATTCAAACTGACATGATCCCCGGCTTAGCTTAGCTAAAAAGCTCACACCACTGACCATACCGACACAAAACATTCTGACTGCCAACACCCAGACCACTCCAGGGAGAAGCGACAGGCATCACAGTCATTCGGCTGCGGGAGTAAATTCTTGTTCCCATCAGCGGGCCACTGATCGAGCCCTGCGCGTCTAGCGCCGGCCAGCGCCCAGTCGGCGAGCATACCCCGCGGCAGTGGCCGGCCGACGTGACCTTTCCGAGGCCACTGGTCGGCCGGACGGATCGGGCGGGTCCAACTCGGCCATCCGCACCCAGCCCGCCTGCCCGCCTGAGCTGCAATCGTGGCTGTGCTGCGCACCAAAAGGTGCCGACAAGCATTCATTTGTATTTCTCATAACCGTACTTCTACAGTGGAATTCCCGGAGCTTAATATCGAAATTGGAAGAAATCAAAGTTTTTTTTTAGTATTCTCACACCTATTCTAATCGTACTCCAAAGAACATGGTTTTGCCTACTGATCCATATAACTTCAGTCTTTTTAGTTATTCATCATATCGTCCAGACGAGTTCCGTGGACCACATCGCAGTGGCGGTACAGCACTGTATATTAACAATAACGTTACGCATGCACAAAGTACACATAATTTACCTTTACAAGCAGTGACTTGTACAGAGGTGCACAAACCTGCCAACTTGCCTACCAACGTAGGTGACAGATATTTACAGAAACTGTGCCGTTGTTGTGGCATATAATCATTATTTAAAAAAGGAAAAGTATCCACCACATAAAGAACTTCAGGAAGGACATTTTAACGCAAAAATATTTCATGCACACTTTATGTTTCGATATGTCACAAACTATTCGCTCATATTTCGGTATTTATTGCCGCAATTTCGAAACAGGTTATTTGGCAGCGCTAACTCTTTTGGAACATATTCCGGTGCACAACATCGGCTGCACGCAGCCAGCTCCATCAGGCTCAACTATGGCGCAGCAGGCTGTCACAGATACGCCGTGTCAACTGATGGGGTTCGACTGCGGCACAGTTAGCGGAGAAAAGTGACATATTTATGGGCTTCAATGCTTGTATGTGACATTGTTAACGTTTCGTGTACCTCTGAGGTTGTACTTTACGTTTACTTGGTAGGAATATAGATGTATGTTCCATTTATATTCCACCACACACCGACAACACAGCTATTTTGGCATAATTATGAAGTCTTATAGCAAGTTTCAAGAACACATTCATATTGCTCGGATACTTTAATGCATAAAGTCCATGGGATAGAACACACACAAGTACAGACACTCGCGGACGCACTGTTAAACACATCTTAAACAAACACACTTTGGTATTACTTAACACCGGAGAAACAACTTTTTCACCTCGGTCACAGCACAGAAATTTCCATTGATTTAACAATTTGTTCTCCAGCCCTGACCTGGATTTTGATTCGACCATAGACACCGACATGCATGATAGTGGTCACTACCCGATCAAATGAATGCCCACCATTTCAACGGCTGCCGTTACTATACCAAATATTATTTCTCGTTGGAAACTTTCAAAGGCCGACTGGACCAAATTTGAGGAGCTTTCATCGTTACAATCCAACCTGGACATTTCTCCAGTACAAAATATACATTCAATTACCAACACACTTTTACCAGCAGTGTCCGTAACAATACCATGCACAAAACCATTTACAAAACGCACACCAGTGCCTTGATGGTGTCCCGAAATTCCACATGTCAACGTGGCAAAAATGAGCATTTAGGAAATATTTACGTCACCCAGATCAACCAAATTTAGTCAGCCCGAACCATAAACATGCAAGGGCACACCGCAGCATTTGCGAGGCTCGACGTCCTTCATGGTCATGATTTTTACAGAAACTTACATTTCAAAGACCTTTAAGCGAAATATTAGGATTGATCCGCCGTTTGAGCGGACGGTCTCCGTTTTGATCATTACCAGCCCTCACATATTTTATCTAACCAGCACTCCAAAATCACAACTTTGTCCAGAATACGCGAAACGAAAATTCCACCAGCTTCGATTTCGATATCGCCATGTTCCATTTATCTTTACTGACGGGTCTAAGGATGCAAACACCACAGGAAACTTCATTGTTTCGCGTACACATACAACACAACATCGCCTACCAAACGGAACATCCATTTTCATCGCCGAATTACACGCCATTCTGATTGCCCTTTGTTATATTTGTAATTGTTTTCTTTGTCACCCCATGCGCAGGGTCGTTGTTTGTTCTGACTCAAAATCTGTTCTTTAATCACTTTCTTCACTCTTTTCGCACCATTATCTTCTTTTAATTTATGACACACTTCAAACACTTTCCATGGTAACCGCGAGGGTACGTTTCTTGTGGGTGTCCAGCAACTGCGGCATCCCAGGAAACGAAGAAGCCGACAAATTAGCAAAATAATCATTGCAAGTTCAAAACATTACAGAAATTCCACAACATTTGACGGCATTAAATCACCAATGCAACAAAGAATTCAACATTTTTTTCACCGTTCAAAAAAGCAGTTTTGAGGCTCAAAACTGCACACAAAACACAAACCATGCACATTTACGGCACATCAGACCTACTCTTGAATCACTGATATCGTTTAAAAAAATAAACGCGACGAAAAGGTCCTATCACGCTTACACATCCGCCATACGTTTCTCACCCATCGATATATCTACACGGCTTCACCTCGACCTTCATGCCCATCATGCGACACCTATCCTACAGTCACACATATACTCCTACGCTGTCAACAATACCATGGCCCTCGAAGGACGCTTACCAACTACTGCCGGACACACACAACATTGCCTTTTCGTTACCCACACTGCTCGGAGATCAACACCATTTTCTAATCAGACTACTATTCATCTTTCTCCGATGAACCAACTTCCTCAAGGAATTATAATATGACTTTCACAACATACAAGTGACTTTTACGTCAACAGTTGGTGACGTGCCACACCACGTGGGGACATGCTAACCCACCTGTCGTGACGAGGTTACACAAACAAACTTGCTCAATGAATGATAAGCCTGACTTTTACAACATAGCATTTTATTTATTTCACAGCACGAAATGGCCTGAGTAGGCCGAATTGCCTATTTTAATAAAACTCAAATTCAGTTTCCGTGGACGAGCGACTTGAACGCGAGGTAAAGACGGCAACACATCACTACAAGCTGGGTCAGCGTGTCCACACGTGGTGCGGCACAGTGGACAGTTGGTGACGGTGTGGCCGCGTCACGACAGACTGTGTCGGCGTGACCACACGTGGTGCGGCACAGTGGACAGTTGGTGACAGTGTGGCTGCGTCACGACAGGCTGTGTCGGCGTGACCCCACGTGGTGCGGCACAGTGGACAGTTGGTGACAGTGTGGCCGCGTCACGACAGGCTGTGTCGGCGTGACCCCACGTGGTGCGGCACAGTGGACAGTTGGTGACGGTGTGGCCGCGTCACGACAGACTGGGTCGGCGTGACCCCACGTGGTGCGGCACAGTGGACAGTTGGTGACGGTGTGGCCGCGTCACGACAGGCTGTGTCGGCGTGACCCCACGTGGTGCGGCACAGTGGACAGTTGGTGACAGTGTGGCCGCGTCACGACAGGCTGTGTCGGCGTGACCCCACGTGGTACGGCACAGTGGACAGTTGGTGACGGTGTGGCCGCGACACGACAGGCTGTGTCGGCGTACCCCGTTACGTTCGGCACAGTGGACAGTTGGTGACGGTGTGGCCGCGTCACGACAGGCTGTGTCGGCGTGACCCCACGTGGTGCGGCACAGTGGACAGTTGGTGACGGTGTGGCCGCGTCACGACAGACAAGGTCCGCCGCGCGCTTATTATCACGTTCGCACCAATCACGCGCGCACGCACATAAAGCAACTGCGACTTGGTTCATGAGCATGTCTGTTCCCGTCGTCAGATGTGGCGGAAGAGAAACGGAGAGAGGAAGGGGTGGAAGGAAAATTGAGTAAGCTGATCGGAAGGAAGGAAGAGAAATTGCTAAGTTGTTTGGAAAGAGGTATTGCGGTGCTCAAAGCGCATGCATCATCTACCCCAACACAATTCCTTTATTCGGAATGCCTTGCAACGTAAATCTTGACAACCATATCCGATAAAAAAAACGTATTGCGGGTACAATTGGTGTATTCGTGCAATATACCATGACTAACCTATCGTCATACACGCGGGTGCGGCTAATGCAATCGTGGCCTTCACAGAGCGGCCTCGACGCCCGCTCTCTCAAAGGCATATGCACAAGGTCAAGTTTGCCGATATCCACCCAGCCGTTACGCGTGTTGATCACGTGATGCGCAGTAAGTGTCACGGCACACGTGTCAGTCAACACGTGCTCCATCGACTGAGGACCGTCTGTCGTGACTGTGACGGCACGTGGCGTCACGGTGCCGCTCCACCGGCTGAGCAGAGTCTCGCGTGACTGTGACGGCACGTGGCGTCACAGTGCCGCTCCACCGGCTGAGCAGAGTCTCGCGTGACTGTGACGGCACGTGGCGTCACGGTGCCGCTCCACCAGCTGAGCAGAGTCTCGCGTGACTGTGACGGCACGTGGCGTCACGGTGCCGCCCCACCGGCTGAGCAGAGTCTCGCGTGACTGTGACGGCACGTGGCGCCACGGTGCCGCTCCACCGGCTGAGCAGAGTTTCGCGTGACTGTGACGGCACGTGGCGCCACGGTGCCGCTCCACCGGCTGAGCAGAGTTCCGCGTGACTGTGACGGCACGTGGCGTCACGGTGCCGCTCCACCGGCTGAGCAGAGTTCCGCGTGACTGTGACGGCACGTGGCGTCACGGTGCCGCTCCACCGGCTGAGCAGAGTCTCGCGTGACTGTGACGGCACGTGGCGTCACGGTGCCGCTCCACCGGCTGAGCAGAGTCTCGCGTGACTGTGACGGCACGTGGCGTCACGGTGCCGCCCCACCAGCTGAGCAGAGTCTCGCGTGACTGTGACGGCACGTGGCGTCACGGTGCCGCTCCACCGGCTGAGCAGAGTTCCGCGTGACTGTGACGGCACGTGGCGTCACGGTGCCGCCCCACCGGCTGAGCAGAGTCTCGCGTGACTGTGACGACACGTGGCGCCACGGCACACACGGGGTGCGGAGCAGCAGGACTCGCTGAGGAAGGCCGCGGCGCTAGCGGTGTCGCTGAAGGCCGAACGTCTACCGAGTCTGGCTGTGACACGGCAGGGCACGCTACATTTGGCTAGCTCTCTGTAATTAGGTGAAGGAGAGAGCACGTGGTACTATAGGACCTTTTGTTTGATTCCGCTGTTATTTAAGATTGTCTTTAGTAGTGTTACGCAGCATGCCATGAACATGGTGCACAGGTGGAAAAACCAACAGTGTTTCGTGAATTCGTATGAACGTTTTGGGATTTGCCTCTGCAATGGGCATTTGCCATTGTATAATGGGCATTGTGACACTACAATGGGCATTGTAGTGTCCCAGTTGGCCACCTCCCCTTGTTTTGAGGACGAACCCGGAGTGCTACTGCCCAATGCTGTGGTGAAAATGTCCAAAAATAAACACATCCCTTGGGCCATTGTCAACGAGACAGGTCGTTTCTTGCACTTTAGAAAAGGTCAGGTGATTGGTGTTGCATCAACATTTTTGGAAGGTGACAAAGAAGAGAAAGCCAATATGTCATCGGTCACCCAGTCAGCCGACTTGCCCTATTCACCTCAGGACAAACTGAGCGCGTTCAATTTGGATCACATTCCCGAACCCCAAAGGAAACAAATGAACGAAGCTCTCTCTAGAAACCTCGATGTTTTTGTACAGAAGGACATAAAATTGACCATGACAGATGCTACGGAAATGAGAATCAACACTCAGAACCACCAGCCAATTAGGCAAAAACCGTACCGTCTGCCCTTGGCACACCGCCAAATATTGGATGATCAAATTCAGGAAATGCTGGACGCCAGAATTATACGTCGACGTAGCTCCACTTGGCTATCTCCAGTTATTGTAGTACCCAAAAAGGACAAAACGTACCGTGTGTGCTTGGACTTCAGGAAACTAAATGCTGTCACTGTTGTCCCTGCGCCTAGTATCCCCGCTGCAGACGATATTTTACTGTCCCTAGGAAAATCGAAGTTTCGAAGCAGTTTAGACCCCAAAGCCAGATTCTGGCAAATGCCCATTGCAGAGGAAGACAAAGAAAAGACTGCCTTTGGAACTGATGCAGGCATATTCGAACACAATAGAATGTGCTTTGGTTTGTCAGGCAGCCCCGCTGTTTTTCAAAATATGATGAACGCTGTCCTTGGCGATGTCCGACAGTTTGCCCTGCCCGTCATTGATGATATCATTGTATTCAGTAATACTTTTGAGGAACACTTGCAGCACTTGGAAATAGTGTTTGATCCATTGCGAATAGCCAATCTTAGGCTGAAAATTTCAAAGTGCGACTTCTTACGTGAGACATTAAATTACCTTGGACATGATGTTTCCAATGAAGGGATATCGGTAAATTCATAGAAAGTTCAGGTCGTACAGTCAATGCCAACTCCAACCACGGTCCGTCAGGTCAGAAGCTTTCTAGGTATGGCTTCCTATTACCGAAAGTACGTTCCCGAGTTCAGCAAAATCGGAAGACCCCTAACGGCCATTACAAAGAAAAATGCAAAATGTAAATGGACCCCCGAGGCGCAACAGGCATTTGACACATTGAAGCATAGCCTGGTCACAGCCCCAGTGTTAGCTCTTCCAGACATCTCCAAGCCTTTCAAATTGTATACAGACGCATCCCAGTACGCTCTAGGAGCTGTACTTACCCAGGAACAGGATAGTCAGAATAGTTATACAGTACGTGTCGCACCAATTCTCGGAGGCACGGCAAAAAGGTTCTCGGTGACTTTAATCTAAAAGGTTATGAAAATGCTGGTGTTGGCTCCCCATCATGCAAAATGTTCAGGAAATGCCTTGAAGAGGACCTGTTCTTACACCAGTTTGTATCGGAACCTACCAGGCATGGTTCATTCTTGGACCTTGTATTCTCGGATTTAAGTGACTTGGTTCAAGACTTGACTGTAGGCGAAACTCTGGGAAAAAGTGACCATAACATAGTTAGATTCAAGGCACATGTAGGGGAAATTATCAAGGATAATTTGGTAAAGGTTCCAAATTTCAACAGAGCAGACTTTAACGGCATGAGAGCGGCTTTAAGTGCCATCAGATGGGAAGAAGAATTCTCCAATTTAAATGCCTGTGAAATGTGGGAAAAGTTCAAATCTTACTTAAAGGAAACTCAGATTAGACATGTCCCCCAAAAGCAAAGACGCAAAAGAAGGGTAGGAAAGCCAGGATGGCTTACACCAGACTTGATAAAAGCAATTAGGGCTAAGGAAACTGCATTTAGAGTTTTTAAAGAAGCCTCAAATGTCATTAATCTAAAGGCGTATCGAAAAGCTAGAGACACTGTGAAGCAAAAAACCAGAGCAGCAAAGCGAGCAAAGGAACTGGATTTAGCTAGAAACTGTAATGGGGACAGTAAAAAGTTCTTTAGTTTCTACAAGCTGAGTAAAGTTTCTAGCACAATTGGTCCACTGGAAGTAAACGGGACTACATTGGGTGAGGATAGTGAGATGGTTGAGGAGCTGAGCAAGCAGTTCAAATCAGTGTTTACATTGGAAGATATGACCAATCTGCCGACCGTACACCATAGTTCAGTTACATGGGATCTGACAAATCATGTTGATTTCATTGGTAGTGATGTTGTTTACAATCATATCAGGAAAATAAACCCAAATAAGGCAGCAGGACCTGATGATATTTATGCTAGGGTGTTGCGGGAAACTGAAAAGGAACTGGCATTTCCACTTAGTTTAATATTTTGTAGATCAGTTTCACATAATGAAATTCCAACCGATTGGAAAAGGGCAAATGTAGTTCCTATTTTCAAGAAAGGAGAAAGAGGGAAAGTTGAAAACTATAGGCCAATAAGTCTCACATCCCTAGTCTGCAAGGTACTCGAATCAATTATCAAGGATAGAATAGTTAGTTATCTGAAAGGTAGCAGATTGATTCAAGATACTCAACATGGATTTAGAAAAGGACGGTCGTGTCTCACAAACCTCTTGGACTTTTTGAACTTCGCCACAGAACAATTTGATCAGGGAAATCAGGTTGATGTAGCATATCTTGACTTTAGTAAGGCCTTTGACAAGGTACCCCATGAACGGTTAATGATACAGCTTCAGTCCCATGGTATTGCAGGTAGCATCTTAAAATGGATAGAGTTGTGGCTTTCAGATAGACAGCAAAGAGTGATGCTAAATGGTACAAAGTCATCATGGCAAAATGTTCTTAGTGGAGTCCCCCAGGGGTCAGTACTAGGGCCATTACTGTTCATTATATTTGTAAATAACATTGAAAGTGGCCTAAGCAGTAAAGTTTTGAAATTTGCAGATGATTTGAAGGTCTTTAGGGCAATAACAGGTCAGGATGAGCATATCTCGCTGCAAAAAGACTTAGACGAACTTGTGAAGTGGTCCAAAGAATGGCAAATGAAATTTAACTTTGATAAGTGCAAAATCATGCATGTAGGTAAGCAGCATATGAAGGCTCCATACTTGATGGGTGGCCAAGTGCTATCAGTGACTCAACAGGAGAAGGATTTAGGTGTTATTCTAAACACAAAATTGGGGGCATCAGAACAGACCAAGGAAGCCAGGAAGAAGGCACTGAGAATGCTCGGGGAAATAAATAGGAATGTATCATACAGAAGTGAGGAAGTGATCAGGAAGCTTTACTGTGCATATGTCAGGCCACATTTGGAATACTGCATCCAAGCTTGGTCTCCTAGCTATGAAAAAGATTGTTGGCTTTTAGAGAGTACAAAAGAGGGCTACAAAAATGGTTAATGGCATAAGCAACCTGGCATATGAGGGAAAGATTGAAGAAATTGAATATGTTTTCACTTAGATATAGAAGGCTGAGAGGAGATCTCATCGAGGTCTTTAAATTTGTCAATGGTCTGGAGAGGGGATACCTTGGGGAAATGTTTGAATTTAACAGAAATGATGCAATTAGAGGTCATAAATTCAAAATTAAAATTAACCACAGCAGAACAAGGTTAAGGCAAACTTTCTTCACCAACAGGGTAGTGGAACACTGGAACCAGCTGCCAGAAAACATCGTCAGTAGCAGCACATTGAACATCTTTAAAAACAGCATAGACAATCATTATAAGAATAGAGGGCTTGCTTTTCAGTATTACAGGGAGGGCTGATTGGCAGATTTGGTGGGCAACTGGTTCAGTGTACAGAGTGCAACCAAGAAGGGCCCTTGTGGCTCAGAGTTGCACTAATCTTTTATGTCTTTATGTCTTTTTATGTCTTTAAAAGTGGCCCACTATCGAGCGCAAAGGTTACGCGATTATCTACAGTTTACGTAAACTCCGTCACATAGTAGTAGGAACACAGTTGACCGTACACACAGATCACAAGCCGTTGAAACACCTATTCACGAGTGAAATGAAAAACCCGCGCATACAACGTGGGGCTATCATGTTGGGCGAATACGGCTGCAAAATTGAATACATTTCAGGACCCTAAAACTACACTGCCGATGTACACCTGCCAAGGAACGGAAACGGAGGAACGAAACGGATGTAGAAGATGTTAAGACACAGGAAAAACGACCTGGTTTACAGTCCGAACCCCGATGTTCATCCCCAGAGATGAACATCGCGAATGTACAAACATTCGCAGAAGATGGTCGTTCCCAAAGTAGAACGACATCGGATCTGTTGCTTGATCGTCGCATGTTGTTTACGATAGTTGATGCCATCATAAGCAATATCTTCTGTTTCAGCGCACTATGAACCTTGGGATAGGTTGGGTAAATCCTTGGCTGGGTCCTCTTCGTCGCGATCAAAACTCGCTAAACATCACGGATCTTCCCGCCATTCATATCGACGGTCTCCCCGCTACCGCCTATTTCGATGATATCGAAATGAAACCTTTGGCAAGTACACGAGATCACCCCTCCTCCGCCTACAATCGTACGTGGCTTTTGATTCTGTCTCTCGTTGTTTTTACCGCCGTCGTGTTGTCCTTATGCGTCAAGGTATGCTGCCCCGGACGACATTTCTCTTATAGCTTCCCCAGATTCACCCCCGTGTCGCGCCAGGATCCCTATGATGAACCAGCCATAGAACTACGTCAGCCTCTACCCATTGAGCGGTCACTGGACCAGAGCTCGGAGCCCGTACCACCAGCAGAGTCGGCATCACGCCCGGCTACACCAATTCCCGTCATGGCGACAGTGGCACAACGAGCCGCCGTCCCGACCAATCGACGAACTTAGTCGCTTGCGCCAACCGTGCGTCAAGAAACTGCTTCCCCCTCCCCCTCGATACGGCACATCGATGTGAGGCCCACATCACGTTCCCCCTCCCCCTACGAGTGCAACCGTCCGCGTCTAGATGACTGATCGGATCGGATGATGATGTCGGATCGGATGCACGCAACGCTGACGTCGCCAAACGTCAGGAGTGCCTGCCGCAAGTGGCCATGCGTGCCCGCCGCCAGTTGCCCCAAGTGGCCACGAGTGCCAGTCGCAGCAACCGCGTGGGCCCGCCACGCCACTTTGTCCTTGCGTTTTGAGTGCGTGTGATTGTATATGTTGACCTCGCGTTGCGTGTGTTAGTGTTTATGTATGTCGTCCTCGACTTATGTGTGCTTAGGTTTGTATATGCCCGGCCATGCGCGCGTTCACTGCTCATGCGGATTGACTGGTACTGGGGCTTTAACCTATTGGCCTCTTACTAGACGCCATTTCTTGCCCCTTCAGGGACCTCCCAGCGTCCGTTCAACGCTGTTTTTCGTTTGCGTGATAGGGTACTTGGCTCGGTTCGTCCCCTATTGTCGCCCTTCGCCTTTAGAGGCGCCGGTCTGCAGCATTTTTTTTCTGCATGCTAAAATGCTCACATTAGTGGTGGGGGAGATATTGTAACAGCTACACTCCCCCAGCCAAGCCAGGACGCGCGCACCTCGCGTCGATTGCATCAGCTATCCCGAAACGCGCGCGCGCCGGCCATCGAGGCCACGCGATATTCGGACGCCATCTAAGATATACACGCAGCCTCGCCTTGCATCAGCATTCCGCATGCGCAGGCCCAGGCGTCGCGCTGCATCGACACTAAGTATACTTTATAACATACACATTGCAAGCAGCAATTCATCACTCGCCCGCTTTGCCACCAGAACACACGCTTAGATCAGCTAGTATCTTAATCAGCCGTCAAACGTTAGACAAACACGCCACGCTATCAGTACATCCGATAAGCCAACTACTGACACCGACATAAACCAGATGCAAGCTGGTCCTTTTCAATTTACATACTCACACATGCTCCGGGGTAATAACTTAGACATGTGCGTCACCCGTCACCCACACGGAAGCTGGCCACCATCTGGTCCGAGAGGTCAGAGGGAGGTCAGCCCTCAGTAGTTTTTTACCAGCATATAAACCCACCAGTATAAATACAACGGCACGGAACCCTCACGGGGGCGCTGTATGACCGCAGCAGTCGATGCGCCCCTAAGCCCAAATAACTAACTAACCCTCAGGGGGTGGGGCAGACCATTACCAGACGCCGAGCTGCGCACCTCCTTGCCGCCGCGCACCACCAGGCCAGCCAGTACTCTACCTCCATCTGCACCTGACCTGGCTGGGGACGGACCGAGTGCCGCAAAGAAGAACGGGGGATCGAGGTAACGTTCGCACCGTTTGCGTGCGAACTTCGAGAGCTCTTCGCATTGTCCGTTGTGCGAATTTCAAGACAATTCGCTGTGTCTCGCTTGTGCTTGAGGACTGAAAGTGAAAATAACAACGCGAGGTCTTGGATTCAAGCGCTGTGATTTGGATGGACGGTCGCGGCCAAACGACCCACAGCTCCACAGCAGCAGCAGCCTCAGCACAGTGGACCAGGCGGTTGTCATACACTGGTGCGGCACCAACAGACCAACTGCACTACGGGACACTGAT
This sequence comes from Imbricaverruca yamaguchii, assembly GCA_034440575.1. Classification (NCBI taxonomy): domain Eukaryota; kingdom Metazoa; phylum Arthropoda; class Thecostraca; family Neoverrucidae; genus Imbricaverruca; species Imbricaverruca yamaguchii. The sequence continues at coordinate 34,558 of JAOTOL010001194.1, forward strand.
TCCGTCCGACTGGTGACGTCAGACTGGTGTCGTCAGACTGGTGTCGTCAACCTGGTGTCATCAGACTGGTGTCGTGAAACTGGTGTCGTAAAACTGGTTTCGTCAATCTAGTGTCGTCAAACTGGTGTCGTCAAACTGGTGTCGTCAAACTGGTGCGGCACCAACAGACCAGCCGCACCACGGGCGACTGATGTTGTCAGACTGGTGCTGCACCAACAGACCACCCGCACCACGGCCGACTGGTGGTGCGGCAGCAGACTAACAGACAGTGACAAGCGACAAGCAGCCGGGCCCTGTGCGAAGCTCGGCGAGCATCATGTCACTGGTTGCGGTGGCGAACCTGGATGATTAGTACTGTTTCAAGACGGTGTGTCTAAAAACTGCAGATAATAGCTGTAAAGATGCTATGTTTTGGCTGTGGTTGAATCCAGCGCACTGTGCACTATACGACCGATCACCCACACACTGCGTTGCTTGCTTTGCATCGGTGCAGACAATCGCGCTTGACGTTGATCTTCAAGGGACCGCCTCGTTATTTTCTGGAAACCTGCTCTCCCTCCGCCCCGATCAGATAGCAGGACTAGTGTATATTCGGTGGGAGGTTTATGCAACTCGGCCGGTGTAGTTGCGGTACCCACGTCGTGGTGCGCGAGAAGCACCGCATGTTTGCGGAAAGCGACACCTGGATGCTACGGTAGCCACGTCGTGATGCGCGAGAAACGTCGCATGTGCGCCATGTCTGGAGAGCAACGCCTGGGTGTTGTTGCGTCGGGGGCTCAGCGGTGCTGCATCGCACTTGGGGGGGGGGGAACCACAGCGTCACGCTACGGTCAAACAAACGTGGGCTGGCCGTCTTTGGGTGTCCACAGAAATCCGGCCATCGGGTCGGATCACTGTGGGTGCCGCACACGCGGACGGAGAGGTGGTGGGAGAACGTGGCCGCGGCAGCAGGCGTGACCACTGACCAGTAATCGACCCGACATGAAACGCTGCTGGATTGTGGAAACGGAAAACTTGGTCACTACCGCAAGGAGTATGACAATGGTCAGATGTGAATACAAATTGTGAGCAAAATTGCACCTCAAAGGGGCTTATACAGGCATTTCAATGCAAACATGCAACATGCATACATACATGCAAGTATGCGCATTCTTGCATGCCTACATACATGTATGCACACATCAACACACACACGCAAACTCGTACCAAGAGACACAATCACTTGAGTTGATTTCTTAAAATGACGACTTTTTTTGGTGGGGGAGGGGGACAATGCATCAAGGCAATGGGTGGGCACAAATGGATTGGAGGTGAGGGAACGCACATCTCATAGGGTCCCACGTTAAAAGTGGGAATTGTTGGGGGCCAAAACATTGCTAGCATGTCGCATTTGAGTTAATCTTCATTGGCAGCAGTCGCACCTCCGTATTGTTTACCGCTAAAGGAGCAATTTTCCTCTCTTCATTCACTGGACCAAGTGAGGACCAGTTTTTGGCCACAGATGGAGTCACCAGTCTTACCAGCCTAAGCTCTCTTAACAACCAGTCCTACTGGTTGTTAGCTCCTTTCACAGCTAGTCCTACTGCCTTAGCTCCTTTCACAGCCAGTCTCACCGGCCTTAGCTCCCTTAACAACCAGCCTTACTGGCCTTAGCTCCTTTAACAGTCAGACTTACCGGCCTTAGCTCCCTCAACAACCAGTCCTATGTGCCTTAGCTCCCTTAACAACCAGCCTTACCTCGTTTATCTCCCTTAACAGTCAGTCTTACCGGCCTTAGCTCCCTCAACAACCAGTCTTATTGGCCTTTGCTCTCTTAACCACCTGTCTTCTCCTTCGGTTCCGACTGATGTATCGGATAGCATGTTTTGCATTCATTTTAACTTCCTTTGAAGGGGACAATTTCTAAGGGCAGCAGAACAGATTATTGTTTCTTAGATCTTCAGTGAAGTTATTATCCATTTCATAAACTGCGAACCGATAAGCCGCTTGTGCAACTTCAGATCAGCAGATATGCTCCTCATCAGTTCTTTTTGTTGACTGATAGTCGTGCGATAGCATGCGACGATTATCAGTCGATGTTATCGCACGCTTCACGCTATGTGAAGTGCAGGCATCCTCTTTTCCCCTGGTTGCGATCTTTCTTTTGCGTGCCCGATTTGGGAGCATCTGGAATGGACAATGAATGCTTAGTGGGCGTGCAATCTGACTAGATTTGGCGATGAGGGGCTATTGTTTCATTAAGAAGCATTCTATCTTGTTCGTATGGGCGCGGAGGAACTGGAGGAGGTGGACCCTGGTAATTTTCACCGTCAGCCATTAGAGGCTTTAAAGTACGTAAAGCCAAACCAAGTGTTGTCTGACAGACCTCATCTCCCAAGGGGATTAAGATACACTCCACCTCTATTTGTAGCATGAATGGCTACACATCACTAGCATATCTAGGACACACAAACCGTCACTTGTCCTTCCAAAACTGCTGTCACAAGCTAAACGAAAAGTGAGTTTTTTTAAAATACGTTCTTAAAAATAAAAATAATTCGTAAGTGTGTCGTAATAAAAGTAACAGGAGCTTCACGATTTCGTTTGCTTGGAAATGCAAACATTTACTTTTCTGTGAAGAGTTGCACAATATTTTCCTGTGGGATAAGATTTGTAGGACCACTTGTTTAGTGATTATCCCTAGCTTCTACATATGTCCCCATGGTGCATGAAAGTAGCACACATATATTCAAATTGTACACAATGAGATTTATTTTTTAAAAATTTGGATGCTGATGACATATATATGCAGGTCTGTGACTAGACGGAAGAAATGAAAAAGGTAGATCTTTGCATGGGATAATAATTATGAAATGTAGGAATCCTCTTTGTTGGTGTTTCAGCATTCAGAAGCGTTGCAAAGGCACATGAACGTAAGAACATGGCAAGATTGAAATATGGAACAAGATATTTTGTTCGGGCGGGGACAATTTAGACTTCGTGTGCAGAAGGGAGCATCACCAGAAGGAAAAGTTAAGCAGATAAGGAGTAGGCCTGCACTTATGTGCATCAAGTTATGCTACGAAACGCTAAGTTTTTATCTGTACTTGGGTCTTTTAACTTTGAAGATATGTATGTAATGTATGTATGTAATGGGCTGAAAAAACGTTCATACGAATTCACGAAACACTGTTGGTTTTTCCACCTGTGCACCATGTTCATGGCATGCTGCGTAACACTACTAAAGACAATCTTAAATAACAGCGGAATCAAACAGAAAGGTTCTATAGTACCACGTGCTCTCTCCTTCACCTAATTACATAGAGCTAGCCAAATGTAGCGTGCCCTGCCGTGTCACAGCCAGACTCGGTAGACGTTCGGCCTTCAGCGATACCGCTAGCGCCGCGGCCTTCCTCAGCGAGTCCTGCTGCTCCGCACCCCGTGTGTGCCGTGGCGCCAGTGCCGTCACAGTCACGCGGAACTCTGCTCAGCCGGTGGAGCGGCACCGTGACGCCACGTGCCGTCACAGTCGCACGAAACTCTGCTCAGCCGGTGGAGCGGCACCGTGACGCCACGTGCCGTCACTGTCACGACAGACTCTGCTCAGCCGGTGGAGCGGCACCGTGACGCCACGTGCCGTCACAGTCACGCGAGACTCTGCTCAGCCGGTGGAGCGGCACCGTGACGCCACGTGCCGTCACAGTCACGCGAGACTCTGCTCAGCCGGTGGAGCGGCACCGTGACGCCACGTCTAGTCCCGAACTCTCAGCCGGTGGGCGCCCGTACCCACGTGCTACAGTCACGCGAAACTCTGCTCAGCCGGTGGAGCGGCACCGTGGCGCCAGTGTCGTCACAGTCACGACAGACGGTCCTCAGTCGATGGAGCACGTGTTGACTGACACCTGTGCCGTGACACTTCCCGCGCGTCACGTGATCAACACGCGTAACGGGCTGGGTGGATATCGGCAAACTTGACCTTGTGCATATGCCTTTGAGAGAGCGGGCGTCGAGGCCGCTCTGTGAAGGCCCCGATTGCATTAGCCGCACCCGCGTGTATGACGATAGGTTAGTCATGGTATATTGCACGAATACACCAATTGTGCCCGCAATACGTTTTTTTTCTCGGATATGGTTGTCAAGATTTACGTTGCAAGGCATTCCGAATAAAGGAATTGTGTTGGGGGTAGATGATGCATGCGCTTTGAGCACCGCAATACCTCTTTCCAAACAACTTAGCAATTTCTCTTCATTCCTTCCGATCAGCTTACTCAATTTTCCTTCCACCCCCTTCCTCTCTCCGTTTCTCTTCCGCCACATCTGACGACGGGAACAGACATGCTCATGAACCAAGTCGCAGTTGCTTTATGTGCGTGCGCGCCTGATTGGTGCGGACCTGATAATAAGCGCGCGGCGGACCCTGTCTGTCGTGACGCGGCCACACCGTCACCAACTGTCCACTGTGCCGCACCACGTGGGGTCACGCCGACACAGCCTGTCGTGACGCGGCCACACCGTAACCAACTGTCCATTCGCACCACGGGGGACCCCCCCCCCCCCACCTTTCGCGCCCCCACCACTGACTGTGCCGCACCACGTGGGGTCACGCCGACACAGCCTGTCGTGACGCGGCCACACCGTCACCAACTGTCCACTGTGCCGCACCACGTGGGGTCACGCCGACACAGCCTGTCGTGACGCGGCCACACTGTCACCAACTACTGCACTGTGGACCACGGGTCACGCCGACACAGCCTGTTGGCCACACCGTACAACTGTCCACTGTGCCGCACCACGGGGGCCGACACAGCCTGTCGGTCGCGGCCACACCGTCACCAACTGTCACTGTGCCGCACCACGTGGGGTCACGCCGACACAGCCTGTCGTGTCGCGGCCACACCGTCACCAACTGTCCACTGTGCCGCACCACGTGGGGTCACGCCGACACAGCCTGTCGTGTCGCGGCCACACCGTCACCAACTGTCCACTGTGCCGCACCACGTGGGGTCACGCCGACACAGTCTGTCGTGAAGCGGCCACACCGTTACCAACTGTCCACTGTGCCGCACCACGTGGGGACACACCGACACAGTCTGTCGTGACGCGGCCACACCGTCACCAACTGTCCACTGTGCCGCACCACGTGGGGTCACGCCGACACAGCCTGTCGTGACGCGGCCACACCGTCACCAACTGTCCACTGTGCCGCACCACGTGGGGACACACCGACACAGCCTGTCGTGACGCGGCTACACCGTCACCAACTGTCCACTGTGCCGCACCACGTGGGGTCACGCCGACACAGCCTGTCGTGACGCGGCCACACCGTCACCAACTGTCCACTGTGCCGCACCACGTGTGGACACGCTGACCCAGCCTGTAGTGATGTGTTGCCGTCTTTACCTCGCGATCAAGTCGCTGGACCACGGAAACTGAAGTTGAGTTTTATTAAAATAGGCAATTAGGCCTACTCAGGCCATTTCGTGCCGTGAAATAAATAAAATGCTATGTTGTAAAAGATAGGATTATCATTCATTGAGTAAGTTTGTTTGTGTAACCTCGTCACGACAGGTGGGTTAGCATGTCCCCACGTGGTGTGGCACGTCACCAACTGTTGACGTAAAAGTCAGTTGTATGTTGTGAAAGTCACATTATAATTCCTTGAGGAAGTTGGTTCATCGGAGAAAGATGAATAATAGTCTGATTAGAAAATGGTGTTGATCTTCGAGCAGTGTGGGTAACGAAAAGGCAATGTTGTGTGTGTCCGGCAGTAGTTGGTAAGCGTCCTTCGAGGGCCATGGTATTGTTGACAGCGTAGGAGTATATGTGTGACTGTGGGATAGGTGTCGCATGATGGGCATGAAGGTCGAGGTGAAGCCGTGTAGATATATCGATGGGTGAGAAACGTATGGCGGATGTGTAAGCGTGATAGGACCTTTTCTTCGCGTTTATTTTTTTAAACGATATCAGTGGTTCAAGAGTAGGTCTGATATGCCGTAAATGTGCATGGTTTGTGTTTTGTGTGCAGTTTTGAGCCTCAAAACTGCTTTTTTGAACGGTTAAAAAAGTGTTGAATTCTTTGTTGCATTGCTCATTTAATGCCGTCAAATGTTGTGGAATTTCTGTAATGTCTGCATCTAATTTCTACACACCTCTACACAACTCAATAACTCTGTTTACTTTCTGCTCCCTCACTGCAAATTCGATGGCATCCTCTAGAGTTCGGAACTGTTGCCTGTATAATTTATTTGCTAATGAGCTACTATGCACGCCTCTATCGAAAACGTCTATCAAAATTTCCTGAGTGGTTGAATTTGTTAAGTCCGTGCACGCTTCATATGCCAGAGCGAGCAATCTCTCTCCAAAAAGTTTGCACCAGTTCGCCATGATGTTGTTTCATCTTTCTCAGACCCTCCTGAGAACATTCTTGGTCCGAAAGGTCAGAGTATCTCTCTCGCATCACCTGTTTAATTTGTGCCCACGTCATAGTTGGTTGTTGACTGAGTACGCTTTGCATGAATTCGGCTGCAGGTCCAGAAAGCGTGTTTATGCAAATAATTTGCATGTATTCTTCATCCATACTGAAACTAATACGGTCCAATTGGCGAATCCAATCGCACAGTTTATTATGACTCTCCCCATATAAAAGTCCACACGAGAAGTCACGCGTACAATATTCGGTACACAGCAGGCATACGACATGATTATGCAATCTTTAAGCAGTTTTATTCGTGGTCGAAAATAGGAAGCGGTATTTTTGTTAGGATTTTGGGATATTGCTCGGGCTTACTTGATGGTGTGGAAGACGTATTCCCTTCCCCGTCCGTGCTGAATGGCGTGTTGAAGGTCTGCGTTGCCGTTCATGAAGTCCACTTGTAGAAAATCCAGGTCGGCCTCCAGTGTAGAGAATTCGCAGTCACGGGCACCAGTTGTAGCGAAGGTTGTGCTTGTAGGCTCGTGAATAGTCTAGGGTCTCGACTCTCGCGCCGCGACAACTCCGAAGGCAAAAATGATAAGTAATCTGCACGGTATATTGTGCAATACGTATATGAATATATGGTGACAACGACTGATTTCAATTGTACATTTGTAGGCCGAAATACGGTTATTAATTTACGCATGCGATCGACAACGACAGAAACTAAATGCTGTCACTATTGTCCCTGCGCCTAGTATCCCCGCTGCAGACGATATTTTACTGTCCCTAGGAAAATCGAAGTTTCGAAGCAGTTTAGACCCGAAAGCCAGATTCTGACAAATGCCCATTGCAGAGGAAGAATGCCCATTGCGGTCACCGGTCCTCGTCGGAACCGAGTCAGCGTTCTACGGGACAACGCCCGGCAACTGCGACGTGTGCCTGGCCTTCCGGTCGTGGTCCAGCCAGGGCGGTGGCCAGACCCCCGCTGACAGACGTGTCTGGACTGTCGACCCGCGCGGGCCTGTCGCTGTCGATCGCATGCGTAAATCGCATGCGTAAATCGCATGCGATCGCTAGAATGTGGAGAGCACCACTAAACCCAGCCTACCGTTGGACTTCAGACGGCAGACCCATTTGTGTGAGGTGCGAACAAATTGGTCACATAGGTCGGCAGTGCCGCTCTGGCCCAAATCCCCCTAGACAGGCGGGTAACTAAAAAGCTCCGTTGTGAATGACCACCACAATGGAGCTGAAAATAAGCAGAAACAAGAACAGGAACCACAGAGGAAGGAATGGAAAAATACCAGAGGGAAACGAGATCCAGAAAAACGTAAACAAAAACCGGCCCGTGTCCAAAAAGTTCGCATCAAGGTGAATGCACCTATGGCGTGGCTACGCATAGGCAACCAAAAAGCTTATACGCTAGTGAACACTGGGACCGATATATCATTGATTTCGAATAAATTCTTTGACAAAATCGCCGAGAAAAACATTGCGAATTTTTCAGACGACCGACGAGACTGTATTCCACTGATATCCGCCAATGGACATCGCCTAAAAAATATTGGAGTCGGAACCTTCATGGTTGAGATGAGCAAATTCCGGAAACCACTGTAATTTCAAATTATGGAGGACCTGAAACAGGAATGCATGTTGGGAAATTATTTTTTGACGAAGTTTGGAGCAAAGTTGGACTTTGAGAAAAGGCTTTGTGCATTGAAGGCAACATGGTGCCACTGAGACCACAGCGACAGACCAGTGAGCAGGCGAGCTCACTAGTCAGAATCAAAAGGACGCATACATATCCGGGCCAACACGGTCGTGGAGTGTCCGGCAGCTGTGAACAGAGTACAATTAGTAGAACAAACTTGTTATGTGCGGTCACTGGACATTATAGGCCATGTCGTCGCTCGTCAGATTAAGATTTGGATCTCGGCGGGGTTATTTTTTTGTGCCTTGCTATGTATTGATGTAAAATAAAAACAAACATTACCAAAAATTTGAGTTTCAAATCTATAGAAACGAGGATCTTGTGATGTCTGCAAATTTTGTCTCCAACGCCCCAGGCGAGGGTTGGTTGGAGGTTTTTACACCGTCACCGTTTCTCTCCTAATCAAGTCATAGCTGCCAAACAAAAACGAGCATGCTGCCCGTCATCAAAGGAACACGACGGTACCCAGTTTTGAGGCTTGGGGTCAACTGGTGACCTCCCAGGTCAGGTCAATGACCAAAATTATGGAGAAAAAAAAACGGACTTTTACCCTTTGAAGGACCACAGAACAAACCGAAGGACCACACCAACATGCCGGAGAAGAAACGGACGACTTCTGAGGTTTCTTCTAATCTTTGCCGCTCTCGGTCACCGACAGAAGTCAGGTCAGGACAAATTCGGTCAGGTACCACATCGACATGAAAGGACGTAAGCCATAGCATATTAACTCAGGTCTAAGCATCACAAAAGTAAATCATTTTCCGAATAGAGCAGAGTTATACTAATATTCTTTGCATCAAAGGAAAAGCACACGCTTCTACAAGTACCTTTGCAGTCTGACCTTCACGGTTCAAATGCCGGTGGCATCACAGTGATTCACATGCGCACGCGCACCGGCTGCCATAGCGTATCGATACAGAGCCGCTGACGGGCCGCGCACAATATGCTTACACGCCCCAGGAGCGCAAAACCGGCCGACAGTACAGCACACTAACAAGCAAAGAGCAAAGGTCCAGACCTTACAAACATATCTTCGCATGGTCCTTCTTGGACTTCATGACGCCGCTGGTCAGCTCCCTGTGTGCTGGCCTGGCCCTGATGAAGCCGTCTCTTCTCGCGTAGCCGTACACTGCCTTGGACGCGGCCGTCACCTCTTTGACACATCGCTCCACGTTCTGTCCGTGGACTGGCATCGAGTCTACTTCCATGGGGGTGGACTCGAAGTTCTTGATGACCGCAGCTGGCAGGTACCGGGTGAGGATGGGCTCGGAGATCTGCTCATCATCCCAGACAATCAGTTTCCGCAGGCCTGTGGCCTGCTTGTTGAGGTCCACCTTGCACCTGGTGCGGATGTTGACTTGTTCTTCCCCTCCTCGGGTTCCGAGCGCCTCCTTCTCCCGCACCTCCATGATCTTCTGTACGGCGAAGCAGCGGTCCTCCCGCTCCTCGCTGCACACCAGCGTCTGCAGGAGCATCTCCGGATGCGCCCACCAGGCGCTGGACTCCAGGTAGGAGAACACCTCCTTGACCACATGTTCGTCCTGATCGAGAGTCAGCTGCAGCTGTTGCAGACAGATCCGTGCGCCCTCGATCCAGTGGTTACGGATCTTGTACCTGAACCACGTGGGGTAGTACACCCCGATGATGTACTTGCAGATGAGCCGGAGGTGCCAGGCTTCCTTCCCGGCGAAGCCATGGCGACCCACCCATATCCGGAGGAAGCGGTTGGCTGTGGTCAGCCACCTGCTATGGTTGACCGGGCCGATGTCCAGGTTGGCGAGGCGGTCGGTCACGAGCCCGGAGCGGATCGCTGCCACCATATCGTACCCGTACCGCTGGTCGGTGGACAGGTCTGCCCTCACCTCCTCCATCAGCTCCGGCAGGGCTGGCCCGATGGTGATCTTGCTGAACCTCTTGACTGGCAGCTCGGTGGCAGTCGCGAGGGCCTTGCCCAGGGGACCTGAAATATCGTTGAATGGGTAGTTAGTCGTCGTAAATGGATGCTTGCTAGCCATGCGGCAGTCGATAACGTTACTTAAAATATTTACAGGGACTTTGAGGGCGTACGACTGATATAGCTATTTAGAATGCAAATTATACCAAGTGCTTCAACTTGGACAAAAAAAAAACATTTAAGATAAAACAAAACTAATATAAATCAGTGATACATACACAATGAGTGATACAGGACTATATCTCCTTCAGTGATACAGATGAAAGAGCAGTGCAGTCGATGACAAAATTGTGCATTTCGGACACATTCGAATCTTGCAACACATGTTGACGTAAATGATACAGTACTCACCAGTGAAGCCGGTGTCGCTGCTGGTTGGCACGTCCAGGTTGATGATCAGGTGGCGGAGAGGACGTTCGTTGAGGTGGAGACCGCACAGCAGCCAATGCAGCGACCTGCCCAGCATCTTCTCCACGAATTGGAAGACGTTGCCCCAGATGCCGCTGTTGGTGTTGGGTGAGTCGCCTCCAATATGCATGATGGTCTTGTCGACGCCGTGTTCCCGCATCCACTGCACCAGATATTTGACGATCTGCTCGGCGGCGGTGGCAGTCTCATCTGCCTTCGGAGGTGAGAAGTGAAAGAGGTAGTCCCCGCCGAGCTGAGCTACCACCGAGTAGTGATCCTCCTTCTGGAACGAGGGGTAGAGCTAGTCACTTCCCTCCACCTGCTCATACTTCAGCGTCCAGTCCTTCCGTCCATCGAAGTACAAGCAGGCGATGTCCTTCCTCTGGCACGCCATTGCCGCCTTCTCCTGCAGCTCCATATAGAGCGCCTCCTTCGCGCGCTGGACTTTCTTGGCGTCGATGACGTTTGAGGTGTCGTCTTTGGAAATGACTCCGTAGTCGAGCATGGCGGCGTTGGCGATAGCTGCGGTGGCGTTGCAGGACATGCCGTACCGGATTGAGGCCATGGCGACATTTCTGATGCTGGCCATGTTGCGCGTGCTGGAGCTGGTAGCGGCACTAGCAGAGTAGTTGGGGTCACGCTTGTAGCAGTCCTCGTCCTCTTCCAAGGTTGACGGAGTACTTGGGGACGGGGAAGGAGATGTGTCTGACCGAGCTGCCCACCCTCCGGGACTGCCTTAGGTACGGCATCTACCTGAGGGAGATGAACCCCAAGTACCACTACGCCAGCCGCGAATTCTTTCAGGAAATCGTCATCCAAATCAAGCAGAGGTGGGCCAGTGGTAACTTCAAGTTCCAGCCTCCCGTCATTGCGGCAGACAAGACGATCGTGGAGAGACTGCTCGAGCTGTGGGAGAAAGCCAGCAGAATAGCCAGGAAGCAAGTGACCTCAGAGAAGCAGATCAGTAAGATGGAGGAGCAGCTGGACAGACTTTTTGACGTCACGAAGTGCCGCTGCCCAATCCTCCCCTGTCAAGAGGCCAACTGCCCTGGCTGCCCCATCCCCAGCAACGTCGGGCTTCCGCCCTGCCACATCACCTGCACTTGCCCCAGGGAGCAGATAATCCCTGCGTTGGAAGTTTCTTTCATGATGGTCCAGAGACAAAAGATTGGGGAAAAATCTTCATGCATGATAGGTCGTGTGGACAAGAAGGAGAGCAGCAAGCAGGTGTTGGCCTACCAGAGGAAAGAAAAGAAGGAGGAGTCGAAGGAGAGGATGGCGGAGAAGAGAAAAGAAGAAGAAAACCCGAAGAAAGCCACCATGGAAGTTAATCAATTCGTGGAAGAGCTGACGGAGGAGGAACAGATCGAGATGGAAGAGGACGAGGACTGTTTTCACGTGTCATTCACAGGCCTAGAAAACATTCACGTGTTTTCTAGGCCTGTGGAACTTTCGCAAAATGCCGTTTGGCATCTGTAACGCCCCATCCACGTTCATGGAATTAATGAATAAGGTGTTGTCTGGAATTCAAAATCAGTTTGCAACTGCCTACATCGATGGCATCATAGTATACTCAAAAACGTTTGACGAACATTTGGCTCATCTCGAAGAAGTTTTTCGCCGACTACGCAAAGCAAAGCTGAAGTTGAAGGTTTCTAAATGCGATTTTTTTTAAAGTGCAGTACTTAGGACACGTAGTGTCCGCTTCTGGCATCGAGCCAAACCCTGAGAAAGTTGAAGCTCTTCAGCATATGGCAGCCCCGATTAACGTCAAGGGAGTCCGCTCATTCATCGGTATGTGTCGTCCGCTCATTCATCGGTATGTGTTCATGCAACCGACGCTTCATTCCAAGTTTCAGCCAAATTTCTACGCCATTTATAAACCTCACGAAGAAACATGCGAAATTTAATTGGACCGACGAGTGTGAACATACTTTCGAAACACTGAAACACAAATGAGCTTCAGCACCAGTACTGGTGTACCCTGACATCACAAAAGACTACAAAATATATACGGACGCCTCACAGACAGCTGTTGGAGCAATTTTGGTACAAGAACATGGTGGACAGGAACGAGTAATACAGTACTTATCGATACAGTTGAACGAAACACAACGTAAATGGGTTATAGCATTGAAAGGAGCGTACGCAACGGTCTGTAGCGTATCGAAATTACGCCAATATTTGTTAGGATCGAAATTCACCATTTTGACTGACCACCGTCCGTTGAAGTTCCTGAACCTGTCAGAAATGAAGAACCCAATGGTTCAGAGGTGGGCGATAGTGCTTTCAGGGCACAGCTGTGAAGTAGTATATATCAAAGGAACCAAAAATGTCGTTGCAGACCATCCCAGTAGAATGCAGGAATCCGATCAACCCGTGAATGTCATCGAGTCAGACCATGTTCCCATGGGCGATCTCCGCCAAACCGAGTTCACAAAACCAGAGGAAGAGATTAGCCGAGTAGTGAAATTTAAGGACATACTAGTAAAATGGGAAAACATAGAGGAACTTCAAAAGGCTGATGAGGACATAGCAAATATTCGGGAAATCATGAAAGACAAAAATCGCGCAGATTATCGAGACATAGTTTTGCATTATATGGAGTTGGACAAACTCATCTACAAAGTCAGCGACGGACCTCGCTGTGGACCATTTCCAGGCTTACAACTATGTGTGCCTATATGTCTGAGACAGGAAGTACTGAAGGAGATGCACGAAGGTTTCTTCGCAGGGCACATGGGACTCGCGAAAACTTACGAAAAGCTTAAATTTAGATTTTATTGGAACGGAATGTGGAGGGATATTGCGGCTTATCTTAAAACTTGCGTGCCTTGTATCGGGCGTAAAGTAAAGCCAGTTCCTGAACGAGTGCAGCCTTCTAGGTCAACCAAACGGGCCGAGGCCGGCCCTGATTACAGTCCCTGTGAGGATTGTTCCATGGACGTATGCAGCCCGCCGAGAACAAAGGATGATGAAACCGCTGAGTTCACAGAGCCCATGCTGGGTTCAGTGCAACCACCTCCGGTCGAGTTTGACCTGCCGGAAAGAGCACCTCTTACCTGACAAGCGAGTGCATCTGAGCAATCACCGGTATCAAGTGATACCGAGACAGACATTCCTTTGTCTGAATTAGTTCAGAGGAACAAAAGGCCGTTGCCGTCGACCAGTGAGTCTGACGATGATGCCCCACTTTCGGAATTAGTTCAACGAAACAAAAGACCCTCCCCTCTTCGAGCGATTCCGAAGACAATCTACCCCCATCAGAGTTAGCAGAACGCCTAAAACGACCGCTGCCCACGTCCAGGGATTCAGACCCTCAAAATTCGCAGTCACAATTAGCAAAACGTTCGAAGCCACCGATTAGCGAGTCGGAAGATGAAATTCCGCTTTCAGAATTAGCAAAACGCTTGCAGGATTCGACTGGAAGCCCAGTGAGACCAGTCCCGGAAAAGCGACCTTTGGTGGAATCATCTGATGATGATCGTCCTCCGTGCAAACTTCAAATTCACGATGACTCTGCTACTTCCACCGATTACGAAGCTGATGTCGACCGTATCGACGTCACGCCTAATAAAGCTAGCGCCTTTGCGAGCTTTGTGGAGATGCAAAAGGAATCAATGATGAAGCAAATGAAACTACAAATGATGATGTTCCAGCCATTGCTTAAGTAGAAAGCCGAAATGTTGAATTGTTGAAGTGTACCTGTGAGTCGCCTCTAGTGATTGTGTAATTGTATTGTTGGCGCAGTAACGCCACGTCAGGTGACGTGAGCAACGTCATCCTCGGGCATGGTGATAGCCGGTGCCATTAATGTTATGCATGTAGCACCACCATGAAGGAACCCCTTATGGGCATAATGATGTCGATGTGACGTTGTGACGTCACCTACCCTGATGTCTAGTGTGACACAGGTTGTATATTTTATAAAATGTCCGTGGTCGAAATCACTCCTATCCTACTCTTCCTTGTACTTAAAACCACTTACGGAACTCTGCTTTTGCCACGCGGTGTCTTATATTCAATCCCAGCTGACCGATCACTTGAAAACACTTAGGATAAATTTAGATGCTGCCTAGCCTCGACAGCGGCCCCGAGACGGCAGCCCTGTTGATGTTACCCGACCTCGACATTCCGGTCTCTCGCTTCAGTTATCAACTGCAGACAAAACGTGGACACCGCTACCATGTAGCGTTAGAACATTCGGCCTTCATCATTCCCGTGGTATTGATGCTGGTAGCCGCAACAGGTGTTATCGTGTATTGTCTTCTGAAACGAAAACAGAGTTCTGTTCCCGCCTGTCCCGCAACACAACCTTCAACCCTCCAACCCCTCCCGCTCGGTGAAGACATCATCGTCATCCGCGCTGGTCATGAGCGAGCGTCAACACGACCTGACAATCGGGCGTGACGGGTCCGTCACGCCAGTTGCCGCAGGATCACCGATCGAGCCGCTCATCAGCCTTCGCTCTTCAAGCCACCAGCCTTCGCTCTTCAAGCTGCCATTAATTTTGAGATATCGCGTGTCTTCACCGTCCGATGGGACTGCAAGGGCATGGCAGAGCACTTCCTTGAGTGGGATGGATTCCCCCATCCCAGGCGACCTGAGAGGTGTCTCATCACCTCCCAGACGCCCTTCTGGCCCGCATAGTGGCCTCCGACTACCAGCTGCCAATGGACCGCTACGGGCCGCAAGGACGGCCCGGCCCGCGGCTGACGAGGCCGCCGACGTATCGACATCTGGACCGCAGATGTGCCACTTGCGGCGACCTGTTGGCCCAGGGCCGACACTCGGGTGGCCCGTGGCCGAGCGCCACATCTGCGGACGCCAGTGTCGTCTCCGCAGATGAGAGCGGCCGGCAACTGTGCTCGGGCGCCGCCTCTACAGACGGGAGCGTCGCCACTGGCGACGCTCCCGTCAGTCATTGTCACTGCCGACGCTAGCGCCGCCACTGAAAACGTCAGTGCTGCCGCGACGAGCACCACTACAACCACCGACGGAGCATCTTCACAAGAGACTCGAGTGGCAGTGATCCGACGTCTGGTGCTGGAGCATCGCCAGCGCAAGAAGGAGGGCAGAGCGAGTCAACCCAACGAATAGACTGTACCGATGGATCACAAATGCCGGGCGTTGGAAGCGTGGGGCGGTCACCCACGTTCCAACGCCCCGAACCGGACTGAACATTTGCAGGACGCCGACAACGTGAACATTGTCTGTGACTGCGCGCGCGAATACTGATTCCGACTAACAAATGAAATCATTGCAATTAGTATAAGGTGTACTAACATGGACCAGGGCCATGAGTACCCCTTAAAGACCCCTAGACTAACGCGCGTAGGACCTTCAGTCGACCAAATGAACCCGTTTGTAATTTGTTGCCGTATCATGAGTGTTTGTTTATTCGTGTATGATGTAAACGGCCGTGATTTGTCTAGGTGGAGTTCAGAATTCATCTGCAAATTGACTTCGACCTTTTCGACCTCAGTGTTGTGTTGTAACAGTGTTGCTAAACACGTACTGTTTTAATCGTATACTGTCTAACTATGAGTGCTGTGACCCTGTAAGTCAGCCGACCTACCATGCATAGGTCGCGTCTAGTACTTTTCCGTCCGGCGCCGGCAACGCGGTCACCGGCCCTCGTCGGAACCGAGTCAGCGTTCTACGGGACAACGCCCGGCAACTGCGACGTGTGCCTGACCTTCCGGTCATGGTCGAGCCAGGGCGATGGCCAGACCCTCGCTGACAGACGTGTCTGGACTGTCGAGCCGCGCGGGCCTGTCGCTGTCGATCCCGTGCGTAAATTGAGAACTGTATTTTGGTCTCCATATTTACAATTGAAATCAATCGTTGTCACCATATATTCGCTACACGTATTGCACAATATACCGTGCAGAGTACTTATCATTTTTGCCTTCGGAGTTGTCGCGGCGCGAGGGTAGAGACCCTAGACTATTCACGAGCCTACAAGCACAACCTTCGCTATACTTCCGGCATACACGCTGGATGTGTCCTGGGAAGTTACAATAATTACAAATGGGCCTGCCTTCGGCCGTCCATTTGTACGCGTTACGGAGGAGCTCGGTGCTGTGGGCGTTCTTTGAGAGTCCTGGTATCGGTTGTTTGGCGGCGGTGCATATTGCCTGGGTGGTCGCGATTGGTACACTTGGGGCGGTGGCTCCCTGGGTTGTCGCTCATACTCAATCGGCTGCTGCGACCTTACCTGTGTCGGCCTTGCGTTCTGGGGAGGGATCTGTGTAACCTGGTCGACTCGGGATGCCAGATTTGTCACAACGTCAGTCAGTTGGGTGATTTGTCCGGAAAGCTGGTCGGTAACGTGTGTGGCAATGGCGCTAACGTCCATTGGTTCATGGTCCTTTGTATGCAAGTCGACTAAATATTGGAGATTGCGCTCCTTTTCGGCTGCGGTTACGGCTTGTTCAAGGGTGGTGGGATGTTTACGGATTAAAGACTGCGTCTGTCGTACAGGCCATCAAAAAAAAATTCCGGACAGTTTGGGTTGAATCGGGGGCAAGACAATTTCCATGGTTGAGTATAATTTATGAGCGAGGACGTTAATCCTCTCTCCGTATTGTTCGAGAGTCGTTTTTTGTTTGTTTAATCCTTTTTAACTGTTCTTGTACTGTTCTGAGGTCATGCATGTCGGCATATCGTTCCATCCTTTCCTTTTTGAGTACATGCCATGATTGGGGACGTGATCCATTATCGACAATTCGAATGTATTGCCGCTTTGCGGCACCGATCAAGATTCGTCCGGTTATTAAAAGAGTCATTTTTTCATTTCCGCCACTACATCTGAAGACCTTATCTACAGTGTCGACCCATGATCTTGAACCATCAGAGTTTTGGTCATCGAATATCTTGCTCTGACTGAGCACGTCGGTTAAGAAAGGAGCCATCGCAATATCGTCTCCTGTTGCACATATGTTTTAATCCATCGTGGGTACAGAGTAATGTTGGTCCTCCGGTGCACTCTCGAACGCCATTTCGTACCGTGTTTTATGTTAGCCGTTTAAAGTTAACAAGATATCAATTCAAGCAATTGGGAACACAAGGTATTTTGTACCAACCGGTAAGGGGATGAGTGCAGACGTCCGCCTCAGATGCTGTTCGAGCCGGATGCCTGATGGCGGTTCCCGTCGCACGAGGTAGATGCGGCGTCAGAGAAGGCTGGTACGTCGAAATTGTTCCTGATAGTTAGTACGAATAGACCAACTGGTACCCCGGCTGAGTGCAGTCCCGGAGTCTTCTTGTCGTGCCGTCGAAATCGTTCCTGATAGTTGATGTGAACAGACCAACTGGTACCCCGGCTGCGGCACGTCTTCTTGTTCTATCGTCCTGGGAGGTCCCTCCCGGCAACGGCCGACACTCTCCTTGCTGTGATGTGAAGCCGCAGCAACGGTGCAGACAGGGGGGACATGTACAGCGGTGGAAGCGGGGGTTAGAGGTGGTTGTTAAGTCACAGCCACACAAGTGACAATACCCACAATGAAAGCAGTATAGGTAGGCGGTGTCGGTGTGGCAGCGGCAGAAATGCCCGTCACGGCGTAGGTTCGTCCAATAGGTCCGATGATAGTTGCAAAGGTCGTCCTCGATGAGGGAATAGGCGAGGCGGTATTCCACTACTGGGATTAGAATGTCCCAGCAGGTACAGCTGCCGTGGGTTAGGAAATCGAGGTGGGTGGGGGAGAGGAATTTACCTTCCCTGGCGTTTGGCTCCAGGGGGACGGGGAGGCCAATGTACAGACCACGCTGTGGGACGTGCAGCAGGTTTACAACATCCGGGTCACGGCAACAATACGACATCCCGACTGGCCTGCTGTGTTGAGGCTGCTGCTGCTGTGGAGCTGTGGGTCGTTGGCCGCTACCGTCCATCCAAAACACAGTGCTTGAATCCAAGACCTCGCGTTGTTATTTTCACTCTCAGTCCTCAAGCACAAGCGAGACACAGCGAATTGTCTTGAAATTCGCACAACGGACAATGCGAAGAGCTCTCGAAGTTCGCACGCAAACGGTGCGAACGTTACCTCGATCCCCGGTTCTTCTTTGCGGCGCTCGGTCCGTCCCCAGCCAGGTCAGGTGCAGATGGAGGTAGAGTACTGGCTGGCCTGGTGGTGCGCGGCGGCAAGGAGGTGCGCAGCTCGGCGTCTGGTAATGGTCTGCCCCACCCCCTGAGGGTTAGTTAGTTATTTGGGCTTAGGGGAGCATCGACTGCTGCGATCATACAGCGCCCCCCCCCCCCTGAGGGTTCCGTGCCGTTGTATTTATACTGGTGGGTTTATATGCTGGTAAAAACTACTGAGGGCTGACCTCCCTCTGACCTCTCGGACCAGATGGTGGCCAGCTTCCGTGTGGGTGACGGGTGACGCACATGTATAAGTTATTACCACGGAACATTTGTGAGTATGTAAATTGAAAAGGACCAGCTTGCATCTTGTTTATGTTGGTGTCAGTAGTTGGCTTATCGAATGCATTGATAGCGTGGCGTATATGTCTAGCGTTTGACGGCTGTTTAACACGCGCCCTGGAGGGCCTCTGAAAATTACGCGCACTGGAGAGGGGGCGGATTCCGCCCCCCTAAGATCTCGGCTCCCATTAAGCATAGAGGAACGAAATTCGCAGGGTGGATGGGCACGATAGTAAACTCTATTGTGTGCGAATTTTGTGACCTGAGGTCAATATCTTCAAGGTCAAATGAGGTCAAAATAGCAAATGTTTCTGGTTTTGCGTGGCTTGGCTTGTCATTGGTATGGATCTATGTGATTGTGTTTAAATGTTCCATATTTGGCATTAATGATGTGTTGGACATTACTAATGATGTAATGCATGTGCCAGATCCGCCATTTGACCTCAGGTCACCCATATAGAAGCACTTTATCACGTCATTGCCTGCTCCAGTTACCGGAAACGGGCTGCCCACCTGACTGCTCCGTTGGGCGGCTCGGCACAATCGGCTTCGCAAAGAAAGGAGTGAAATACATGAATAAAGTATAGAAACACTTAAGCACACAATGACAAACAGTAGGATGTGTAGGGAGTAACATGCAAAGTGACGTCAATCGCATGACAGTCATTTCCATTTATGACAACATTCCAGTTGACCATGCTTGGTTCCATTAGCCTGTCATGATGATCTCGGCGACCTAACATGACTTTTAAATGATATAGCATAACAATATGCATCAAACAAGCCGTTTGTGTTGTCAAGAGCACTTCCCTTTTGCCAATATACGGGAAGCGCATCAGCGCAGATTTTTGTGGTCTGCCGCTGCGATTAAAAAAAAAACACTTTAACGGCACTTTAATGACGAGACTGACGTGCCGCTCGTTGCTGATCCTGACGACGACACTCCCTCGTGCAGCCACTGGACACCAGACGTTGGTACCCGCTCTGCACGCAAGCGGCCAGCTGGCACTCAACTCTTCATGCCTACAGACATCCTCAGCAACCCTGACGTCGTGTCCCTGGCTGCACGACTCAAGATGACACCAACACAGCAAGCTGCGTACACACAAGGGCTCATCAACGCTGCTGGTGGTACTGTCGCGATAATCGCAGGCTCGTACGCCACTGCAGACCGCGCGCGGCGACACGTCGTAGAGGAAGTCGCTGTGAATCTATGAGAAACGTGGGAGGCGCCTCAATTCTGCACGCTACACTGAGATAGCAAGCTGTTGCCGACTCCTGAGCAACCACCGCCAACTTAAAGAGCGTCTCGCTGTTGTTGTCGGCGACTCAAAGAGAGTGAAGCTGCTGGGCGTCCCTGCCTACACCAAGGCCGCTGACGAGGCAGGTGGTGCCGTTGTGGCACGCTGCACAGCTGACCTGCTGCAGGAGTGGAATTGCGGCGACCACGTCATTGCAATGGCGTCCAACACAACGGCTGCCAACACCGGGCACCTCACCGCAGCGTGTGTAGCAATTCAGGACAAACTTTGTGGTTGAGCTGCCGGCACCACGTGGGTGAATTCGTACTTGGCCACGTGTTCGACGCACTAAAGTTCGAGGCTTCGACGACACCGGACATCGCCATGTTTGCTCGATTCCGCAAGCACTTTGACCTGGTGAACCGCACAACCCTGCTGACGTTCTCGGAGCCAGCAGAGCCCGAAGCTCGCGCTGTGCTGGAACGACTGCGAGTTGCAGCAGTGACCGCCGCCGATGCGCACATTGGATCTGGTGCGCGATGACTATCGCGAATGTGTGCTGCTGACGCCCGCCTTCCTCCACGGTGACCACCTGGAGATGAGACGTCCTGGCGCGTTGCACAAGGTAAGATGGATGGGCAAGATCCTCTACGCTATGAAGATGGTGTTGCTTGAGGAGGAGCTGTTGAAGGTTTTTGTTGATCCATCAGGAACGACCATCGTCACGCGCCTCCAGGGGGCCACGCTTCGCGCGTTCGTGGTGTTCGTGCCGCACCGGTACGTTCCCTGGTAGCTCACCTGCTGGCGGGCCCTGGATGCTCCGCACAGAGACCTGCAACTCTACAAGGATTTTCTTGCCTACCAGGCTGTCGACGCCTCAATCTCTGCTGCAGTGCTGCGCGGAATCCAGCGCCACAAGTGGTATCTGACAGCCGAGTTGGTTCCCCTGGCTCTCTTCAGCACGCTGGTGCACGACGAGGAGAAGCGTGCTCTGGCCAACGCCATGCTCGCACTGAAGCCGCAGGAGCCTCTCGATCGCCAGGGGGATCGTTTTTGGAATGGGTTCGGCAAGCCACGCTTCCCGGATTTGCAGCCGGACATCTCCCTGCATGAGCTGATCACCCTGGACGCGTGGTTCACCTCCTTTCGTCTGAAGCTGAACCTATACTTCTTGCACACGCCAGTGGCTGACTGGGCGGGCAGCGGTGCGTTCGGTTCGGATGAACAGAAAAGCTGCGCGCTCAACGTAACCAATGACTGCGCTGAGCGTGGAGTGAAGCTATCCACAGACTTCACGGTGGCCGCTCGGCCCGACGACCATTTCCAGAGCATTCTGCAGGTCGTTGAAGACCACCGCCACAAACACCCTAACCTTCGCAATCGTAAACCACGAACATAGGTGCGAAATTTAGGTTCAATGACCAAATTGTACCTGCACAGTGACACAGTGCCATGTTTACTGGCCAATTTGCTACCTGCACAATGGCATTTCGTGTTCTGATATTTTCCTCGATGGAGGCACATGTAAAACTTCTTCGATTTGGATAATATATGACAAACATGTTTAACTTACATATTGAAATTTTTTTAGACCCCAAGTAATGCAAAGTAGAACACTTAATATTTCACTATTGATTGGTGATACACCCTAATATATGTATATATATATATATATATATATATATATATATATATATATATATATATATATATATATATATAAGGAGGAAGAAACCAGAGCAACAAACCGACGAAAATAGTTGGATTTGGCTAGAAACTGCAATGGGGAGAGCGAAAAGTATTTGAGTTTCTACAAGCTGAGTGAAGTATCTAGCACAATTAGTCCACTGAAAGTAAATGGGACTATATTGGGTGAGGATAGTGAGATAGTTGAGGAGCTGAGCAAGTAGTTTAAATCATTGTTTACCTTGGAAGATATGACAGACAGACAGACTTTATTGAGGTCATCCACAATTGACTTGTGGCTATTACGACATCGCGTCAAATAGACAAAACAACACAGCACAAAAGGTAAAAAAGAGGGTCAAAATCACAGAATACAACTTAAACTACAAAAAATATATATAAAATAACAGCAAGTCGAGCAGTCTATCAGTCCGGCACGGGCGGCACGTCAAGTAGATACTCCCGTAGGTGGCGACCAAAGATCGACACGGGAAGTCGCGTCAGCTCAGGTGGCAGTGAGTTGTACATGTGTGGCGCTCTGGAACTAAAGCGTCTCTTCCCCATCTCGGTGCGGGACCGGGGGACATAGCTGTGGTCTTGACGGGTGGTCCGGTCAGGAATCTCCACCATGGTAGTGAGATCGTGAGCCAGTGACTCTGGCTCACCATGGAGAAGCACCTTGTGTATGAAGCGAAGGGTGTGATAACTCGCCAGGTTCTCCGCGCTGAGCCAGCCCAGCCTCCTCAGCAGATCCGAAACGTGGTCAAACTTTTTGCGGCCGAAAATTACCTCCGCCGAGTAGTTTATAATTTTTTTGGATGCGAGATAGGTTCTTTTTGCCTCCGTTACCATACACAGAAATGCAATAGCGGATCTGCGAGAAGATCAGAGCACTGACCAGCGCGGAGATGACGGCAGGTGGAAGGTGCCCCCTCAGATGCGACAGACCACCCAGAACTCCGAAACAACGCCGAGTCAATTCTGAGACGTGCGAGTCCCAGCGGAGAGAGCGATCGAAAATAATACCGAGATTTTTGCATTCCGAAATCGTGGGTAGATGATGATCGCGAAATTTCACTGTAACATCCGGTAAGGCACGCAGATTTTGTGGGCTGCCCAACAGCATCAGCTGTGTCTTAGCTACGTTAATTTTCAGTCCATTTGTTCGAAACCAGATATCGAGGGAGGCCAGAACTGTTTCCATATGAGTGACAACATTTTGAATTTGAGATTTCTTACCACTGACCAAAATTTGGGTGTCGTCAGCGTATTGAACAACTACTGCACCTTCGGCGAACAGGCTGAGGTCGTTGGCGAAGACGCAGTAGAGGAGAGGTCCGTTAGATGATCCTTGATATGACTAATCTGACGACTGTACACCATAGTTCAGTAACATGTGATCGGATAAACGACGTTGATTTCATTGAGAGTGATGCTGTTTTCAATGACATCAGGGAAATAAAGCCAAATAAGGCAGCAGGACCTGATGAAATGTATGCCAGTGTATTGCGGGAAGCTCAAAAGGCACTGGTATTTCCGTTTAGTAAATATTATGTAGATCAGTTTCTCAAAATGAAATCCAAACAGATTGAAAAAGGGCACATGTAGTTCCCCATTTTCAAAAAAGGAGAAAGAGGGAAAGTTGTAAACAGGTCAGTAAGTCTAACATCCCTGGTCTGCAAGGTACTCGAATTAATTTTCAAGAATAGAATAGTTAGTTATCTGGAAGGAAGCAGATTGATTCAAGATACTGAACATGGGTTTATAAAAGGGCGATCGTGTCTCACAAATCTCTTGGACTTTTTCAACTTCGCTACAGAACAATTTGATCAGGGAAATTAGGTTGATGAAGTATATATAGACTGCAGTAAGGCCTTTGACAAGGTACTCCACATACGGTTAATGATGCAGCTTCAGGTCCATGGTATTGCAGGTAGCATCTTAAAATGAATAGAGTTGTGGCTTTTAAATACACAGCAAAGAGTGATGGAAAGTGGTACAAAGTCATCATGGCAAAATGTTCTTAGTGAAGTCCCTCACGGGTCAGTAATGGGGCCACTGCTGTTCATTGCATTTGTAAAGAACATTGAAAGTGGCCTAAGCAGCAAGGTTTTGAAATTTGCGGACGATTCGAAGGTCTTTGGGGCAAGAACAGGTTATAATGAGCATATCTCGCTGTAGTAAGACTTAGACGAACTTGTGAAGTGGTTCGAAGAATGGCAAATTAAATTAAATTTTGATATGTACAGCGTCCTTATAGCGTCCTTCGGTCATACAGCGCCCATAACAATGTTAGATTGACAGCTTAGGATGGTTGGTGCCAACAGTAGTAGCAAGAGCATTTGCGGCAGAAGTAGATAGCGGTGGTTTTCAATGTTGACATAACGAAACCAGTTTTGCTGCACCAATCCTGTACCTTCCTGACAGCCATCTGGAGTTGTTTCTCAACCGTATGCACAGAGAGTGAAGAGACCCATATGGCGAAATCATCCACAAAAAGCGCTCTCCCTACAGAAGTCGGCAGCGAGGTACCCACGTCGTTGATTCAAATTAGAAACAATGCTACGCTAAGTACACTCCCGTGCGGGACTCCGTTGACTTGTGAAAAGGTGCCAGATACGGAGTTTTCTATTCTAACGCAAAACGTTCTGGAAGATAGAAAATTGGACAAGACGACACCCATGGGGCCTCTGATGCCCATAGCGTGCATCTTCATCAGAATACCGTGACGCTACGCCGTGTCATATGCGCCGTCAATGTCAAACAATATCATAGCTGTATGGTGGCTTTTAATAAACCCAGAGCACACACCGGAGCCCAGTGTTAAAATGTAGTCAAGTTTGCTACGGTGTTTACGGAAGCCGCTCTGTATCACAGTAACGGGATTGTTATGTTGTAAAAACCACATTAATCGAACATTCACCATTTTCTCAAACAGTTTACAAAGGGAGCAACTCAGGGTGATGGGACGGCAACGTAGTGAGTCATTGCCAGATTTATTTGGCTTACGTATGGGCACTATAATTACCCCCCCCCCATGAAGGTGTAAATCTGTCTGATGTTCACATTCTATTTAGGGCTTCCAAAGGTGTTTTTTAAAGCAGCAGCTGGTAAACGTTTTATAATATTATTACGCAAAGTGTCCGGACCCTCTGCCACGTTCTTCAATGTGACGATTGCTGCAGTTAATTCTGGAATGAAAAATGGTATGCTGTACTGGAGGACGTTTGTGGTTGAAAAATCAAGAGGACGTGCCTCGCAACGATCCTTGTGCCTAAAGGATCGGCTGTCTCAGCTCGTTATATGTATTTCCCGAACGTGCGGACAAAGCACATCTTATCTTGTCCGCCACATCTTCCGGGTCGATGATCCTGTACTGTCCTGCCATGCACAAGACAGGGCGAAGAACTGGGGCGTGTTTTCCAGAGAAACGCTTTATATGCGACCATACAGTAGATAGTGACATGGAACGATTTAACGTGTTTACATAAGATTTCCACGCGTCTCGTTTCGCCTCGGCGATAATACGTCGGGTGGGCGCTCGTGCTTTGCGAAAAGCTATTAAATTATATGTCCAGCAATTATTACTAAATATACGAAATGCTCTCTTCCTAACAAGGATAGCCTATATAGACTTATCGGACCACCATGGGACTGGTGCTCGAATTGACGTTCTCGATTATCGAGGGATGTGCCGCTGGGCACTCTGCACAGTTTCCGAAATGAATGTTTCCACGGAGATGACGGATTCATCAGAGTGGTTACCGAGGGTGCTTTCAAGGTTAGCCTGGAAGGCTTCCCAGTCGGCTCAGTGAAATAGCCACTTTGAACGTTGTCGGCCAACCGTGACCCGATAAATGAAATGGAAGTAAACAGGGAAGTGGTCACTGTGATATGGATCACTATTCATCGACCATTCTAAGACAGGTGCAATTTCTGAACTGCAGAGAGTGAGGTCCAGCACGTATTGTATTGTCTTGTCATGCATAGGGTAATCCACTATTTCAGTGGCTATTATGCCCTGAGTCATAGGTGAAAGAGTAAAAACATAAATGTTACAATCAAAAGCATACATGCAAGGAGTCAAATGCAGACATACGTCAGTCTCATAATATTGTAAACGTACATACATACAGAACAGTCAAATACATAAGCAGTGTGTCCAAGACGTGGGACAATCTGGTTACCGAGCCAGCAGGTGCCGCTTAACGGCGCGCGTAAGATGTTGCGGTGTCATTTCAGTGAGCTCAGCTGGGAGACGGTTGTACATATCAGGCGCTCTGCACAAGAAGCGCCGCTTCCCAGTTTCAGTCTTTGGCGAGGAACACGAAGCAGCTGGTCTTGCCGTATAGCTCCGCTCTCGGACTGAGCTAATCTTCCTGAAACCAGATGCTAGTGTCTCTGGCTCGCCACGCGTCACGACCCGGTGTGCCATGCTGAGCGTGCTTATGTCGACAAGTTGTTGAACAGTCAGCCATTCCAACCTCCTTCGCAGGTCAGTGACGTGATCAAATTTACGACGGCCAAATATAACTCGTACGCCAAAATTCAAGTTTAAAAAAAATAATTTTATGCATGTTGCTTCTTGTGCCATTGCCATATACCGAAATGCAATATCTGAAGTACGAGAGGAACTTGGCGGGTTTGGTGATCATGCCTTCTGGTATGAGGTTGCGAGCATGGGAGAGGCCGACCAGGGTGCCTGTGCAGCAACGGCTGACGTGAGACACGTGAGCGTCCCACGACAGAGTTTGGTCGAAAGTGATACCCAATTTGTTTACCTCGCTACAAGGCACGAGGGTTGCGTCACGGAAGGAGACTCGAAAATTTTGGAGGTTGCGCAAATTTTGGCAGCTTTCAAAGGCAATCAACTGAGTTATCGTCGCGTTAACCTTGAGGGCATTCGCGCGGAACCAAACGTCCAAAGAGCTGAGAATGCTCTCCATATGGAAGATGAGAGCCGCGAGTTCGTTTTTTTTTTGCCGGTAACGAGCATCTGGGTGTCGTCCGCATATTGCACGGCATTGCCTTCGGGTGAAAACAACGCCATGTCATTCGTGAAGATGCTGAACAGCAAAGGCCCCAAGGCTGACCCCTGAAAAACACCCATGGCGTTGGCCCGTGGCTGCGATGTCCCTGAGCCAGTCAGTATTACGCATTTGAGTGTGTCCGCGGAGGTACGACTCAAACCAGGGGGTTTCGAAGCCGTACAGTCGGAGTTTTCGCAGTAAAATATCGTGGTCTATGATGTCAAAGCATTTGCTTAGGTATATCAAGCATAACAGCGAGATCTCCCCACTATTGGTGGCGGTGAGAATTCGGTCGGTGACTAATAGCAGCGCTGTTTCCGTGGAGTGGTGGTGTCGGAAGCCATGCTGGGAGGCAGACAAGAGATGGTTGTGGGAGAGGTAGTGGTAGAGCTGCTTCTCCACCACCCTCTATACCACTTTGGAAATGACTGGTATGAATGAGATGGGCCGGATATTGGATGGGTCGACTGTATCGCCGGACTTGTGGACGGGGTGGATAATGGAACGTTTCCAGGAATCGGGGAATTCAGACTGGATTAGGAAGGCGTTGATGATGTGTAGTAGGACGTCACCGATAACTGGAAACTCAACTTCAGCACGCGGATACAAAGGTTATCCGATCCGCGCGCTGCTGAGGTGCGCTTGATTATGCTAGTTCGTTGTAGTGTAGTGAGGTCAATAGGTAATAAAACAAACGCAGGCTCCGACAAGTGGCAGGCGGCAGTCAAGGGCCGGAACTTCGCCGAGAGCAGCGATTTCAGCAGCTACCTTCGGTCCCACAGACACAAAGTAGGTGTTCAGGTCATCGCCCGATAGCTGGGGCTGGACTTTCTGGGTTGCCTTTTTGCTTGCTATGATGGCCCGCATATTACGCCAGAACGTGTGTGCACCTTGTTCGTTTATCCGTGTCGAAATGTCGGAGCGCGTGTCGCGGCGGATGGCGGACCTGACAGCTCGGTTGAGCTCGCGATATTCCGTCGACTCCCTTCCTCCGTCACGCAGCGCCTGACGGCGGCGGGCCACGAGCGCTCTCGTGTCAGCTGTGACTGGAGGTGCAGTGGAGTTGCGGACGGTGACTTTCCGGTCTGGTGCATGCAAGTCCAGAATAGGTAAAAACGTCAAAAATATGCGCCATTTGTGGCAGACAGTCGGAGAGTTATAAACTTCCCCCCAATCAGCACTGTATAAATCGTAAAGAAATAATCCTATTGAAATCAGCTTCAGACATCGAGAGCGCACAACAGTTGGTTTGCATCTGCTACGGGGCACGTTTACGCGAGTGGACACATAAAAATCAGGACTAAAATGACAGTGACTTGTACGGCATTCTTTAACAACGTCACGGTTTTGAACGATGCAAAACTCTAACAATGAACCTGTGGCATAGATTGATGCAGTGACAGTCTGGTACAGGGAGTAATCATGAAAAAATTCCTCAAGACGCTGACGACCAAGATCGCGGCGAGTCTCCTTCAGGTCACAATTAAGATCACCGCACATGATGACAGTTGCAGAAGGGTGGTCAATCAAAGCACACTGAAGCTGCAACTCCAGGTCCTCAAAATCTGCTTGAAGAGCGGTTGCGGTGTGTCTCAGAGGTCTATACAGGCTGCAGATGACTAGGTGATGGCCTCGGTCGAGCTTGATGATGTTCCACAGATATTCCAACTTGCTCTCCGGGTTGCTGGCGACGCTGAGCTTCAGTGTCGATGCGGTGATGCCTTCCTTAATGGCGATAGCTACGCCTCCGTAGTCTCGGCGATCGGGGCGGTCGCCGCGGCGGAGCGTGTAGCCAGGGAGGACCAGCAGGCTGTTCGGTGTGCTGGGTCTAAGCCACGTCGCGGTCAGAGCCATGATGTCATAGTCGCGATTGTGGAGGTCGTTGGAAGAGTTCCAGCAGGCTTCAACGACTGGATGTTAATTGATCCGATCAGGAGAGCGTCGATAGTGGTACGGCCGCCCCGCGACCTTTGTCCGCACGCGCCACGGCGCTGCGGCCGCCGACCGCCGGTATGTGGCTACTTTTGTACTGCACGGTCGGCGCTGAAAGCCGACCACGGCCGCCGCAGCGCACTGCCCTGCCCCAACACGGCCCGGTCAGTCAGCCGCCGGCCCCGACCCGACCCCGGCCGCGGGATGACGTCACCGCCCGGAGCCGGCCGATCGCCAGTCGGCGCGTGACCTTGACCTTGCCGTTCGGGTGGATGACACCACTACCCAGAAGCAATGGAGGGTCGGACGGAGCGGACGAGTCGGCCCGGATCGGCGGGCCGAGACCCGGCCAGGGTGTCTGGGGCGTGATGTCGTCAGTGGTGGCGGACGAGAGAAAGGCCGGCCGGGAGCCGCGGCTCGACCGCCGCGGGCCGGTCCTACGGGTCGGCCGTCCGATGCTGACACCTTGCAGCAATCGGGAAATATTCAGATCATGCTGATGATGCACGGGGTTACGGGTGGCCCCGGTGCAGACTAACACCAGCACTCGGACGATGGCGAGGAGCGTCAGGAGACGTGCGATGTCACGATGCATGGCACCAGTCACTCACGGCCGGGTCTGGCGGTTGGTGATTCCTCTTCTCGATGATGTCAGGACCTGTTGGTATCACTATCACATTCGCACTTCTCTATTGTTCACACAATCACTCCATAACACCCGTCGGACGAGGCACTGAGGAACGGAGAGGAGAGCCAGCGCTCGCGACCGCTCGCTGCGGGGCGCTCAGCTGGACTCCACAGACTTCTGCCCAGTCGGCAATGTAAAATGTGTTGGTATTCCCGTGTTAAGAACACGGAAAGGGAAATCGATCATAAAACGATCCATTGCACGTCCACGGCTAGTAATCGTGGCTGAGCCCCAAAGAGAGTGGTGCGCATTAAAATCGCCACACACCATCACCGGTTGTGTGAGTTGAACCACAGTTTCAGAAAGATCAGCAAGTAGAAACAGTCTGCCCGACGGTAGGTATATGCTGCATATGGAAACGATACGGTGGTCTATTACTACACGAGCAGCAATGCACTGAATATTTGAAGAGAGCGGTACATGTGTGAAAGGTACAAAGTTGTGCACAGCAATGAACACACCGGCATGTCACACAGTGCAAGACGATACATGTTTTCGTAAAACGGTGTAATTTTTTAGTTTAAACGGAGTACCTGGAGCTAGTTTAATTTCATGGATACATACTACCGATGGCGTACGGGAACTTAAAATATGCTGAAGGTCATTGATGCTAGATTTGAGTCCCCTACAGGTCCACTGCAAAACTACGATGCGAGTGAGTTAATACAGTTAAACATGTGCGTGGTCAAAGTATATCACTACATGAAATGAATAGTGTATATCACAAACCCAGCGACAGCTTGGTAGGTTACTAAAGAAAGAAGAACATCAACCATAAAGTAACATGTGAATATCATTGTTGCTATAAAGATTCTAAGGAGGTTTAAAATGGAGTCCCGGAGCCCTGTCTCGAATGAGAGTCCATCGAGGACTCAGGGATGCAGCTGCGACCAGGGCCGAGTGAGTTTGTCCTGGGGCGGGACCTCTGAGAGCAACCCCACGGCGGGGATCCGGACGGAGGAAGCGCTCGTTTTTGCGGGAATCTCAGTTGCGGCGAAGGCGGGGTAGGACCCAGTTCAGATGTTCCTCCGGTTCCTCTACTCGCCGTTGCGACGACGGAGTCGCCAAGTTTGGGGGAGGCGCCATGTCTATACTTTGGCGGCCCTTGACCCGGGACTTTTCCATTTGAACGAGCCGTGCTCGTTTGGCTTCGCGGGCGCGCCGTTAGGCTTCCTGAAACTGCAAGCTGACGTCTAAAATTTGGATTGGTGGGTGCGTGTTTTTGGATGGCGATGCACGTGCGGATGTAGATGTTGAGGGCGAGGGCGAGGGCCGGTTCTCGGGAAGGGGGATGATTCAGGGAGGGAGGAGGTGGAGAGGATGGATTTAGGGGTGGTGGTTAGGCGCAAGGGAGGGTGGGGAGGCTGGAGGGCGGACGGGAGGTGGCAGGTGGGATTTCAAACTAGATGATGTGGTAGAAGGGGAGGGGCTGGGCTTGGGCAGAGGGGACCGAGCAGGACTCTTGAACCGGGTGACCAGAGTCCATTTCCCGCCCACAGAGGCCGATCTGGATGACTGATCTGGATCTGGATCTGGATGACACAGAGGTCGATCTGATGAACAATCCGATCACGGATTGTTCATCCATGCCTTCACTTGGGAGTGGGACCTCGGTGGTTTCGGTGTTTTGTGGGAGGGGCTGCGCCTGCTTCTCTGGTGCCGCCAAAGGCATACCAAATGCTCAGAGAAGAGATGTGATCTGAGTTATCAGCTCGGAAGCCATATTGGGCTGATGCACATGGGAAGCACATTTATTGCAAGCTGGGCGGTTCGGCAACATTGAGCGGTGTGTCCAAATTTTTGATATTTTAAGCAGCGCATTTGCTTTGGAGAAAAAATTGTCGTACTTTCACTCGTAGGTAGCCAACTTTGATCTCGGGAGGTATATCTGTTCTATTCAATGTCAAAATAATGTTTGCTGGGATTCAGTCTGTCCCTCTTTTCACTTTAATTTTTCTTGCGGCGATGACTCCTAAATTTACCAATCCATCGATGATCTCATCTTCTGATACCTCCCTCAAATCGAAACAGTTTATTACCCCAAGCGACGTGTTTTTGTTTTGTTTTGTGAGGCTCCACCGTGATGGCATCAATTTCCTCCTCTTTTTCCCGTCTCTCCGCACATAGTACACAAACTCAGATGATTTAAGCTTCTTGGCTGCCTGCTCTACTTCGACGAACTCCACCTCTAGTGCACCATCTCTCAGTTTGTCACATCTTAAAATGTGTCCGAACCTGTCGCAGCCATCTCTCCTCTGAAACGGGAACAGGGACGCGAGGCTCTTGTTCCTCCCTCCGAACACAAGCACACGAGGCACCGGGGTGCTTTCCGTAGAAGTGTACCGATCTCGGCGAAGGTGAGAATTGGTCTGGCCCTCTCAAGAGACCAGGAGGTTTATTTTCGGGTTAGTGGATGCCATATGTTGTTTATCTTGTTTCTGCTCCTCGGGCGCCCCACCACAGAGGGGCCTTACTGGGGGGACGCCTTGGCCCCGCAGACTGGAGGACGCCAGGCGCCCGAGGAGCTACACGGGGCAGGCGACGCCGTCATCCGGCCAGGAGAGAGAGAGACTCACCACCCCGATCGGGATCCAGCGCCGCCCACCCCTTGATCCCAGCCGGCCGGGCCGGAAGACACTGGGAATAATTCCAGGTCCCCGGCCCGAGGCGACCAGCCACTTGGCCCGCGTGAAGCCCCACGGGTCCGCCCGCCCTTCCGGGATATCGGGACCAAAAAGGTGTGTTAGTTCCCCGTCACAACTAGCATCGTGCGACGGGGGACCTCGACCTCCAGGACTCCGTCAACAACGGGGGCGGGCCGAGGGGGCTCGGCTACCCAGATAAAACTGAGCTGGTGGGTAGGACCGGGGAAGTTGTCCTGCCTGCTCATAATATGGATAGCTGGTGTTGCAGGGCCAGGCGAAGGGCATGGATGTTAGGATGAGATGGGCATTGGAATGGGAGCGTATGGATGGAAGGACGAGTGGGGCACTCTTAGTCTCAACCATCACCGGTATAGTGGTCGCCGGGTCATTGGGGAATTCAATCCCCACCACCATCACCACCGCGGAAAGGTGGTGCCTCGTCGGCGGGGGGGGGGGACCAGTCGTCCGTGGTATCGCTGGTGTGTTGGTGGCGCACCAGCCTGACGGCACCAGTCAGCCGAAACACTGATGAGTTGGTGCAGGTTCGGACAGTGGGTGGTGCATCGGCAAACCGTCCCACCGTCCGCCAGTACAAGGTCTGGATATGTGCCGGCCCGAAGCGGACGTCAACGGCCCGCACGCAGCCGCCGGGTACTCGGGACCGCACCGGACGCCGGCCGGCCGCCAGCATAGCGGAACCGTCCCAGTTACGTCATCTGACGTCACCGATAGCATGTCACGCATTCCGGAAGCCGCAGACGGACTTCTCGAGTCGGGGCCGTGGTCTTCATATTTTCCTCAGGTCTCGGGAAAGGAAAGATAGCAATCATTTTCTTCGGTGTCGCCTGACGTCTTGGTTAATTCCTTTGTCGCGCGCTTCCAATTAGTTCGTTGGTTGGTTTGGCTTTAGGACACTTCGACCAGTCTTTGATCAATCGCGCCCTTCATGCGCTTCCAAAATTAGGCATGCTTGGCGAGAACAGAACTTGTGGAAGCGTAAGCCCGTCCGGAAGAGCTGTCAGGGTAGCCATAGAAGATCAGCTCCGCCCAGACTCGCGATCACAAGCGCAAATTCTGGGCAGATTATGACACTTGTGGGCAAGGGAATATAATAATATCATGTGGCAGCAATTAGCAAAACGTAGTAGGCCTAGCAGAAGCCATAGCATTGCAGGAAGTGTGGGAATGCGCCGAATTCGCAAGATGGGTGTGCATGTGCACGAACGTTGGCGTCGTGGCGACTGGATCCTATGAACTGGAACGTCTGAAATTGAGAAATTGTACATTTTAAAGTGATTTATATGGGTGAAATTTCAGCAGTGTGAGGTGACTTATCAAGGGATACCAAAAGACAACATTCAAACAGTGTGGGGGAGTTAGGGTTCAAACCCGACGAATCAGAAACGATGGTGATAGATTAGGCCCCTACACAGGATAATTTAGTTTGTCACTAATTATTTTATTTCAAATTATTCCAATTGACAAAACAGTGGTCGAAATCCCAGGACGTCTTTAATGGGGTAGTTGGACCTCCTGTCCTTGACGCAAATATAGGTACGGTACTGGTTCACCAATAGTTTTCAGATACATACGCCCATGGGACAAAGCTAACATTGAGGGGGAAAATTCCCCTCTCATAAACATGCAAAACAACACCGATGCCTCATATAAAATACAGGGAATAATATTTTCAGTCCATTTTCTTCCTATAAGTGTGTCTTCTGTGATTACAGCCTGCATGGTAAGAGCTTCCCAGCTTCAATACCTCCTCAACGTCATTTACAAAACACAAAACAAAACAAAGCACAGCGCAAACCATGGGCGAGACCACTGCAGGATCTAGCCCACCGGTTTGAGGAGAGAAATGTTTGGTTTTCGGCGTCAGTCTCTCTCCTCCCCTCCCTCTCTCTCTCTCTCTAGGAATTGCACCAGGGGAGGGGTGGGACGGATTGAGGGGGTGCCAATTCTCGCGCTATTTTTGGTTAAAATCACTGGATTTCGACCACTATTTGGTAAAGTGGCCCATTAAAAAAAAATACTAATTAAGGACAACATAATTTCCTGTGTAGGGGCCCCAGCCTACCTCCACCGTTTCTATATTACCGGATTATTGTTCTTGTTCACCAAAACGTTCACGTTCACGTTCAACGTCTCGTACCACGTCACCGTTCGTGTACCACCGCACACACTGGTGGATCCAATTTTGTCAGCTCTTTCCGTAAGCAGAACTTGATAAGCATGGAACTCTGGATGTGTGCCAGAATCTACTATGCTACCGTATTGGCTTACAAACCATTATTTTTTTTAAAAATAAAACTTTAAAACTGGGGATTCTTTCATCCGGACGCTATTCTTAACCTCCGGAAATGTTCCTGCATTATAATTTAGCTTACTTCTGTTGGTTTCGGTGGGCAAAATACTATATTGCCCCTTTTTGCGCTTGGGGCAGGGGGACATGACCGGAATGGCGCCTCCCTGGAGCCAAGGCAAGCGAATGCTTTCGCCAGTGGGCGAAACGGCGTGGAATTTGAAGGTTTTGCCTTATTTATGCATTGCTATTGTTGCATTGTTGAATCCCATTTATACATTGTTGTTCAATGATTGTTCTTGCCGTGAATTTATTCGCCGAATATTTATTATTTTAGATCGTGTGTCAGGCTTCCTACAGCCAGCACCAAACGTTATAAGCATTAATAAATCCCTAATATGGGAATCAGAAAACCAATTAAATCCACTTCTCGTTGTCACCTCCGCGAAATTGTCGTCCCAGGACTGAGAAATGATCGCTTAAGCTTGCTTATGACATCAAGCTGGTGGGAATGACTAACAGTAATGATGAATCTAGCTATATTCAATTGTGCTTGGTGGACATAGACGTGGGCTGATCAACTGGAGATATGCTTAAGATCTGCTCAGCACCAGCCTCGCCAGCTCGCTTCAATCTACCGGCCAGCGGGAAGATCTTTCTGAGCGAGAAAGCATTAAGACATTGGTTTGTTTTGACACTTAGATATTTATTCACAACTACTTATTTATACACTGGCATGGCTCAGTTCTTAGCGAAAAAGAAGAAGTTTTTTTATCGCTGAGAAAAATAATCCGATTGCATTTTGCATAATTGATGCACCACGCCAAGAACAAACAAGACATCAGTATGAAATTATGTTCCCCATTCTGGAACCATACTAGGAGCCTAAAAAACAATAGGAAGCTCCAACACAGTGCAGGCCTCCTTTCGGCGGGCAAGAGGCCCCCTTTCAACATTGTCCCCCCCCCCCCCCCCTCCAGGAAGTATTTCTTGGCGACGCCACCGACTATGCAACTATATATGGATACATTATACCCCTGTGTACCTATTCATAGTCCCATTATATATCCAATACATTAACTATGTACCCGGTAGTCGCACAGCACAATATGCACTGAACTGTCCGGGTATGCGCCGAACGAACACACAATGCGATCAGCAGTCTCTCCTTTCACCCTTTGGGCTCACTACGCGTTCAGCAGTCTCACCATTCACCCGGGATCTCACTATGCACCCAGATGACCTAAATCATAAGTGTGAGACGAAATGTACGACCCTCAATATGCAATGTTTGATGTAAACTCAGCACCTCAATAAGGAGGTGCTGAGTTTACATCAAAAGTAACGTTAGGGATTATGCTATATTACTCAACGTTTCGGCCAGGGGCCATCGTCAGGAGTGATATAAAAAATGGCAGGGTTAACAATTAAAAAAACGCGGGAAAAAGCATGCAAAAATACACGTGAATCACAGAAAAGCATCCTCATTGTGCCTAAAACAGATGATGGAAGGTTGTATGTTACATCGCAAAATGCAAATATATAACTACTTATAAACCAACACAGCCAGAAACATCCACTGTGTGCAAGAATAGCAACAGCATTTAACATTTGTACCCCATAATTACTTTTTCTTACTAAATCGTTATGACAAACCTGCGTGACTTTTGGGTACATGGCACATATTACCAACCAAAAACCTTGGTAACCTTTCAAAATATTGAGCTATATACCTTAGGTAAAAATTGCGATATTTTGTGTTGGACGATTCCTCCTTTAGACTGATCCTCAGCTTTAAATCGGACATCCTCCAGCCGAAAACCTTAGTTTCAGAGCTGCATATGAAGGCGAAAATTGATGCGTTTACGGCGTCCCATTTGACCAATGCTTCCAGCAAAACAAAAACACAAACAGACTAAATACCACTGATTCAGATTTTCTCGTGATTTAAAGTAAATAAATGGGCAATGAAATGAAGAATTACGTGCTTCACTTCATCCAAAACGCATAAGTTGCTTCCAAAAACACTCACAACGCGCCGTAAACGTAATACACCACGCCATGCGTTTAAATTACCGTTTATCTACTATGCATTTGCAGCATGGATGTTGGGTTCTATATTTGAGGGGATGTGGGAGTCTTCCCAAATCCCCTCAAATGGTGTCGGAATTGGTATGGGGCGCTTTGGTGCAACGCCGCCCTTAAATGCAGACAACTTACACCAGCATTATGGCGTTGACTGACAGAAATTCACTGAAAAGAGTCTCGTTCTACATCCCCATCTCAAACTCACACGTCTGTCATTACCGAATCCCAGACTCACTGGA
Source organism: Imbricaverruca yamaguchii (assembly GCA_034440575.1). Taxonomy (NCBI): domain Eukaryota; kingdom Metazoa; phylum Arthropoda; class Thecostraca; family Neoverrucidae; genus Imbricaverruca; species Imbricaverruca yamaguchii. The sequence continues at coordinate 71,307 of JAOTOL010001194.1, forward strand.
TCTTACTCAGGCACAGCGACATTTAAAAACGGAGCCTCGCATGGTGCTGTACAATCGACGCCATTAGAATTGCAAGTAACCCGCTTGTAAATTGGAGATAATTTCATGTTTTCGGAAGTGTCAAGGTGAAATCGTACCATCTGAAAATTGTGCATTTTCATATCAATTCATAGAACGGGTACCTAACAGCCATAAAATATAACGTCAAAGAAAAAATATTCATCCGTGGGATGCATACTACCACTTCCGCCCCAATATTGTATTTTTGCTGGTACCTATTACAATGGCAAATATATACTTATATCCGACAAGTCTGGGCTCCCGTGTCATTATGCCCGGTTTGGCCAGATTGGGTAGTTGTTGCTGTGAGTCGAGTGTTTTTTTTATTAATAGTCACTATGTCAAAATATTAGTCAAATTCTATATTGAATTCATTACTTTATAGTTACAGCTTCCGCATCATTTCATATCTACAGATAAACCACACGCATTTCACTGATATGCCCTGCATACAAGACGAGGTTATCGACATGGATCCCGATGCTTATTAGCCGCCATGAAACGGACCAGCCAACCATGGATCACGCACGCCATGGCGACATCATCCATGAGCCAACTACCCTCTTCATAGCCACATCTAGATATAAGCTGAACAGCGTGTAACTAAATGTAATGGACATTTAGCAGAATGTGGTAGAGCAGCTTGGTCCCACGGAATCGCATGGAATATGTGTATTATAAATATATACTATAAATATATTAATATCTATATATGTATATTTATATATATATATATATATAATATATATATATATATATATATATATATATATATATATATATATATATATATATATATATATATATATATATATATATATATATATATATATATATATATATATATATATATATATATATATATATATATATAAGCTGTAAAGAATCTTGCATACAAATACAATCGAAAATTAATTGGATTAGTGTGTAGTGTGGTGAAATGCAGAACACCTCGCCAGCAATAATTGATTTTTCCCCGTGGGGTAATCCGCATCCGTCTCCGCTTGACAGTCAACGGTCCGTGGAGGGTCTGGCAGGCAACTTGGCGGCGGCCTGTGATTGGTGGGGCGGCGGGGGAGGGCCGGTCGCAGATCACAGCTGGCGGCTGGTGGGGCGGGGATATAAGCCGCCGGTGACCGGTCGGCCGCCACCAGCTGCGGCCAGTGACGAGTGTCGGCGCTGTGACGGCTGCGGTGCGCCAGCGGACCGACAGTGTGCGGAGCGGCGTGACTGTGCCGACACCATTAGCGACATGGCGCCGGTGACGTCAGTAGCGGCGGCCGCCGCCGTGGTGTGGATCCTGCTGGTGGTCGCCGCAGGTACTGCCGAACGGCTGTCGGAACAGACATCGGCTGCATTCAGCGGGCAGGCCAACTGTGTATTACGCTCGTCACGCCGCGTGGGCTTAACCGTGCCGGCTGCCCGGTACTACGGTGACGTATACGAGGGAGGTGCTCATCCTGCCACCGCACCCCCTCCTTCTTCCAAAATTAACTAAATAGCGAGAACTGCCACTCCGATAAACGGCGTTGGAGTCATTTCGACAATATCTACCTTACTGAAGCGAAATAAAAGCCAAACTTCGAAAAGGTGGTCGGGAGACAAAACTTCAGCGTGGGAAGATTTTTGACCGGTCATTGTGCACATGATTAACTGTCTATTTTATGAAAGAAGTATGGTTCGGTTTTCAATGTGCGCCTGTTTCAGGTATTCATTGTCTACATCCAACATCACAAATCATAGGCATTTGCATGTAGTCAAAAATGTAGATATCTAAGTTCATGCATTATTAACTTCTCGGTAACATAAATAAGGAAAACGTAATGATCACGTGAAATATCAAGCTGAAAACAATATACATGCAGCATACTACACAAGCTAAATAATGCAGGAAGGGTCCAGGTGTGCGTATTGTGGCGTGCGTTATTGGGGAAAATCCTGTATGCAAGCCAGGTGGTGCCAATTATGCTTAGTTGGCGGATTATTGTCGCCAACTAAATATGCTTTAAGTGCCAAGTCTACTATGGATAGATAACGTTGCTCCTTACAAACACGATGGTAATATTAAGGTTCAATCTTATAAGACCGTATAAGGTCCGCGTCCTGCGTAGGCGACGTGGAAACCGATTTAGTTGAACACGTGAATGTAATTGTTCCAACTTAGCTTCCAAGTTAAGAATGATACAGCTTTGAGAAAGTGGACATGGAACAGGATATGACCGTAATGAGCAGTAGCCGGCACGACACCAAGTGCTAACACGCGCCCTGGGGGCCTCTGGAAATTACGCGCACTGGAGGGGGGCGGATTCCGCCCCTCTAAGATCTCGGCTCCTATCAAGGCTGGAGCAACGAAATTCGCAGAGTGGATTGGCACGGCAGTGAACTCTATTGCGTGCAACTTGCATGAACTTAGGTCAATATATTCAAGGTCAAGTGACGTCAAAATATCAAAATTTTCCGGTTTTGCGTGGCTTGGCTTGTCATTGTTATGGATCTCTGCGATTGTGTTTAAATGATCCAAAATTGACATTAATTATGTTTTGACATCACTAGTGATGCAATACAGATGCCAAATTTGTCATTTGACCTCAGGTCACCTACATAATAGCACTTTATCATGTCATTACCTGCTCCGGCTACCGGAATCGGGCTGCCCACACGACTGCTCCGTTGGGCGGCTCGGCACAATCGGCTTCGCAAAGGAAGGAGTAAAATGCATGAATAAAGTATGAAAACGCTTAGGCACACAATGACAAACAGTAGATTTCCGGATGTGTAGGGAGTAACATGCAAAGTGATATCAATCGCATGGCAGTCACTTGCATTTATGACAGCATTCCAGTTGACCAAGTTTGGTTCCATTAGCATGTCATGAACTTGACCTGACTTGGCCTCGGCGACCTAACATGAGTTTTAAATTACATGGCATAACAATATGCATCAAACAAGTCGCTAGTGTTGTCAAGTACACTTCCCTTTTGCCAATATACGGGAAGCGCATCAGCGCCGATTTTTGTGGTCTGGCTCTGCGATTTAAAAAAAAGAACTTTACCGGCCCCTAACTTGAAAAATTGTCGACCTATTTTTATTGTTCTTGCTTTAAACAATGCGCCGGTAATTTCGAAGCAGGTACGTAAAATGGCGTATATCAGCCGATACAATATGGAGTTATGTACGCAAAATCGGAGGAGTGGGCAGGAGTGGGCGGATTTCGCCCTACCCTCTCTAGGGCGTGTGCTAACCCGTAATGAACTTGACCTGACTTGACCTCGGTGACCTGACATGACTTTGAAATAATATAGCATAACAATATACATGAAACAAAGCTAGTGTTGCCAAGAACTCTTCCTTTTTGCCAATATACGGGAAGCGCATCAGCGCCGATATTTGTGGTGTGGCGCTGATAATTATTTTTTACTTTAACCACCCCTAACTCGAAAAATGTTGGGTAGATATCGTTTTTCTTACTTTACGCAACGCGCCGGTCATTTATATATAGGTAGACAAGCAATGGTGTATATCGGCCGGTAAAATCCGGAGTCATCTACGAAAAACCGGATGGGTGGGCGGATATCGCCTCCTCCAGTGCGCGTGTTAAGCGCGCGGCGTTGAAGTCAACTTCGATCAGGTCAGGTCACCGAGATCTTTGACCTAGGATGACCTTGATAGGTTGCAAACATTAAGGTGCATGATAAAGGATCGAAGAATGTCATACAATACCATTTTTCTCTTTAAAAAATGATATTCAGCTATCGTGCACCAATTCATCAATTTCGGTAGGTCCAGAAAAGGGCAACCAGCATATATTCCGGGTCACAGCTCCGTGACATGAACTGACGACTGGGAACTTGGTACACCCATACAGACTGTACTGATCTATTATATATATTCGGTGTTTAGGTGGACATAGCCTGGCGTGAAATTCTGAACCGCAAAACAATGTTAAGTTCTGACTGACGCTGTGCTAACCAAGTGGTCTTGTGCTTCTGAACCAAGTGACTTAATCTGATATCACTCAACAATGTCTTCTTTTCCATTGATGGCATACATATATGTTCATATCAGGATATTCGCGTATCAGTAAAATCGAGTGTATGAGACCTAGCGAAAAAAATACACTGAGCGATCAATGATCCGAATTTCACTTCGTCTAGCTTGAGGACTAAGGACATCCGAGAGAAACGTTGCTTCCAGAATATACATCATTCAATTTTCAGAAGGTAGACGATGTTTTCCAAAATGTGCATAAGGATTCTTGCATTATCCTTGACAAACCCCTAAGGGGCAATATTTGTCCCTGGCTGTTTTAGGGTTAGTGCATAGCGGGCATCTTGTCTGTGCATTTTCATCGTGCACTGGCTTGGCACTAGCAACACCAAAAGCCACAGAAACTCCTACCGTACTGACTGCGTTCCCAATAAATGATCAACTAGTGTATGCCACGAACCTCATCTCATCGGAGTGATTTCCGTGCGACCAATATTCACTTCTGGATGAATCCTGCACGACCACGTTTTCTCGTCGGACTTAACCCTACTCGATCCCCTTCTCCCGTCTAAGTTAATTCCATACGTACCCTTATCCCTCCTGAATTTGTTCAACACCCTCTCCCGTCTGAGTTCGCCCCACACCCTTCTCCCATCTGTGTTAGCCCTGCACCTTTCTCCTGTGTGTGCCAGCCCTGCACCATTATCCTGTCTGAGTTCGCCCCACACCCTTATCCCGTCTGAGTTAATTCCATATGGCCTCTTATCCTTTCTGAATTCATTCAACACCCTTCTCCCGTCTGAGTTCGCCCCACACCCTTCACCTGTCTGTGTTAGCCCCACACCCTTCTCCAGTCTGCGGTAGCCCCGCACCCTTCTCTCGTTTGTGCCAGCCCTGCACCTTTCTTCTGTCTGTTCCAGCCCTGCACCATTATCCTGTTTGTGCCAGCCCTGAACCATTATCCTGTCTGTGCCAGCCCTGCACCATTATCCTGTTTGTGCCAGCCCTGCACCATTATCCTGTCTGTGCCAGCCCTGCACCATTATCCTGTCTGTGCCAGCCCTGCACCATTATCCTGTCTGTGCCAGCCCTGCACCATTATCCTGTCTGTGTTAGCCCTGCACCCTTATCCTGTTTGTGCCAGCCCTGCACCATTATCCTGTCTGTGCCAGCCCTGCACCATTATCCTGTTTGTGTTAGCCCTGCACCATTATCCTGTATGTGCAGCCCTGCCATTTCGTTTTGCCTGCTCGTTTTGGCCTGACCATATCCTTTGTGCCGCCCTGACCATTTCCTGTTGTGCGCCCTGCCCATTTCCTTTTTTGCCCTGCCCTTTCCTTTGGCCCTGACCATTTTCTGATTCTGTTGCCGCCCTGCCCCTTTCCTTTTTTGCCTGCTTATCCTTTTTGCTCTTTTTTTTTAACCCTACCATTATCCTGTATGTGCCAGCGCTGCACCATTATCCTGTCTGTGCCAGCCCTGCACCATTATCCTGTCTGTGCCAGCCCTGCACCCTTATCCTGTTTGTGCCAGCCCTGCACCATTATCCTGTTTGTGCCAGCCCTGCACCGTTATCCTGTCTGTGCCAGCCCTGCACCATTATCCTGTTTGTGTTAACCCAGCACCCTTATCCTGTTTGTTCCAGCCCTGCACCATTATCCTGTCTGTGCCAGCCCTGCACCATTATCCTGTTTGTGTTAGCCCTGCACCATTATCCTGTTTGTGCCAGCCCTGCACCATTATCCTGTTTGTGTTAACTCTGCACCATTATCCTGTTTGTGCCAGCCCTGCACCATTATCCTGTTTGTGTTAGCCCTGCATGATCCCCTTCTTCCCATCGAGTTAATACTACACGGCCCTTCCTCCGTCTGAGTTCGCCCCATTCCCGTTCTGAGTTCCCCATTCCCGTCAAGCTACACTGCATTTCAAGCCGTTTGACGCCAGCTTTTACTTTTAAGTTTTGTCAATTGCATTACAAACCTATGATATGCTAATGGGCATTTTAAACACAGCCGGAGCTTTTGTTCCTATTTTGCTCCATGCAGAACAACAAAAAGCGTACTTGTCATTGATTCGTCATGTTAAGCGGCTGAGGGTGCCGTGTTGCGGCTGCAGCCAGCTGTAGTTGGTCAGCTCAGCCCACTGACCCGCCAGCGGCCGGCCTTGGACACTCAACACCACTGACCCAGCTCGGCCCACTGACCCGCCAGCGGCCGGCCTTGGATACTCGACACCACTGACCCAGCTCAGCCCACTGACCCGCCAGCGGCCGGCCTTGGACACTCAACACCACTGACCCAGCTCGGCCCACTGACCCGCCAGCGGCCGGCCTTGGACACTCAACACCACTGACCCAGCTCGGCCCACTGACCCACCAGCGGCCGGCCTTGGACACTCGACACCACTGACCCAGCTCGGCCCACTGACATTGCCGACGTGAATTCAGCCGCTCGAGGTGTCATGGAAGGGGCTTCGTTCTAACGTCAATGACAAAGCGAACCGGTCGCGCTTTTTTCAACATTTCGGATCAGTGACGAGTACCTTTAAAGGTCAAGCAATTTTAAAAAGGAATACTAATAATGATCAGACCGTGCCTGAAATGTGCATTGTCAAAATATAATGCATGTGAGATGTTCGTTTGGAATTTATTACACAGAAAATAGAGGGCGTCGGAGGGTTTCAAGTGTCAAAAGTCAGTGGTTATTTTTCCTGTGTCCTATCATGGCAAAGCTGTTCAAGGTCGTACTCTCGTACCCTTTCTGGAGAGCGTCATGTCATTATATCAGGAGCATAACTATACCTGAAAGGATCCCTTTTAGCTTTTGATTCTTTTCCTCGTGTGAAGTCAAATTGCCCCGTCACCTGAAGGCTTTCCAAGACACAGGAAACGGCGGTTCACAGCGCCGCCAAGCTTACAAATATAAAATTTGTTGGAGGATCTTCTAGCAGTGGTTTACATTTTATATCACCACAGGTCACTGAGGTAGACGAGGTCAAAGTTAGGGCATCGTTTCTGAGATGGGCGGTCATTCAAAGTGCTAAGATGAATAAAAATCAATGCATAGTACATCTTCACGTTTTCACATAAACAAGTTTACATCAGATAACATGCATTTGAACATGCATTTGAGTTTTTGGAGTTCGACTTCAGTTGACTTTAGTAAACTCGAGCTACTTTTTTTGGTTGCGTGGGGACTTTCAGATATTTTGGCACTGACCTGGAAGTCAGCGTCCATGTTAAACCAAGAGCACTAATAATTTTGAAACTTGGGTGGCATATTCACTGTGCCAGAAATGGGTACCATGTTGATCTGAGGTGGGCCGTGATAAGTGCATCAAAACAAATCATATGGATGTCGATCGACTCATAATGAATTGAAGAACACGTTTTTGAGAGCTGACTTGGAGATAAGGAAGTCGTTGCTCCTAGAATCAAAAACGTCCGAATTTATATAAAAGACTACCTCTGACCTAAACTGGAAGGTCATCAGCTCATGCAAACCTTAAAAAACATAATACCATTAAAAGGAACTCAGTCGCAACATTATCGCTCTCCCCGGCTCTCTAGGACGTCCAGTTCGCGATATACCAGAGGTCAAGTTGACCTCCCACCGTCCAACCGTCTACGTGGCGATTGGCCACCCAGCCGAGCGTGTGCTACATCACATGGCATTGACCTTCCACCCTCCACCCGAGCGTGTGCTGCATCGCATGACATTGACCTTCCACCCTCCACCCGAGCGTGTGCTGCATCGCATGACATTGACCTTCCACCCTCCACCCGAGCGTGTGCTGCATCGCATGGCATTGACCTTCCACCTCCACCCGAGCGTGTGCTGCATCGCATGACATTGACATTCCACCCTCCACCCGAGCGTGTGCTGCATCGCATGGCATTGACCTTCCACCCTCCACCCGAGCGTGTGCTGCATCGCATGACATTGACATTCCACCCTCCACCCGAGCGTGTGCTACATCACATGATATTGACCTCCTTCCCTCCACTCGAGCGTGTGCTACATCACATGACATTGACCTTCCACCCTCCAGCCGAGCGTGTGCTACATCACATGACAGGCAATGTTTGGATAATGTGTCATCATTGTCTTCTTTCAAGCCTCCAGAAATTGCGAGAAAAGTCCTGTCTTACTTTTACAATTTTTGCTCCATGCTAATCACTGGCGAATCTTGTGGATGTGACATTTGGAGATTCCTCCATGGCGATTTGGCGCCCGTCGGACTGGAAGTATGTGCCCCTCCAGGTTGCTCGAGTTCCCCTCCGCTCAACAAATTTTTGTAGCCGATGGACCCTTCAGAGTAGAAAAGCGCTCCTCTGGGTTAAAAAGGCACCCCTTCAGATCGAGACAGGTCGTCCCTACAGATCAATCCTCCTCCCCTAGATCGAAATTCCTGGATCCGCCCACCAGGTTGACCTAAACTAACCTAGAATGAGAATTGCAACAATGCTATATCACGTACCGTGGCATAGTAAAAGGAGCTCGTAAGCCACACACTTGTTTTCAGGATTCAGAACGAAAACATATCAACCGATGTAAGCTTGTGTAACTTTGCAATCCCAGGCAAAATTGGAATCCAGCGTGACCCATGTGACCTGGAAGCAGCCTTGGCATCCATTGAATGTATTGCATATCAAGGGCGGATCCAGGAATTGTCATCTGGGGCGGGGATTGCCTGGACGGGCGCCTCCGGCTGAAAAAATTCGATGGGTGCGCCAGTGCGCATCCTGGAGGTTGCACTTCCTTCCAAGGGGGCATCTTTTCTTCTCGGATGGGCGCTTCCGGCGACAACTTTAAGGATGGGGTGCATTCGAGCCTTCCTGGAGGTGCACCTTTTCCCGGCCGGAGGGGCGCACCTTCCATCGGGGGCAAAGCCCCCACTTGCCCCTGAGTCCGCCACTGGGGGATACCTTTTTTAACGAGGAATACCAACACGACTAGTGAAATGTACTGACAATCGAACACTGCACTGCATTACAACTTCCTCACTTGACCTGGTTGTGTCTGAATAACATGGACTGGAGATGGAGATGCTGGCACATGGTCTCATCGGTTCTGAATGGCGTGACGGAAAGCGTTTCCTCGAACCCAAATTTGATGCGTGAATTGACGAAAATACGTTGTTTTTTGGCGTCAACCCCGACTGATAGAATCCGGGAACCTCACGAAACGGGGGCCATCTACAGGCGAGAAGCGCCACCCACCACCGACCGGGAGCAGGGACGGAGGTCGTTGTCTAATGGTCCTGTGTACCAGACGGCGTGCGTCAATCCCCGACAATCACGACGACTTGGCATGTCCCGCGTACGTGCGGCGCGACAGGGGTGGCTGGGCGCGTAAGGACAACCGCGCCTGGTTTGCTTCTCTCATCCGAAGAGCAGAGCAAAAACGACTTAAATCATACATGCAAGCACGAGCATCCTGAGGCCCAGCAAGAGCTGATCGGAAGTCTTGCGAGCTTCAGCTGAACGGTAGGCCCTGTTTGGAGGCAGCCGTTGCGGGGGACGAGAGATAGGCGTGTGCCATGGGTGGTCTCCACCGCGCGCTACCACAGCCGAACGGGTAGGTCTGCACCGGAACGGCCCAACAGTCGATGTCAAACAGGGCTTGTTGCTCATGAATATGTAATCGCGAGTAGCGGTACCTGAATCACCGATGCATCCTCCAATCAAGTTCAGATCTGCAGCGAAAGTGCAGGCAACTTTTGCGAACACCTGGCGTCAGCAAGGACCATCCTGCCGGGTATCAGCCGTCCGACGGTGCCGAGTAATGATGTGGCGGATGTGGCGGAAGCGGATATGAAGCTGACGCAACTCAACGGCACACTTGCGGCCCACGCAATGCTGGCTAAATATTGACTCCGCTTTGTTTTCAACAATTTGTTCTATCGTACCCTATGAGCTCAAACAACGAGTGCAGGCATCCGTCCAGTGGGTCGTCTCACTTTTTAAAAGAAATAGTATTTTTCTTCACCATAGAAATATCAGGTGTAGGGTAATGTTTCAATTGTGATGCCGGGTAGTATCACAGCACAGTGCCGCACTTGTCAGCCGATTGCGGCAGGATGTGGGTTCGAGTAATGCAGGGTTTTCTTTTGGCTCGTGTGTTCATCTGACAACTGCTTTGAGCTGGCGTCTCGGCGAGCGGGGCCGTGTTAGGGCACGCTCAGACATTGACGGTGGTGGGCTGACAACACTTCATTAATCAATTTCAACTTGCATTGTTGTTAAAACCATACCATCCAACTAATACCGACCTATCGAGTGTGAGTGTACTCATAGTGTGGCGAACCCAACAAGATGTCCAAAAAGATACATATGATTATGGCATCCTACAAAACATCCGGATTCAATTCATTAGCGACAAAAACAGTAGCCAAGTAACTTGAAGGAAGAAATTAGCTTCAGAAATTGAGGTTGCCGCTCCAGGTGAGGTCAGGGAGAATCAATCCCAGAGGAATGTGGTTCGCCCTATGGTCACTATGCCCTATGCCCTATGGTTCATGGTCACTCAATGATAATCAACTCGTCAACTCGTGTGCGAAAGTACTGAAGGATGGTATTACATTAAAGCATTCCAGTGAACCCCTGATGACGCCATGCACAGCTGACATTTAGCAGAACACGTAACAAGCTGATTCCAGTAAGATGTGGGTGGACGGTGATTACGATGGCTCCCATGGAAATTATTTTGTCTCTGGCGTTGTGCCATCCAGTTCCGGTGGCTTTCAGACAAATGGGATGGCGGTGACGCATCCCAGTGCGAGCTTGTTGTATGGCAACGTTCGGCGAACTGCCACAGCACAAAGAGATCGCAAGCCTGGCCTTTGGCCTGCGCACACGAAGGCGCCACCAAGGAGTCGTGGCTTCCGGTGGTTTTGCTGCTGGGAGCTTGGGGCCGCACTCTGTCGATGCTCGCACGCTGATTGGTCGCACGCAGTTGTAGTGCCACCACGTGACCGAACTTGTGGTGACCAGTGCATGTGTACCAATTCCCGGAGTAGGACATTCATGGTTCATGGTACCTTCATGGTTCAGGACTATTTTTTAACGTTCGATTTTCAAACATGCACACGAGTGGTGGCACTTGAGCTTATGGATTTCAACATAGTAGTAGTAGCCTCTCTGAGCACTAATGTTAAAGAACAAATATATCGATTTTTAATATAAATATCTTATCGTGTGGGTGTCAAAACAAGTCATGAAAGGAGTGCAAATTTTGGACAATAGGAACAGGAACATGTCCATAAAGGGACATGGATTACGTAATGAGTCTTAACTAACAATGTGTTTTGAGATGCTTGCATATATATACAAACATGAATTGATCTTCACTGTCCTGAACTATTTCTCTGTCTACAGTGATTTACCACCAGGAAATACTGGTCTTTCTGAACCAGTTACGAAATCTTGAGATGCTCAGAATTTTGGCTTCTTCGTGACAAAGTTTGCGCACGGAGAGAAATGTTCGACAGGAGCAACACAATATGCATCCAGATTAAGCTATTCGTAAGTTGCAAAAGTCTCCAGGATTTGCGTTCTTGCAATTTTCCTACTGAACCCCACTCCTGGATCTACAATAAGTTTCGACCTTGCCACCCTCACCCTCTCCAAACTTTTCACACGGTCATACAATTATATAGCATCAAGATTGTTCGGCTGTTACCTGGGCGGAGGTGTGCTCGAAAGTTTTGGCAGTAGCAAAGCGGAAGAAGTTGAATGTGCATGCACATCCGCCAATACGGTGGGCGCGTGCATGCATGGGCTGGTTTGTCATGGGATCGGCATCGCTAATACGCACATCACGAGATCCGCTGCAGTGAACGGTCAAGTATCCGGGCCGCCCACCATTCCTTATCACCACGGGTCCGGGGGGGGGGGGCGTCAAACGGCGCGCCCCTGTGACCGCTCTCCGCGGCACAGTGTGAGCTGTAAAGGTATCGGCCCGATAGTTCCGCATCCGCGTAGTGCAGTCAGACGAAGTGGAGGCGTGGGGTGTGGGGACGGGCGGGTGGCTGCGTGACAGGCCTATGGTATGCCTATGAGTCATGGCGAGTCGAGTTTATTGACGTCCGGAGCCGCGCATGACTTGCATAATATATTGGCGCGGCCACAGCTAGGTAGTTGGCGCGGCCACAGCTAGGTAGTTGGCGCGGCCACAGCTAGGTAGTTACTTGGGCTTTAGGGCGCATCGACCATGGGGATCGCGGCCACAGCTCGTCGATTGGTGGAAGTTATTCATGTAAGCCATTGTTCAACGCAAAGTGAAATGCGGCTCGGAAAGATTTGTTGCCATCAGGGGTGGAAATTTCCATACTTGTCAACAACACTTGCCGACATCCCGCCCTCCCTTTCAAATGCTGTTTAGATTTAGCAGGGAGCCAATGGGCGTTGACTGTAAAGCCTGGCACGAAAGCAAATCCATTTTTTTCCTTCCTAAATCATTTTGGGAACGCTTCAGCAATGGTTGTCAATTTAAATGCGTGTCCGTGTCTAGCTGTACTTTCTCTTCCACACCGATAACCTGCAGTGTATTGGCATCATGAAGGTACCTACTCCCCGCAACTATATGAATGAAGAGGGCATGTCGTAACATTAGAGGGAACCAACTTTTCTGTTGTTGCTTCAACTCAGAAAACGATTTTCTCAAAACGGTCACCTAAACAAAATAATTAGTAAAAAACAAATGGCAAAACTCAGAGAGGGTAAAATGCATTTATATATGCTATGTGCTTCAGCTCAGGGTACCGTCCTACGAGACATTTGGTTGGGGCCTATAAGGGCCAACAAGTGTATGCGCATTTACTATATTTGTATTTTCCGACATGAAGGAATCACTAAGAAATCGCTGGGAATCGCTAAGGAATCGTTAAATCATGGGAATTATACCTCGACCACAAATGCAGTTACCTTCAGCAAAATAACGATATATTATCTTTTCCGTCTTACAATAATGGTGGCTGAATCATGCAGGACCGGCTTTGGGAACCCCAAACTTGTCTGTCAGAACACTAGATTCTTTTGGGGCGATTTGACGCTCACATTTAGCAGTCGTTCAGGAGAGTTGCTCTTGTCGTATAGTTTCAGTTCGTCTCGGGAACACAATGCATATCTTGGGCACACTTCCTGAATAAAAAGCGTCCTTCCCCTATAAGCCACGTGAAATACGCAGCAAGCTGGTACGTCCTCCAGACTGGTACGTGATTCACCCACTACTCTGATGCGGGTGCAAAGTACCCTGCGGCGTTTCTCGCTTCGCTTTTGGGTGTGTGGAGCCGGTCGGATTCTGCCGGCGCCTGAATGCTAGCATTATCAATACGAGAGAACATCAAAGCACAATTAGCAATTTAATTTGGTGCATTTTGCGTGTTCTTTATGTGTGCGCGGGCCGGAGGATTAGTGGGGGGTGGGGGTGGGGGTGGGGGAGTTTGAGTTGAGAATAGTTCCCAAGGACATGATATTTTGTTCTACGAGTTGCGTGAAGCGGGCGGTATGGCGAAAACTAGATGAGAAAGAGGTCAAAGAAACCGTTCAGGACCCAGCTCCAGGTTCGCCTGGTGGGTAAGCCTTTCGCGTGTGAAACCAGGCATGTAAACATGACAATGTGCCTACTGAAAATTGTCAATCGCGATGTCCCTGAGGCTGTGCTCAACGTGGAAAAATACCACAATTGAGAGTGCAGAACACGTGTCAGTAACGAATGTAGCATGGAATTTGTGCTGATAAAGTGTGTATCGAGTGCTCCTTGAATAGTTGCACAGACCAGCAATTTCACATTGCTTTCGAAAGGCAATACCACAATGAATACAGGCTTATGTTGTATTAGGGAAAACCACAATGGATACAAAAGCTGCTTTTTCCTCCCCCCCCCCAAAGAAACGTCATGGCATGGCAACGTCATCCAGAGCACGTGCAAGTGCAGGCTAAGGATGAATGACGTCACTGCTTGAATGGCGCATCGCGATTCCCTACCTTAGCGAAGATGTGTTCACTAAAGGTAAACAAGCACCGGTACCGTCTTGTGCCTAAACAATAGGGTATGATCTCGTAATGATAAGAGTGCGAAAGATACAGTGAATCGCACATATGTATGGACAAAGTACGGCTTACCACAGACCACACCTCCTTGCACATAGGTGGAGTGCAGGGAGGCTTAGCATAATTATGAATGGCCAATCGTCGAGGTGCATTATCATTTTGTAAAGCAACAGTTTCGGGTTTCAGGCCTGCACATTACTATAGGTAAGCTAAGCACGTGCCTGGCTATGTAACATAAGCATGGCTAACATATCGATAATAAAATAAGCGGAACACGACGACTCTTCAGTAATAGAAGCTGAAGTTGATGTGTCAAGAAGTGACACCACCTCGTTTCATGTTCTCTCTAACGTTGATCACCATAAAGTGAAGCCAGGTAATTGCTCGATTATAAGTAGAATATCCTGGAAAGTACTAGGCATGCCATTCAATTGTGTTCCGTACTCTTTTTCCACTCATTATTCTCCTACTATTTATATTAACCCGCGCCGTCTTTCCGGTCAAATCCTCCCACTCCGTCTCGGGAGGGGGGCGGTTGAAGACCCCCGTCTGGAATCCAAACGAAGCATCGCACGAAAATGAAAGAGGTGTCATCGGAAAGCGCTCGACGAATAGGGTCCGGGTCCACCCTCCAACAAAAATTTCCCCAAAAGTGACGTCACCAGGGTGGGTAGATTTTCACGACTTTTCACGACTTACATTATGTTTGTGACTCTGGGGAGTTCATTTTGTGGATATATGAGAAAAAAAATCATTTGGAATGAGAAAAGGACAGCGAAGTCGACCAGGGCTGCAATTTTGTTGGGCCCCCCAACATTTGTTTTGAAATTTCAAAATTTTGAGTTTTCAATTTTTCTTCAATTTTCCTTTTCCAATGGGTAGTGCAGACCGAGAAACGTTGTTGGAAGTCAACTTGCCCTAATAAAAAAATGCTTCCTTTAGCCAGTATCTTGTATTTGAACTGCAAATTGGCAAATACGCAAAATTTATATGTAGTCAAAAACGAAGAAAACATCAACTGGTACGTTTTATTGCATCCGTAAAGATAAGCAAACGCTGAAAATTTCATTAAAATATCAGCATCCGTTAAAGCGTGACGACTGGTTGAACTTTTTTGGAGGTGACCTCACTTGACCTTGAATAACTCCTTGACTCTAGATGACCTGACCTATACATTTTGAATCAGCATGTCAAGTTGATGTGGGAAAAGGTATGCCAAATTTTGGCGCGCTGCCGCGCGCTGTTCGTCCGCTATCCGCGAAAAACCTGAGGGGGGCGGTTGAAGACACCCCGAGCGGGACGGGTTAATGCGGAAATTATGGCTGGGCGGTTAAATGATCTGACCAGCCCTCGAGTCGGAGCGTTGTCAGAATCGCCAGTTCAAGCTATTTTCTATTTTCTATAACTATTTTCGGAGGAAAACAACCGACAACCATTGTTTGGTGACAATACATCATAATCAAACCCGAGCTTCGGTAGTGTGAAGTGCGGCGGGTTTTATTTCACGCGATGCTTGAATGCTGAGGTGTGCTTAACTGCACAACTGTTAATGAGGAATAGTTGTTAGCATTGCGTCTCTATCGCATAGCAAAGTGGCACTCTGGACCACATTAGTCGGCTAGTTGCCTGGACTTGGATAAGTTAACTGCGTTGGGTACACAGCAGACCAATAGGCAATATTATACGAATTCTGATTATATTGCAGGTATTACACCTTGCCTTTCATAACTTCTGCATTTGGATTGAAGCAGTAGCCTATAATATTTAAGGGCAGCGAATTATGCTTCAGCATCAACCAGGTCGTACATTTCATCACTCAACACCTATCAGGGGATGGTCGGAAATCCAGAAAGTACTCAGTTCGTAATAGAATTGGAGATCCGAGTAACACAAAATTGAAGCAAGAGTAAATTCGAACAGCATATTTCGAGCTGTTTTCAATTTCCTTCATTTGATTTCTGTCTTCGTCGCCCCAGTCTCCGAGCTTTTTTATCCGGGTGGCCCACGGCCCCAAGTCTCCTGGTCGCCCGCCGTCCTCTGCAGTCTCGGGGTAGTCCACGGCCCAACGTCTCCATGTCGCCAGCCGTCCTCTGCAGTCTCGGGTAGCCCACAGTCCCCAGTATCCGGGTCGCCCACCGTCCTCTGCAGTCTCGGGGTAGCCCACGGTCCCCAGTATCCGGGTCGCCCACCGTCCTCTGCAGTCTCGGGGTAGCCCACGGTCCCCAGTATCCGGGTCGCCAGCCGTCCTCTGCAGTCTCGGGTAGCCCACAGTCCCCAGTATCCGGGTCGCCAACCGTCCTCTGCAGTCTCGGGGTAGCCCACGGTCCCCAGTATCCGGGTCGCCCACCGTCCTCTGCAGTCTCGGGGTAGCCCACGGCCCCCAGTATCCGAGTCGCCAGCCGTCCTCTGTAGTCTCGGGATAGCCCACGGGATAGCCCACCCACGGTCCCCAGTATCCGGGTCGCCAGCCGTCCTCTGCAGTCTCGGGTAGCCCACAGTCCCCAGTATCCGGGTCGCCAACCGTCCTCTGCAGTCTCGGGATAGCCCACGGTCCCCAGTATCCGAGTCGCCCACCGTCCTCTGCAGTCTCGGGGTAGCCCACGGCCCCCAGTATCCGGGTCGCCAGCCGTCCTCTGTAGTCTCGGGATAGCCCACGGTCCCCAGTATCCGAGTCGCCAGCCGTCCTCTGCAGTCTCGGGATAGCCCACGGTCCCCAGTATCCGGGTCGTTCACCGTCCTCCTCGGTCTCGGGGTCGCTCAGTCTCCGTGTGACCCATCGCTCCCAGCACCAGTAGGTGTGGCCCATCTTTCCCGGCACCGCTGCTGGGTAACAGTGGATGAGTCACGGACCGTGTCTGGTCGTTGATTGCCACAGACAAACGGAACAGCGAGGGGCCGGGGCGGCGCAGTCGGACAGCCTATGCGTCAGCGCAGGACCATGGCGAGTGCTGCTCACGCGGATGTCGAGCTTCTGAACATCCGGACATCCTGGCAGACAGTCGGTGGCTGTCTTCGGACACAACACAGGTTGAGCCTGCAGGCAGCAAGATGGCAGAGGTTTGCCGCAGACACGGTCAGCCAGTCGACAACAGGGACAATTCTGGAGATAATGAAGATACGTGCTAGATACGTTGGAGTGGAGAAATGCTGGCCGAATCGAGTTTATTCTTTGCATGTGCATTGTACAACGAAGATTTGTCAGGTGGAATTTGGCTTCGTTACGGAGTGACGGTCGAAGACGAGCCTTTTCAGTGAGAAACTTGCACGAACTACTCAAGTGACGGAATTTTCGGGTAGTATCCAATAACTACATAACTAATAAGCAATGCGATGGTTACCAACAACGGAACTATGTGTACACCTGAGCAACTGTTCCTGTTACCAAGAAATACTACATTGTCGCTAAAGTTCATTCCGCGTCCAGACAATGCTGTTCCCGGCCCCTCCGGCCGGGAAAAGGCCGGATAATTTTCTCCGGTCTTTCCAGATTTTTATCCGGCCCCCTCAGATTCTTCACCCAGAGGAAAGGCGCCCTCTATATCTATCCGTTTTACAATGTCTTTCTCCGTGTATGTATATATATATATATATATATATACATGTACATACTCTCTCATGATCTCACAATCTCACTATCCCATTCTCTCAACCTCTCACACTCTAGCTGTCTCACTCACTCACCCATTGACACTCTCGCTTTCTTCCTTCTGTCTATCTCCATCTTCAGCATCGGCATTCCCGCTACTTCTGCCGTGTCAAGTAGATGTGCGGATGAATCACCGGTGGAGCAGGTGGGGCTCGATTATGTGTGACCTTGCTGTGTCGGGGGGTGCTGACCAGACCAGCAGTAAGTCGGCAACCAGAGCGACCACAATATCCCTGCGCTTGCGCTAGAAACGTTCGTCCGGGCTCTTTAATTGACATTGCACTGACTGCAGAGCGGGGTCACAAGAATCCGAGGGACACAGAATGAAAGCAGGAAAGAAGGGGAGAGGGAGAGAGATAGAGGAAGCGATAGAAGTAGAAATAGAGGTAGAGAGATAGACAGAGGCAGAGATAGAGGTAGAAATAGAGATAATATATATATATATATATATATATATATATATATATATATATATATATATATATATATATATATATGTATATATATGTATGTATATATCGAGAGAGATAGAGAAAGCGATAAAGATAGTCGCATGAGGCAGTCATACCCGGGTCACAAGAGCCCGAGAGGCACAGGAAGAAAGTAGGAAAGAAGGGGAGAGGGAGATAGATAGATAGAGGAGATATAGAAGTAGAAATAGATGTAGAGAGATAGATAGAGGCAGAGATAGAGGTAGAGATAGAGATAGAGATTGAGATTAAGATAGGGTAGATATAGATTAGAGATAGAGAGGGAGGTTTGTTTGTTTGTTTGTTTATTCATTTAGCACATCATAGCACACATATCAGATGAATACTTCTGCGATTGGCACAAAAACCAAAGTGGTCTTAAGTCGAGGTGCCTCTCGCAACAACGTTTGAAACTAATACAACTTAACCACCGACACGGTGCGACAATCGCTACCAGCCCCGCCAGCACGCCCCATAGACACAAAGCATGCACTTATGTGTGTGGTACTCAATACTGCGCCCAGAGGTAGAGATAGAGATTGAGATAGAGATTGAAACTGATATTCAGATAGAGATAAATATAGATATAGAGATAGACAGAAAGGGAAACAGACATAGAAACCGACAAACAGACAAGCAGACAGATAGACAAGCAGGCAAACAGATAGACAGACAGTCGGACAGACAGTCAGACTGACAGATAGACGACAAGAGACAGGAGACGACAACACTGGGCATATTTTCCAGCTGACGACTACGAATACCACATGTTCGATGTCTGGCAGAGACAGGATGAACGTGTATCGTGCGACCTTCGTGTCTGGGGTCGGACAGCGCGCATCCAGACACTGCAGCCCGGTGTTACCAGTCACCTCGGGGCGAGGCCTAAGCTGCTGGCGCACCATCCGGAAGGCCCAGATGTGTGTTTGTCTCGGTTTGGATATAGTAGCCAGGGAAAGCCTGTTCGTCACTGCAGGTTCTCGGCGACTGGACGCACCAGACTCGGCGGTCATTGCAGTCAGCATTCCAACAGTTAGGGCTGCCGAGTGAGGGTGCAAATTGCATATATAATGTAGTATGCAATACTATATGTAATAATGTAATATGCAATACTATATGTAATAATGTAATATGCAATACTATATGTAATAATGTAATATGCAATACTATATGTAATAATGTAATATGCAATACTATATGTAATAATGTAATATGCAATACTATATGTAATAATGTAATATATTGTACATATGCAATAATAATATACGTACTAAGAATATGCAAGTGCAATAAGCATCTTGACGGCACTGGTGGCATCGCCCAGTAACCTGAACCAACGCGGGGCATTGCATCCCGCTTACATTATATGAGGAAGTGCATCCAGTTTCTTTCGCCCAGGCTCAGTATGCTCACATAATATGGATACGCAGGTGGACGGGTAGGTGGGCACATTAGCGGATACAGGGGGAATACGGCCGTGTCCCTCCCCTTGTGCCGTGGAAAGCGGGAGCAAAACAGTCATTTGTCCCCCCCCTGAGGCGGGCAAAACATCCTAACTGAATACAGCCGACACGTTTTGTACTCTCCCAGCCGAAAGTAAATATTTTCTACCCGTACGACAGCAAAACGCATCCATCTTAGGCAATACAACCGCCATGATTTGAAACCTTGACGAAGTTTGCCAAAAATCCACCAGCTGTCCTCTTGCTCCCCTCCCCTCCTTTGAAACCCTCCTGGACACGTCAGCGGATGGGAATATGGTATGTCTTTGTGGTGAACTGCCCATTCCCATAGTATACTACCGTGGAGTGAACCACGTGTGACGTGATGCAAACAGCACATGTACAATACAAAATGTGGTTAACTTAAAAAAGGCTTGCACAATCTGTGCTAGATTACACTTGACAATCCGAGCCCACATGGAAATCTACAAACGGCATGCCTGGACACAGTGTGCCTGACTGATATAGGTACTTTGATTATTCCAGCCGATGATATCTTGTCCACACGTGCATCCGCAAATAAAAGCATGACATTGCCTTTGTTTTGTTTTTTTCCGCCCCGGTAGTGCTTTTTTCTTCTCTTTGCCGCCCCGGTAGCACAGCTGGTAAGAAGGTTGGCCTGCTCTGGTCTCCCCTGTCTTGGCGACACAGGGTTCGGGTCGTTTCGCGCGCTCGCATTTAGCCACTGGCTGGGAGGGTTGGCAGCTGGCCCAATAAGGCCGGGGACGAGCTACCGGGCGGCCGTGTCGGTGCATTGACGATACGTTAAACTTTCGGAAAAATGATGCAGTTCAACTGGAATTCATGGATCGGGTGGTTGGGGCCAGGGTTTACGCAACAAGCTCAGTTCAGCTCCGTCTCCGTCTCCGTCTCTCTCTCAGTCTCCCTCTCTCTATCTCTCTATCTCTCTATCTCTCTCCCTCTCTCTCCCCCTCCCTCCTTCCCTCTCCCTCCACTCCTATGTTTATGGCTGCATCTTCTGTGTGTGCCTACATCGAGGCAGATATCCACATGTGTGTCTGGCTATGACCGTTGCAGGTGACCACCTGACAGGGCAGCAGAAATGCTGGACACCTAACGGCACCACCGGTGCCTGTCAGAGCCTCAGGCGGTGCGCCCGGTACAGCAGCTTCAGACGGGTGCTGCGGTCCATAAAGACCAGACTCTGCTTCTGGCGTGGCGGCGAGCCCTTCATCTGCTGCGAAGTCAGAGGTACATACGCCGGGCATGCGCATCCACAGGCAGAGATACATTGTTGATGGATGTGTAACTCCAGAGATAGTCCGTCTCAGCCAACCTAGTCGGTGTATAGTTGACTGCCGAGGTCGCAAAGAATATTGGTGTGGTCGAAGCGAACTGAATCATGACGTTAAACTATTATAGACATGTTAAAAATGTCCGCTTCTCGTAAAGTTCTTGTGCCGGCAAAAACTCTCTTCTCCGTCGCTTTCTCCTTCCCACACGCGTTTCAGTGAACATCTGCCTTAGACATATATCGGACGAATTTGAAGCAGCGTGTATCACGCCCACGATCGTCACCACCTTGCGCAGCCGTCGGACGAATTCGAAGCTGTTCTGGAATCCAATCTACCTTTATTAATTAGAAAAGCTCACAGAGGAGGTCACCACCACATGAGCTTATTGTGCAATATACCAGGTATTAATCAACGCGATTGTCATCTAGCCAGATTTATGTACCATTTATTCTGATCATGGCGTGAAGTTCAGTCGCCCGACTCCGGAGCGTTAACGTCGCTAAGGCCCCGGTTCAGCTTAACCACCTATACAAGCGTTCATGAACACGGTGTTGAACGTTCAGAAGACATAATCGAAGCGGACAGGACTCCCTCGTCCATTTCAAAGACTGTCAATACCACCTCTATTCAAGATTGCGAACCGACTGACAGCATCGTTTCAATTTCAGAGCCAAACGAGTCTTTCAGGCCACAGTGGCCCAAGTTTTCCAGAGACGGAAGGGTCGACGGCGACACCATCTGGCAGGCCGAGCCGGTACGGACAGCGCCGTCGCCGACGGTGCTGGTGCCCAGACCGCGGACGTCGACGGCTCCGGCTCCGACACCGGCGGCGGCGTCCGTGTCTGAGCCGGACCCTGCGTCGCCGCTCCTCCTGGGCGGGGTGCGCGTCGCTGTCGATACCGACCCTGCCACGAAGATGTTCCACAGTCCGCTAGTACAGGCCGACGCTCCCATAGGGAGGGTGGAAGACATGCCGACCGTGCAGCCGTTCCCCATGCACGGGAAGTTGGAGCAGCAAGCGGAACATGCCGCCAACCAACCTCAGGACAGCGTCGACCTCAACAAAGGTGAGTGCGCGCGGCCGTGGGGACACACCGGATTTAGCCTTTTGTGTTTGCGGCTGATTGTGTGGATGAAGATGTATGCAGCAGCCGTTTTCTAGATCAGGATGCATGCGCCTTGATGTGTACCTCAACAAGACATGGATGCCGCTCTGCGGTCAGATCGATGTAGTGCTGATGACGTGGCATGGACTGTTCCCCACCGCGTCGACAGTCTCGAGCTGGGCTGACCCAGTGGTGCTGGCCTGATCTGACCCTCCTGCCGACAGCGTACAGTAGGGATCATTCAGTAGTGTTGACCTTACCTCAACGGACCTCCTTGTTCACATTGTGGATGGGCTGATTTGATCTGACCTGACCTGACACTTCTGTCGGCAATCTGTTGCTGAACTGATCTGATCTGACCATAATGCTGGTAGTCCATAGCCAACTGGTTTGGTGAAGATGTGACCTGGTCTGCCCTGACCTTCCTGCCGATAGCCTGTGGCCAGACCGATCTGACCTGACTTGACCTGACCCTCCTACTGAGAGTCTGCAGCAGTGCTGACCTGACTCGACCCTACTATCTACAGTCTGCGGCCGGACTGACCCGGTGACGCTGACCCAGCCCGACCCGACTCTCCTGTCGACAGTCTGCGGCCGGGCTGACCCGGTGACGCTGACCCAGCCCGACCCGACTCTCCTGTCGACAGTCTGCGGCCGGGCTGACCCGGTGACGCTGACCCAGCCCGACCCGACTCTCCTGTCGACAGTCTGCGGCCGGGCTGACCCGGTGACGCTGACCCAGCCCGCCCGACCTCCTGTCGACAGTCTGCGGCCGGGCTGACCCGGTACGACCAGCCCGACCCGACTCTCCTGTCGACAGTCTGCGGCCGGGCTGACCCGGTGATGCTGACCCAGCCCGACCCGACTCTCCTGTCGACAGTCTGCGGCCGGGCTGACCCGGTGATGCTGACCCAGCCCGACCCGACTCTCCTGTCGACAGTCTGCGGCCGGGCTGACCCGGTGACCTGACCCAGCCCGACCCGACTCTCCTGTCGACAGTCTGCGGCCGGGCTGACCCGGTGATGCTGACCCAGCCCGACCCGACTCTCCTGTCGACAGTCTGCGGCCGGGCTGACCCGGTGACGCTGACCCAGCCCGACCCGACTCTCCTGTCGACAGTCTGCGGCCGGGCTGACCCGGTGACGCTGACCCAGCCCGACCCGACTCTCCTGTCGACAGTCTGCGGCCGGGCTGACCCGGTGACCACGCTCCCAGCCCGACCCGACTCTCCTGTCGACAGTCTGCGGCCGGGCTGACCCGGTGACGCTGACCCAGCCCGACCCGACTCTCCTGTCGACAGTCTGCGGCCGGGCTGACCCGGTGACGCTGACCCAGCCCGACCCGACTCTCCTGTCGACAGTCTGCGGCCGGGCTGACCCGGTGACGCTGACCCAGCCCGACCCGACTCTCCTGTCGACAGTCTGCGGCCGGGCTGACCCGGTGACGCTGACCCAGCCCGACCCGACTCTCCTGTCGACAGTCTGCGGCCGGGCTGACCCGGTGATGCTGACCCAGCCCGACCCGACTCTCCTGTCGACAGTCTGCGGCCGGGCTGACCCGGTGACGCTGACCCAGCCCGACCCGACTCTCCTGTCGACAGTCTGCGGCCGGGCTGACCCGGTGACGCTGACCCAGCCCGACCCGACTCTCCTGTCGACAGTCTGCGGCCGGGCTGACCCGGTGATGCTGACCCAGCCCGACCCGACTCTCCTGTCGACAGTCTGCGGCCGGACTGACCCGGTGATGCTGACCCAGCCCGACCCGACTCTCCTGTCGACAGTCTGCGGCCGGGCTGACCCGGTGACGGAGGAGGACACTGGCTCAGCCGTGATCCTGCGCCACCTGTTCCCCAACATCGAGCCGGTGTTCGCCTCGTCGCACGCCTTGTTCGGCAAGGAGGCGCGCGTCACCGGTGGCTTCGCCAGCGTCAGGGGTCGCTGGCCGTGGATGGTGAGCAGATGCGCCGACGCGCAGCCGGTCAGGCAGCGCTCCTGTACGCTGAACTGCATCGACGGCCTACAGTCGGCGGCTTTTTCATGCTGATTTTGGCGCCTAATTGCAGATATTGACGGACCATCAAGACGACCAACGTGTGTTCCCCTCGTTCGAAAAGAGTGGGGTTGCATGTCGGTCCATGTAATTTCTTAGCCACTTCAGACATAGATGATGAGATATTCCGAACGTTTTCTTTTTGAAGGGGGTCGAACAGAGTGTGTGCCGTTGTATTCAGCACAGACTGCCGTTATTGGTGGTGGCGTCGGTCCGCTCGTACACCATGCCGCCGCCACATCCGATGCGTGTTAGCGCGGCGCCCGTGTAGCCCCTCTCGTCACGACCTCTGAGAGACGCCGCCGTCGGCAGGCGATGCTCGGCCGACTGTCGGCCTCCGGCGTGTCCTGGATGTGCGGCGGCACCGTCATTGACCGCTACCACGTGCTGACGGCGGCGCACTGCATGCGTGGCAGGTGAGTGCGTAACGGTCAGGGTGCTGCGCCACCGCACGGCGCGCACCCACCACTGCAACAGTCACCGACTCAAGATCCCAGAGTGGGGCGGGCACGTTACATAACAGCCACCGTCTCGGGTTCTCAAACAGAGCGTGGCGCAGCTCGTAACACTACAACAGCCACCGACTCGGGATCTCACACAGAGCGGAGCACAGCTCGTAACACTACAACAGCCACCGACTCGGGATCTCACACAAAGCGGAACACAGCTCGTAACACTACAACAGCCACCATCTCGAGATCCCACACAGGGTGGAGCGCAGCTCGTAACACTACAGCAGCCACCGTCTCGGGTTTTCAAACAGAGCGGAGCGCAGCTCGCAACACTACAGCAGCCACCGAATCTAGATATCAAGCAGGGCGGAGCACGACTGGCAACAGCTCGTAAGATCCGTCGGTCCGGTCAGCAGCGATGGGTGCTGTGAGCAGCCGCTGGCAGGTGCTGTGTGGAGCTTGCCACGTGCGAGAACACTGATACTTGCAAAACGCCTGTGATGTAAATGGTTTGAAATGCGAGCTGCATTGCGCAAAACGCGTACCTGCCGAGTATCGTGTCGGTAAAGATGGATGTGGTGTCCAATGGGCAGCCGTATCTACTCAAGGTTAACAGACAACTTGCAATCTATTTTCTCGACGTCTCCCGTGCTTTTGCTTTTGTTAGATACTGGCGCCGAAAAGACAGTGGTAGGGGTCGCTTCACTAACTCCACCGCATTCTACATTTCTTGGCGGACCAGGTGCCTTCGGAAGCCTCCTGAAAAAATTCCAGCAGGCGACCACAAGTCAGCTGGCGGCGCGGAGGCGCGTCTTCCTGGACGTTATAAAATCCCGCCAGACTTCTGACGCTGAATCACACGGCTTACACGACAGGCGCCGACTTCCAACGAGTCCCAGTGCTTGCAGGGAATAAGCCGCCAGGATTGTGGTCTGGCTAGCGCCCGAACAAAATTGTGGTCTGGCTAGCGCCCGAAGCTGTGACGCATGGTTCATGGACATGGTCGAAATGTCGTCAACCTTGGCGGGTGCATGTTGCAACGGCACTGCGTGTACAGAGGTCCGCCCAACAACGCGACCGCGAGTGGTGCGTGACCGCCGCACTTGACGGCATAGACAAGTTCAAAGATGCTATCTCCCACTGAGGTGTGGATTTCCAAGCGTTCCGCTGCCGCTGGAAAAGCGACAGTCATTAGCTCAAAGGCTGAACCAGGAATTTCGAGGGGCGGGGCACACGTCTGGAGGACGCCATTTCTCCAGAGTGACGTCACCAACTTGAAAACAAAGGGGAAGGTGTGCAGTGGATTGTCCCTAGAGGGGCTCCTTCGGTTGGACAATTCAAGGCAAAGGGTGCGCTTCAGCGTCCAGGAGGGCGCCCATTTTTTCAGTACTCGTCCCCGCCTCCCTTCGTCTGGATCTACCGTTTCATCAGGATAGCTGAAAACAACATTCATCAACATAGCTGTAGAAGGGAGAAGGGTTAAAAAGCCGATGGAATTTGTCTCGGATCGTTAAATATTTACTCGCTTAAAAATGTGTGATGTGATATAAGGTTTCCATCATGTTCATCGGCCGATCGTGACGATGGTGATGGCAATAATGATAATGATAATGCTAATGATGATGCTGATGGTGCTGATGATGATGGTGATGGTAATGATTGTGATTGCGATGGTGATTGTGATGACGATGGTGATGGTGATGGTGATTGTGACGGTGACGGTGGCGGTGGCAGTGGCGATGACAGTGACGGTGACGGTGACGGTGACGGTGATGGTGATGGTGATGGTGATGGTGATGGTGATGGTGATGGTGATGGTGATGGTGATGGTGGCGGTGATGGTAATGGTGATAGTAATGGTAATGGTGATAGTGGCGGTGTCGGTGATGGTGGTGATGGTGGTATAGTGATGACCATGGTGACGATGAGAATAGCGATGCCGATGGTAACGACACAGTGCCTCGGCCGATGACGATGGTGTTGACAACGAGTATCGGTCGACTAGTTCAGCGCCGGTCCGGCTCTAACCGCCTCTCCGTGCGTGCCGGCAGGCCGAACGTGGTGCGTGTGGGCGACTCCCGCATCACGACCGACCCGATCGCCGACGACGAGTCGGAGCAGCGGCTGGTCGCCAAGATCACGCTGCACCCGCGCTACCGGCCGCCGCGCTCCTACCACGACGTGGCCGTGGTGACGCTGCGCCGGCCGCTCGTGTTCGGCCGCTTCGTGCGGCCCATCTGCCTGCCGCCGACCAACCTGCGGCTGCGGCGTGGACAGCGCGCCCGGATCACCGGACACGGCTACCGCGAGTTCAGTAAGTGAGCTGCCGCTGTGGCCGGGTTGCGCGTCGGCGCCCGCCTGACACGACGTCGGCGCTCGCCTGACACGACGTCGGCGCCCGCCTGACACGACGTCGGCGCCCGCCTGACACGACGTCAGCACCCACCTGACACGACGTCGGCACCCGCCTGATACGACGTCGGCGCCCGCCTGATACGACGTCGGCGCCCTCCTGACACGACGTCAGCACACACCTGACACGACGTCGGCGCCCGCCTGATACGACGTCGGCGCCCGCCTGATACGACGTCGGCGCCCGCCTGACACGACGTCAGCACACACCTGACACGACGTCGGCGCCCGCCTGATACGACGTCGGCGCCCGCCTGATACGACGTCGGCGCCCGCCTGATACGACGTCGGCGCCCGCCTGACATGACGTCAGCACACACCTGACACGACGCAGGCACCCGCCCGACACAACGTCGGCACCCGCCTGACACGACGTCGGCGCCCGCCTGACACGACGTAGGCACCCACCTGACACGACGTCGGCGCCCGCCTGACACGACGTCGGCGCCCGCCTGACACGACGTAGGCACCCGCCTGACACGACGTCGGCGCCCACCTGACACGACGTCAGCGCGAGGTCGGCGCGGTGTCGGGGCGCTGTCGGCGCGAAGTCGGCGCGGTGTCGGCGCGCTGTTCGGTTACGGCCAGGAGTTGCGTGAGGCAGTGGGGGTTCGCCGGGGACGAGCCGTCGAGCGACGTGACCCGACGCGTGGCTGGCGCCGGCCAACATTGCCCGCTGGCTGTCTTGCTCGCTCTCTGGGTGGAGTAGCTGTGATTGCGTGGTTTGTCGCCACGGGATGTCAACCCAGGACGTTTGCGACCGGCGCGTGGGAGTAAGCGACGAGTCGCGACTAACCGCAGACAGTGTGGTGAAAACGCGGCTGAGAGGGTGCGCAGTCTGAAGCCGTAATGTACGCGGTTAACCACATCTAGTAACGGTTTATGTCTAACTTGGTCGTTTGGGTGGGATGGGCACATCGCTCCAACACCCGACCGGTTCCACCGCTCACGGTGGCGGCGAGTAACGCTGACGGCATCTGCTAACTAGCCAGCCAGCAGTTGCACAGCTATGGAAATACAATGGTTATATCTGTATGCGCCAAATTAGTACGTAATTTGTGGCTGCACGGCCAGCTAATCATACACCAGCACGTGGGCACGTGATTACGCAATGCAACATCCTCCTGCAAAGTTATACACGTGTCATTACGCAGACGGAAAGCAGCGAAATGATGATGATAATGATGAATTGCGGTTTAGGGTCGCGTCGACTGCCATGGTCATTTTGCGCCCATAACTGTGTTTACAGGCAATCTACTATGCTCCTACAGTAGGCAGTAAGACAAAATATTCATGGACGGTGATAGATAACATCGAAACTTGCTTGTCGAAGGAAGGTAAAAATGTCCCCAGACGGCACACCCTTTAGCAGCATACGCAAAGTGTCGCTGTTTACACGTCCTAAAATCTGGTGTTGTAGATGTTGTAATGATAAACATCCTATTAAAGCATGATAAACGGTAAGCGGGTCAGAACACCGTGGGCACAAAGGTAGGTCATCACCGGTCAGTAAATGGCTGTGTCGCGAAAGCATACCCTATTCGACAGAGCGTCACTTCCTCTCGTCGCGAGGTCCGGTGTGAAGACTGCCATAATCCTAGTTCTGGTTTTATAACACTCAGCTTACTGGGCTTGGAATTCCAGGCTCGTTGCCATTCAGATCGTATATATGATAAAATGTATGGATACATATCTCTTGGCGGAAGGGGTAGGTGAATTTCAATTGCCATTGCTGGTAGAGTGCTTGGCTGCCATATCGGCAGCTTCATTTACAGCAAGTCCAACGTGACTAGGGATCCAGCAGAATACGATATTTTTGTCGAGACCAGTTAGGAATTTGACGATGCCAAGAATCCCTTGGACAAGCCTGTTATCTGGGTTGAAAGACTTCATTGCCAGCAGACTGCTTAAGGAGTCAGTAAAAAACCACGTGATTTGTGGACTGGTCATCCTGTATATGGTAAAGAGCTTGCAGAATGGCATTTAGTTCAGCAGTAAAAATCGACGCCTACTTCGGGAAGCGAAAATATCCAATACCGCGTCGACCGACCCACGCGCATCCCACTCCCGACGAGGACTTGGAACCGTCTGTATATATGCGAGATAATTCACGGTACTGGTGTATTTTCTCCAACGCCAGCATGCGGAATTCTTCGGAGTTGACACTCCCCTTCTTTGAACAGGACAGAGCAAGGTCTGTCTGGACTGGGACAACCTACCAAGGGGGGAGACTCGGAGTGACAGCGCGTGCCACGGAACCTGGTTTGGCGTTGCATTTACGAAATGTCGGGGTCATGCGTCCAGAAAAAGGTAGGACACGCTGATTACTTGGTGGACGGAGTGGCGGCGATGGCTTTGAAATTATCTATTTGTATGCTGGATGATTCCGGTTCTGTGCGACCTTACATGAGAATCTTCCTCCCAGTAGTGCACGGCGTAACGCAAGAGGAAGTTCATCAGTCTCGGCCATTGACCTACCGACAGGTGAAGTACGGAAAGCTCCAGTGCCAATACGACGCGCTGTATTGTAGATTACGTCCAGACGGCGTTTCGTTGTAACGCACGCCCCATGGTATATAAAACATCCATAGTTGATTAAACAGCGTACGAGCGATCGGTACAAAAGAAGCAAAATACTTAAGTTAAAGTTAAATGGAAGTTAAAAAGGTAACATTCAAATGTTACTTGTTACCTTTAAGTTAAAGTAACGTTCTGGAAGCTAAAAAGTTTGTCAAGAAAAACCCCATGGAGCCTCTGACACCCATACTATGTAACTTCATCAGTATACCGTGACGCCATGTCGTGTCATATGCGCCATCAATGTCGAGAAATAATGCAGCTGTATGTTGGCGCTTCATAAACCCAGAGCGCATGATGTAGTCAAGTGTTAAAATATGGTCAAGTGTGCTGCGGTATTTTCGGAAGCCACTCTGTATCATAGTAAGACAATTGTTCTGTTCTAAAAACCACATCAATCGGACATTAACCATTTTCTCGACCAGTTTGCTTAGCGAGCGGGTAAGCGAGATGGGGCGGTAGTGCCGTGGGTCCTCCCCAGGTTTATTTGGTTTTCGTATTGGCACAACAATTGCCTCTCGCCACGAAGATGGAAATGTGGCTGATTTCCATATTTAATTTATGACTTCCAAGAGTATTTCTATAACAGTCGCTGTTATATGTTTGATTATATCATTATGCAGTGTGTCCGGGCCCTCTGCCACACTCTTGAGTGTGCTAATTGCTGCAGTTAATTCACAGACCGAGAATGGTACGTTGTAGTCGAGGATGTCTGAAGTGGAAAAATCAAGGGGTCGTTCTTCGCACCGAGACTTATGTCGTAGAAATCGATCGTTACTAGTATTTTCCGAGCGTGCGGACAACGCACATCCTATTTTGTCGGCCACTTCTACTGAGTCAATGCTATTTTGCCCGGCCATGTGTAAAACGGGGAGAGGAGCTGGGGCGTGTTTTCCAGAGAAGCGCTTAATTCGAGACCATACAGTTGACAAAGATGTGGAGCGATTTAACGTGTTGACGTACGCCTTCCATGGGTCCTGTTTCGAACGCTCGTGCTTTGCGAAAAGCTATTCGATTGTATGTGCAACTATTGTTATTAAATGTACGAAATGCCCGCTTCCTAGCACGGACTGCCTCTCGACAATTATCGGACCAGCATGGGACTGGCACTCTAGTCGACGTTCCCGATGATCGTGGGACGTGCCGCCGAGCACTCTCCAGAGTCGCCGTAGTGAATTCCTCCAAGGAAATTACTGATTCAACCCAGTGACCACTGAGTGTTCTCTCAAGGTTTGAGTGGAAGCCCTCCCAGTCAGCTCGGCGAAGTAGCCATTTTGAAGGTCCTCGGCCTACCCACTTCATGACTAATGAAATGGGAGTAAACAGGGAAATGGTCGCTGTTGTTTGGATCATCGTCTGCAGACCATTCTAATAAATATGCAATTTCTGGGCTGCAGGGGGTGAGGTACAGTAGTGAAGTTTGTCCAGTCGGTAATGTAAAATGTGTTGGTGTTCCCGTGTTAAGAATGCACAGAGGAAAATCGATCATGAAACGCTCCATTGCACGCCCACTGCTAGAAATCATGGTTGAGCCCCAAAGAGAGTGGTGATCATTAATATCGCCACACACCATCACCGGCGGGGTAAGTTGAGCCACAGTTTGAGATAGCTCAGAGAGTGGAAACGGTCCAGCAGGCGGGAGGTAAATGCTGCATATAGTAATGGCTCGGTGATATATTATCACACGAGCAGCGACACCCTGAATATTTGAGGAGAGAGGTTTATGTGTGAATGCTACAGAATTGCGTACGGCAATTAGCACACCGCCATGAGCCACCGTGCGATGAGTAGTATCCTTACCCAGCAGCGAGTAGTTTTTCAATTGAAATTGTGCACCAGGAGAAAGCTTAGTCTCTTGGAGACAAACTGCTGATGGTACTCGGAAGTGTAAAATGGTTTGGAGGTCGTGGATAATGGTTCTCAAACCCATGCAGTTCCATTGCAGAATAAAACTCATACGTGAAAAATATAAAGATGGAAGTAGTGGGCTAAAGATGTGGGCGACTAAGATAAGTTAAATATTACCTGTTACCTTTTTTATTTGACTTAAAGTTAAATGTTACCTATTACCAGCTTCACCTTCTGAGGTCCTTGGATCCGTGGCCGATCTCTGCCGAGATCTTGGGTTTCCCCCGCCTAGTGGCGATGGTGTCCACGGGGACAGCCGCTTGCGTCCCGTCACAGGGGGAGTAGTAAGGTGTGGCGGTATTTCGTCAACACGTGGTGGTATGGGGGGGCGGACCAATCACCTTCCCTTTATCTACAGTTGACAGCCAACTGACAGGGTTAGCTGGTGATGTTGGGGGTGTTGATTTCGAGGATTGTCCGACCCGTGCGCACGGCGAGGGGTCTCTGGAACCAGTCCGAGCAGCCCGGCCAGACGCCCCCATGTCGGGGGCTCTCGGATGGACCTGAACAGCAGGTCCTGGTCTAGTCGCCGAGGGTGCCATTACTTGAACTCGGCGGGAGTTCACAGTAGAAGCTGATGCGGTTGGCGGAGCAGGAGTGGCTTCGGAAGGATCAGGGATAGGCTGGGTGGGGGGGGGCTGGTGGAGGTTGAGGGTAACGACTGCAGGTTGACGTAGGGGAGGGTGGTTCAGGCAGGGAGGACGTGGGAAGACTAGGTTTGGAGGTGGTAGGATGTGTGGAAGGCGAGGGGAGATTGGAGGGTGGAAGGAGAGAGGTAGGTGGGGATTTAGGGGTTTATGGGGGAAGGCTGGAATTGGGTGGCAAGGACCGAGGAGGCCTCTTTCGCCGTTGAACCAGCGTCCAGGCCCCTCCCCCGGGTGCTGATCGGTAGGAGCCCTCTAATGGGCGAACGGCGTCACCCGTGGATGGTGGGACCTCAGTCGCCTCGGCGTTGTGTTGGGTTGGCTCACCTTGTGTCGTGGATAAACTAAGGGACACTCCAAAAGATAGGAGGAGATCTGTAAGTTGTGCAATCAGCTCAGAGGCATTGCTGTGCTGTATGTGTTGTGAGTCTATCCGGGTAGGATTAGTTGGCCGGCTAGCCACCTTTCCTGCATAAGTAACTTTTGGATGGATTCTGTCATACAAATTTCGAGCCTCCCGAAAGGAAATATTTTGAGTACACTTCATTGCAATTATTTAGGCCCCCATATGCTGAGCATGTCCTATCAAATGTACTATGTGCGATCTGACCCTTATCACAATGTATGCACCAAGGTGACTGCATTGCATTCATCAGCAGCGTGGACCGATGATCCGCATCTTACACATGCGGAACGGCCACGGCAGAATTTTGTTGTATAACCATACCTATGACATCTAAAACACCGCATGGTATTGGGGATAAACCTTCTGACCTCTACACTGATATACCCGACACGAATTGTTATCGGTATTGTTACTATCTGTCTGCCCTGTTGGCTTCTGACTAGGTACATAAATGAATTTGCTATCAGCGCTCTTTTGGCCTCCTCTGTGCCTTCGAACTCCACTTCTAAACCACCATCTCTATGTTTTGTCGCATCGCCTGATACACCCGAAGTGGTCATAGCCGTCTCGTCGCTGGTATGGGAAAAGAGAAGCCAATTACTTTGACCGTTCAGTGGCTTGGAAGATGAGAATTCGATGGGAGGAAACCCTAGTGGCTATACTGTCCGCAGATCGGTGCATTTGTTCCGTGTTCTGGCCACTTTCACGTGAACCAGGGAGGGTTTTAGTGTTTTGGCTTGCTATATGTGGTTTTTTTTGTGTTCGGCCCCGCGGACGTCCCACCACAGGGGGCCCTACTGGGGGATGGCCGAGCCCCGCAAGCGGGAGGTCATCAGACGCCCGCGGAGTTATACGGAGCAGGCGGCGCCTTCGCCCGGCCGGGAGAGAGATACTCACCATCCCGACCGGGATCCAGCACCGCCCACCCCTTGATCCCAGCCGGCCGAGCCAGCGGACACTGGGAAGAATTCCAGGTCCCCGGCCCGAGGCGACTAGCCACTTGGCCCGCGTGAGGCCCCACGGGCCCGCCCGCCCCTCCGGGATATCGGGACCAAAGAGGTGTGTTGGTCCCCCGTCACAACTAGCACCGTGCGACGGGAGACCTCAACCTCCAGGACTCCGTGGACCACGGGGGGGGGAGGGGGCGCAGCTACCCCGATAAAACTGAGCTGGTGGGCAGGACCGGAGAAGTTGCCCCGCCTGCTCATAGTATGGATGGCTGGTGTTGCAGGGCCAGGTGAAGGACATGGATGTTTGGATGGCATGGGTATTCGAATGGGAGCGTATGGATGGAAGGACGAGTGAGGCACTCTTCGTCTGACCTCTCCCCGGCTTCCTGTTGGTCTGGCCGCCGGATCCTGGAGGCACGCAATCCCCCACCACGAAAAGGTGATGCCTCGTCGGGGGGGGGGGGGGGGAGCAGCGAAATGCTGAGACACGTTTCCAACCAAGATATGAGCACACAGTCTTCCCCCACCAGAACGCCACTTCTGCATAGTCGCCCTGTCGCTACTATGCAGCGACAGGGCGACTATGCAGACAGTGAGGGGACGTGTTGCCGTCCCCTCCCCGATCCTGCCCAGAGTGTCTCAGCTCACTGATGGCTCCCGGCTGCGACGTGATGCACGCGCGTGACACCATGGAGGCCGCCGCGGGAAGATAGCCGAGCGCAGAATATCAAGGTCTTAAGTCCTTTTTCATGCAAGTGTTGGTGCATACAGTTTACGTCCGTCGACCCACCACTGCTGTGCTGGCTTTAAGGTGCCCGATACTCTTCCCGTTCGTCGGTGTTGTTCGTGCCGTGCCTGATACTCGCCGTCCTCCGATCTGTCGTCTATACCGTGCCGGATACTCTTCGTCCGCCGCCATGCGGTTTATGCACGTGTTGACGGCGCCGTGCGCCACAGACGGCGGACAGCTGGCCACGCAGCTGCAGGAGGCGCAGATCCAGCTGGTGCGACGCAAGTTCTGCAATGCGTCCTACACGCGACTCGGCGACGTCTTCTTCGAGAAGTACCCGCACGGCATTCTGAGTCACGTGATCTGCGCTGGTCGGGAGGGCGGCGGCGTGGACGCCTGCCAGGTGAGTCACGTGATCTGCGTCGGCCGGGAGGGCGGCGGCGTGAACGCCTGCCAGGTGAGCTCGCCTCCGTGGCCAGGTGCTCAGTGCGTCCTCAGCGCAGCCACAGATAGCTATGGCTGTGGCCATGGATGGTTACAACGCGTCGACCGCTTTGGTAACATGGCGCCGTCCAGCCCTCATGCCTACTGGTGGCGGGCGACGAACAGCGACGGAACAGCGCACAAACCAAACGTGTGCACTCAAGGCAGGCTGTCGAATGTATCTGACACTGGAGAACAAAGGTCCAGCCCCGTGTCAACCAACGCGAGCTGTCACGAAAAGAGTTGTCGTGGGTGCGCGTTTGTAACATGTGATGTATGCGAGTGTCAAAACAGTACCGCTTGCACCGACTCTGCCGCCAGGGCGACTCGGGCGGTCCGCTGATGCAGCACGACGAGACCACCAACTCGTACTACCAGATCGGCATCATCTCGAGCGGCTTCGGCTGCGGCAATCCAGACTATCCGGGCCTCTACGTCAGCCTGAAGCACCACTTGAGGTTCGTTAACGCTGTGATAGCCAGCCACGGCAGCCGGAAGGTCACGGCCAGCCACAGCGGCCGGAAGGTCACGGCCAGCCAGAGCAGACGTCCGGTGACGGCCAATCTCAGCAGCCGACCGATGACGATCAATCTCAGCAGCCGGGAGGTCACGGCCAGCCACAACGGCCGCGAGGTCACGGCCAGCCACAGCGGCCGGAAGGTCACGGCCAGCCAGAGCAGCCGACCGGTGACGGCCAATCTCAGCAGCCAGGAGGTCACGGCCAGCCACAGCGGCCGAGAGGTCATGGCCATCCACAGCGGCCGGCCGGCTGCGGCGCAAGGGACGATCGTGCCGCGCCGGTAACGGCGACGGCGGCGCCACCACCCTCGCCAGGTTCCCAGTGAGCCTCCGGATACAGCTTCCGATGGGACGGAGCTCAGATGCCGCCTGAAGACAGCTCCTAGTTGAACACTCTCGAAGGCGGTCAGAGAGGCACTCTAGCCTCCAGTGCCATACATGGTCCAGCCTCCAGTGCCATACATGGTCCAGCCTCCAGTGCCATACATGGTCCAGCCTCCAGTGCCATACATGGTCCAGCCTCCAGTGCCATACATGGTCCAGCCTCCAGTGCCATACATGGTCCAGCCTCCAGTGCCATACATGCCTCGCCGCGGCAATGCAGCCGTGTCCAGCGCATCAATCCATCGAGGTTCCGCGTCAGTGTCACTGTCAGGCTCAGCCCGTATCAGTGTCGGTGTCCGGCGCAGACATAGCGTCAGTGGCAGTGTCAGGCGCAGCCCTAGCGTCAGTGTCCGGCGCAGCCCTAATGGCAGTGTGAGTGTCCGACACAGCCCTAGTGTCAGTGTCAGTATCCGACGCAGCCCTAGTGTCATTGTCAATGTACGGCGCAGCCCTGATGTCAGTGTCAATGCCCGGCGCAACCCTAGTGTCAGTGTCAATGTCCGGCGCAGCCCCAGTGTCAGTGTCAATGTCCGGCGCAGCCCCAGTGTCAGTGTCCGGCGCAGCCCTAGTGTCACTATTAGAGTCAGGCGCAGCCCTAGTGTTAGTGTAGGTGTCAGGCGCAGCTCTAGTGCCAGTGTCAGTGTCCGACGCAGCCTGCGCCCGCCACTTCAGGCTCATGAGCGCCGAGCCCGTTACCAGGTGGCGACGGCAGGCCGGAGGGCCGTCGGCCGGTGTGGTTGTCCTGTGCGTGTCGGCACCGGGTGATCACCTGCCCACCATGCCGTGTCGGCACCGGGTGGTCACCTGCCCACCATGCCGTGTCGGCGCCAGGTGGTCACCTGCCCACCATGTCGTGTCGGCGCCAAGAGGTTGATGATGATTATTGAGGTTTTAGGGTGCGTCAACCCCATTGGGTTATATTGCACCCATAACAAGGCTGCCTAAGCACGCGTTAGAAGGTCCCATACGAATATCAAGCAACACCAGCACAGTAGCTATTAAGGCACTGTATATAAAATCTGAGGAAGCAGTTTTTCAGTCATGCAGGTGAATACATTACGCCACATCCTATATTCTCAAAGAAGCACAAAACCGCTTTATTGTGTATAAATCGGGAATCGTCCCCCAATAGGTCCTTCAACTTCAGAACATTCGCGTCATATCCGAAGTGTCGCCTGCGTTCTTCTGTGTCTGCTGGGCACGCCACCAGCACGTGGTGCACAGTCAGCGCGGCATTACACCTAACACATTTCGGCCTGTCGTCCCCGTACAATAAATGCCTATGTGTCACAAGAGTGTGACCAATTATGAGACGGCAGATGGCTACCTCGTCCATTCTAGTCTTGCTAAAGGACGAGGGCCACGGAGCCAAGTATGGTTTGATTTGTTTTCATTTGTTCAACTCTACTTGGTCCCATCTGCCCTGCCACCGTCTGAGAATAAATGATGAGATAATTGGGTAGTAGTCATTGGCAGGAAGTGGGAGAACGCGACGCCCTTGGAGCTTGGCCTGCACGCCTTGCAGCCCTGTAGGCCAGCTCGTTACCTCTGATTCCGACATGTGCTGGAATCCAGCACAGTATTACCTGTTTTCCCATGCGATGTAGCGAAGGAAGGTGCGATAAAATGTCTCGTACAATGGCATATTGCTGGTTAAAACTGCGCAACGCCACAAGACTGCTCAGAGAATCACTCAAAATAACATACAAAATATCGTCGTCAACCTCGATGTATGCCAGGGTTTTGTTGATGGCCATAAACTCTGCAATGAAGACCGTGGCATGTGGCGGGAGGGTGAAAGATCGTGTGGTGGATCCTCTTACAAAAGCACTATCCACGCCGGTGTCAGTCTTCGAGCCATCTGTGTAAGTAGCGGTGTAGCCGTGATACGCTGAAGAAATGTGTTCGAGTGTACGTGATAGTAGCTCCTCTTTTGTCATATCTTGTTTTCTCTCGACAGCGAGGGCGAGGTCGATGAAGGAGGTGATAAGCTCCCACGGGGGGTTAGTTGTTTGCTCAAACTGCCTGATTCCTTGCAAGCGAATTTTTATTTATCTCAGGAGCGTTCTCATTCTCACACAGTAGGGTGTTCCTCTCTTAACATTATCACGAATGGCCGCGTGCATGTCACGTGAGAATTCCGCTGGATATGACTCGTGTGCCGGGAACTGTCGTATTTTGCAGGCGTATCGGAGACCGAGCATTTCACGCCTGATAGACAATGGTGGTTCATGAGCGTCCGCTAGTACGCTGACTGTTGGGGATGTGCGAAATGCTCCGGTAACTATTATCAACGCAGCGTGGTGTACTGGATCTAGCATTCTCTTCGTGGTAGCACACGGACCTTCATATATAAAACACGCGTAGGCAAGCTTGGATCGGATAAGATTACGATATAGCAGATGCAGAGTCCTTCGGTCAGCACCGTATGACATACGAGAAACACATTTCAACATCGACATGGCCTTAAAACACTTATATCTCGGAGCGCTTTGGTATGCTCCCCTTATGAAAGACGTTGGTCAAAGTGCACTCCTAGGAAACGATCCATTTTTACTGACGGAACGTCTTGTCCGTCCGTCCGGGCAGCTAAGCCAACGTCCACAAAAGTGAATTGCTACCGTTTTTGCTGTCGAAAACCTAAAACCATTCCGACGTCCCAGTTCTCGAGGCGAGAAACTGTAAGTTGCAGCTGTCATTCCATAAGAGGAATTGACGAGTTGCACGACAAGATCGCAAAATCGTCGGCAAAGAGAGATCGTCCGATTGAACAGGAAAGTGAGTTAGCAATGTCATTTACAATAAGCGACAACAGGGAAGTGCTCAAGACACTGCCCTGAGGAATTCCCTCAACCTGGTGGAGACAGGCTGATGTTTGATTACCCACGCGCACGCAAAACTGTCGGTCTGTCATGCAGTTTTTCAAAAGCATGCTCAGAGATCCACGAATTCCATACTGATGGATCTTCTGCAGGATCCCAACGTCTTCAGGCGGTATCAAAAGCGCTTTCAATGTCGAAAAACACTGCTTCCAAATGCTTCTTTCTCACAAAAGCCAAGCGAATCTCAGTATCAAGCCTTAAACATGGTCAATCGCACTGCGGTTTTTTTTAAAAATCCGCACTGGTCGTTGGTTAAGACATTCTGAGTCTCTAAGTACCAATTCAGTCGAAGGTTTGCCATTCTTTCCATCAATTTACACAATGATGATGTGAGGGATATAGGACGATAATGGGCTGGGTAATCGCCACTTTTGCCAGGCTTCAATAATGGTTGATTGATTAATTGATTATTTGGGCTTAAGGGCGCATCGACTACTAAGATCATTTTGCGCCCATAACTCTTGTAGCTAACAAAGTACAGTATCAAACTTCATATCGCTCGGAGCCGTCAAAATGGTCCTATTTTGGTACAAAGTTTACATGCCATGTATATCAGCGAGGAGAATATATTGCGGAGAAGGACACTGCAGATAAGAAGTCCATCAGTCGTCCCGACTGGACAATGCTCGAGTTGTCGAAGAGACTATCGCTAGGGAATCCACCTGGTCAGACCCAAAATGACGTCTACGCTCATCAGTGTAATGAGGACACGATATCAAATAGTGGAGCGCTTCTACTCCACTTTTTCCCGGCTTCAACACTGGTATCATTAAGGCTCCTCGCCAGGCTACTGGGAAGTCGTCTTGTTGCCACAGATAAAAAATTGAATATGCCTAGCAGTATTTCGATCGCACATGCAGGAGGACGCTTTATCATTTCGTTATGAATCAAATCCAGGCCTTCGGATACGTTTTTCAGCTTGGCTATGGCGGAAGTGAGTTCGGCCATTGTGAAAGGCTTGTAATACGATATATTTTCGGTTGTGACAAAGTCAGGAGGGAACGTTTCACAGTGCAACTTGTGACGCAAGAATTGCGGATTCCAATTGCTGCCACGGCTACGCTCTGATATGAAGCAGGCAATTTCGTTGGCGACATCTACAGATTTGGTCACGTCCTTATTATCCATGCGTAGGACGGGTAGGGGAACGGATGAGTATTGGACTGCAATATATTTTATTCTGGACCATACATGTGCTGTCGGGGTATGCTTGTTTATTTGACCTACATATTCGTGCCATGATACCTGTTTTGCTGGTCTTATAATGCGACGTGCAAGAACCCTGGCTCTCCGAAAGGCATCCATATTTATAGTGTTACTATCCTTACTGAATTTACGATAAGCTCTCTTTCTTGCCCGTATGGCATCTCCGCATTCCTCCGTCCACCATGAGACTGGGGTACGCCGTGGAGCACCTGAGGTGCGCGGAATGCTTGCGGATGCAGAATGTAGGAGCAGTGACGTAAATTCTTCCATACTGTGTGGTTTATTGTGCCCATCAGCAGAGCAAGCTGTCTCTATATGTGTTATGTAACCAGTCCAGTTGGCTTTGCAAAGATTCCATCGCCAGGGCCTGTGTCCAAGGACCGGCCCTTCACGATATTCTAGCCATATGGGAAAATGGTCACTTCCCAAAGGGTCAGTATCAATCGACCAATTAAACATTTACACAAGCGGACTACATATACTCAGGTCTAACGCAGAAGTCTGTCCACACGACATTGTGAGGTGCATTCTGGTTCCTGTGTTAAAAAAAACACAACGACTCCTCGTGTATAAATTGCTCCATCAGATGTCCACGCCCATTGACATCTCCACATCCCCAAACGGCATGGTGTGAATTAAAGTCACCTAAGAGTAAAATTGGTTCCGGGGGCTGAGAACAAATAAGTTTCATCGCAGTAGATGGAAATTAAGTGCCGGGAGGCAGGTAAATGCTGCACAATGAAATACTTTTATGACCGAAGTGCACCCTGGCAGCGACGACTTGGAGGCGTATGTTCATCACTAGTGGTTGCAAGGGAACACGGGTGGATGCCCAGTAGCACTCCACCATGGGAAACAGTGTCGGATGATAATTCTTTTCGATGGAGGGTGTAGCATTTCATCTGAATTGCGGTGTCCGGCGACAGCTTGGTCTCCTGAAGGCAGAACGCCACCGGACAGACCCTGCTCAGAACTGCCTGCAAGTCATGGGCACTGCTTCTAAAACCCCTGGAGTTCCATTGTAAAACAGTCTGTATAAAGCGTTATGTTAAAAGGGGTTACGATTATGTCAGTTCATGGCGAACCAGCCGGGGCCCACGGGTTCGATGCTGTGCGCGCTCGCGCTCTCGGACTGACTCCGCCGGTCGGCGAGACTGACCAGGGCGAGGCACGCTTCTGGCGTGCCTGGGGAGGTGTTGGGGTGGCCCCATCACACTCGCAGTCTCTGCGGTATGGATAGAGCTGGCTTGGAGAGATGGGGACGATGGGGAGCAAGCCCCGTAATTCTGTCTCCCTACATTCTGCGACGTATCCCTTGACCCAGCTCGGGATGTCCGGCCCGAGGCCCCCATGTCCGGGGCCCCTGGGCGGACCTCAATCGGGAGGCGTGATCGGGTCGTTCAGGGAGCTACGACCGGCACCCGACCAGGGGCCACGCCCTTTTATTCGGAGATAGTAGGTGGGGGAGGGGGAGTTGGGGTGGTTTTGGAGGGTATAGGGATGGGTTGGGCAGGTTTACGGGTGATGACGGCGGCGGATAGGGATTGGATCCTCGTCGGTTCGACGCGACTCTGAGACGTTTGCGTCTCGAGGCTTGGTCCGGAGAGCTCCTCGGCTCCTCCCTAACGGGAATGGAGTACTGGGCGGAGGGGGAGGCAGGGAGGGGAGTGCTGGAGGTAGGGATTGAAGTGGCTGGGGAGGGGTTGGGTTTCGTTGTGGATGGACGGGCAGGTCTTTTTCCTCGCTGGACCTGAAACCACCCTCTTTGAGTCGCTACAGGGCCCGCAGCCGAGGACTTTCTCACCACCGTCTGGGGAGAGGACACATATTTTTATCCGATTGGTGTACACTTCATGCCAAAGGCCAGCATCATGGCACTGAGTTGACTTATAGTATAAGAAGTTCTCATGTGTGTGTGAGACTGCATCGGTGACTGTTGTGTGATGTTGGAGTTCAGCTTCACCTTTGCTGCATAAGATATTCTAGAGTGTGCTGCCTCGTAGATATCCCGCGCCTCACGGAATGTGATCTTTTGAAATGTTTTATTGTAACTATTTCCTTTTCTCTCAAGAATATGGGATAAGAACGATCGTACGTGGTATGGGGTGTTTGGCAGTGCGGACTCTCCGCCTCACATTTGTCTTGGACATGCTCTGCAGATCCATACCGTCCACAT
Source organism: Imbricaverruca yamaguchii (assembly GCA_034440575.1). Classification (NCBI taxonomy): domain Eukaryota; kingdom Metazoa; phylum Arthropoda; class Thecostraca; family Neoverrucidae; genus Imbricaverruca; species Imbricaverruca yamaguchii. The sequence goes on from JAOTOL010001194.1 coordinate 113,166, forward strand.
GTCTCTCGGTTCCGACAATACTGCGACGTGCGGTCAAAACGGGAGCATCGGAAGCATCTCATGAGATTGGGTACAAATACGCGGATCTTCACACGGACATATCCGACGAAAATAAACTTTGGGAGATCTGTCATGTGAAAAGTTAAGATGATGTTTGTTGCCTGTAATACCTGTCCTTTTCTCATTGAAATTCTACGAACCTCTACTACTTCGCACTCTCTTAGGCCATCCACAATGTCGGCATCGGAAACATCTCGCAGGTCGTAGCAGCTAAAAACTCCTTTTTTTAAAGTAATTTTTGGTTTTGTGGGGCTGAATCTCGATACGTACGGTGACTGTTCGCCTGCTGGTTTCATGCCGTTTAGTATATATACTAAACGGCAACAGAAGTAACATATATGTTACTTCTGTTGCGTCCATCGCCTTCCTTGCATCCTCAGCAGTTTCAAATTCAACTTCAAGTCCTCCGTCCCTGAGCTTTTCGCACCTTAGCACCGATCCTAGTTTGTCACACGCTTCCTTCCTCTGGAACAGGATAAGCAATGAAAGTTTTACGCTTTCCTCGAGTGATTTTATGATCCGAATACGAGGTGTCGGCAGACCCGCTTGTTGGCCGGGGCCTCCATGCGCTACACTCATAGTTCTGGCAGTTCGGGCTGTATGTCCCCTACTGGAGGGGGCAGGTGGTTTTTTTATGTTGGAAGTTGCCATGCATCGTTTTTTTATTCCACTCCCCGGCGCCCCACTGCATAGGGCCCTACGGAGGGGACGCCTGGGTCCCGCGAACGGGAGGTCGCCAGGCGCCCGAGGAGTTTACGAGGCAGGCGGCGCCTTCGCCCGGCCGGGTGAGAGATACTCACCACCCCGACCGTGATCCAGCACCGCCCACCCCTTGACCCCAGCCGGCCGGTCCGGCAAGCACCAGGCCGAGACCTAGGCCCCGAGACTGAGGCGACCAGTCGCTTGACCCGTGTGAGGCCCCGCGGGCCCGCCTGCCCCTCCGGGATATCAGGACCAAAGAGGCGTGTTGGTCCCGTCACAACTAGCACCGAGCGACGGGGGCCTCAGCCTCCAGGACTCCGTCAACCCCGGGGGACGGGGCGAAGGGGCGGGACTACTAAAATAAAACTGAGCTGGTGGGCAGGACCGGGGAAATTGTCCTGCCTGCTCATAGTAGGGATAGTTGGTGCTGCAGGGCCAGGTAAGGAATATGGATGTTGGGCTGAGATGGGCATTGGAATGGGAGCGTATGGATGGAAGGACGAGTGAGGCACCTTTGGTCTCAGGCCTCGCCGGTATGATGGTCTCCGGGTCTGTGGGGCACTCAATCTCCCCACCACGTAAAGGTGGTGCCTCGTCGTGGGGGGGGGGGGGCTTCAATAGTGGTATGACGATTGCTTTTCGCCAGGCTGGTGGAAAATATCTCACATCCCAAATTCTATTGTAAATGGCGAGCAGAGTTGGTAAATGCCTTAACATTTCGTTGTGGACTCCGTCTGGTCCCTCACGTACATTTCTGAAACCGCCGATCGCAGAGTCTAATTCAGCTTGGGTTAACGGCAAGCTGTAAACAAGTTCTTCATGTGTGGTAAAACAGATCTCCCTCTGACTACGGTCACAGTGTTGTAGGAATTCTGTGTGTTTACTTCGCCTTGCAGAAACATCAGCAATATAGGTGGCTACTTCGTCTGAATCACCTATGATGTTGCCTCAAACGTTCAGTACCGGCAGGGGTACTGACGATAATTGCCCAGAAATCTTTTTAATACGCGCCCATACTTCGGAAGTCGGTATGGTTCGGCACAGCTGTCCTATGTAAGATCTCCATGATGCACGCTTCGCCGCCCGTATGGTGCGCCGAGCTAGTGCCTTGGCCCTTCTGAATACTATCAGGTTTTCTGTTGAGCTGTGGCGATCGAATCCCCTGAAGGCACATCTCCGAGCTCGAATTGCTAAGTGACACTCCGGAGTCCACCATGAGACCGGAGTACGGCGGGGAGTACTGGAGGTCTTTGGTATGGAAGTGGCGGCAGAGTCGATTATTATTGGGGTTAAAGCCTCCATTGTTAATGATGGATCATCGGGGTCAGCTGGAGGGCTGGCTTCCCCTCCTGATTGGAATTCACCCCACGTAACGTTGGGAAAATTCCACCGCTGTGGACGCTGACCGAGTACCGCGCCATCGCGGTAAGACAACCATACCGGGAAATGGTCACTTCCTAGCGAGTCATCGGATATAGACTATGCAAAATGTTGAGCCAGTTGTGGGCTGACTATGCTCTAGTCGAGAGCTGATGTTTGACCAGACGGAAGCGTAACGTGTGTCGGCGTTCCAGAATTTAAAATACTTAGCGACTCATCGAGTAGAAAGCGTTCCAAAACTCATCCTCGTGTGTTGACATCAGTACAACCCCAAAGTGTGCGTCAAAATCTAGCAGGGTGACCGGTGGGGCTAGCTGAGTCAGCAGTTGTCTGATGTCTGTGACGGTAAAACCAGTTCCAGGGGGTAGGCATATAGATCATATACTGACTGGTCGTCGTCCAAAATACACACGTGCTGCTACTGCTTGGATATTGATACGTAACTTGAACTGTTGAACGGGTACACTGTGGTGTACTGCCAATAGCACACCACCTGCCAATAGCATCAGCTGGTACGTCTTTCCGGAAAGTCGTGTAGCTTTTTATGTTGCTAGCTGTGCTGGGCCTTAGCTTAGTTTCCTGTAGGCAAACTACACTTGGACGGTGCTGTCGTAAAACTGTTTGTAAATCGTCCACGCGCGTACGCCGCCCCTTGCAGTTCCATTATAAAATGGTTTTGAAAATCACCCATTTAGAACGCTAAAGTTTTTTTTTAAACCTGACATACGATGCACACATTTGTACGTGTGTGTTGCGTAGAAAGTGATTATCACAGATTATATTGTACTTGGATAATCACTAAATTCTGATGATACTGAGCAAGCACGAGGGCGGGATCTCGGGCTCCCTCCACCTGGTGGTGACCATGGGGAGACCCGTTTACGTCCAGCCGCAGGAGATAATTGGGCTGATTTCCCGCCTGCTCTGGAACACCCAGACGGTGGGTCCATCAACTTGTTTGTGCTCTCGGTGGACACGGCACCCTCGTGGACTGCAGCAGTATATGGGGGAGTTACGGGAGGCCCCGTAGCTCCCGCGGTTGGCGATGGGTCCTGTGACCCGCCACGGGAAGCCCGATCCGACGCCCCCATGTCAGGAGCACCGGAGCGGACCTCCACCGCCTGTGGCGGTACCACTGGCACTCTGCGGGCCACTGCACCAGTCCACAAGAGATGATTTGAGGTGGCGGAGGGCTAACAGTGGATTTGGGTGTGGGTAAGTCGTGCCGGGTGAATGTGGATGTTGATGTGGTAGTGAGAGTGGATATGGTTGTGACGGTGGATGAGGTGGGGTTTCGGGGGGATATGGCGGAGTGGCTCGGCTTCTTGATTCTCTGCACGACATGCCGTCCATCTTGCTGCTGTACTGTGAGGGTAGATAATGCACTGGCGTCTGAACCATCCACGATGTCTGTCGGCCGGGTTGGCTGTGACTGCTCTAACGAGCAAACCAGTCCAAAAGATGACTGAAGAGCCTTAAGTTGTGACAGGACTTGGGCGGCGCTGGTGATCTGCGACTGCTGTTGCGCTGTCGGACATGTTTGTTGAGCATGGGGAGAGGGGAGCTGGGAAATACTATTTGAGCCCGGGTGATTGGTAGTACGCATCGTGCTTTTCGCCTTCTCTGCGTACGATACCTTCGGGTGAACCTCGTCGTCAGGGGTAAAAAAAACCATCAAGTTGGTCGCCGACCAAACCGAAGCAATCGTGCGTGGTCTACTACCCAAAAAGCGTACTAGGAGGTAAATGAGCAATATTAGCATGTGGTACTTTGCCTTCGAATACAAATTCGTTGCTGCTCTTTGGTTGTCCTGCAACCATGAAACATCTTTATCTTTCGTACACACGAAAGATAAACCATGCATTGATTCCGATCAATATACCGGGCACATTAGCAGTTAAACAAAAACACGTTAAATTGATTATGACAAAGAGCCTTCGCCAGGCCCCATCTTATCGACTGTAACAAAAACTAGCAACATATGGAATGTCGTGCCCAGCTAAATCCGCTTGGTCATTCTGGCTCCAGTTTATTGTTGTATATGGAATGTCGTGCCCAACTAAACCCGTTCGGTCATTCTGGCTCCAGTTTATTGTCGTATATGAAATGTCGTGCCCAGCTAAATACGATCAGTCATTCTGGCTCCAGTTTATTGTTGTGCACGTTAAACAAAGTATTGTGCACATGACTCGCCACCCCAGTTATAACAAGTTGCCTTTTTGCCCCTCCACACATGAAAGAGAAAAATACGGACTGGATGTTTATTGGCCAATGGCTGAATCAATTCACATAAACAAATTTTGCACTGGTCGAGCTTCAGCAATATTTAACATGCGGATTTCAATTGTGGTAAACTTATTGTGCGTTTTATTTTGCCTGATGGCAACAGTTACGGTCAAGGGTGTGTATTCTCACAATAAGCGCGCGAGACGTTTTTTTTTCTTGGGAGCAAAACTATGGGCTAAGCTATGATTTTTCAAGTGGTGAGAAACGAAAAATGAGCCGCCACAAATAAACAATTTGGCATCATATTAAAAATCATAAAACTGTGGGCAGTTCCTGAGAATGTGCGTTGTGCACAATTTCGGTGAGACATAAGCGATTTCCCAGGTGCGTTTTACTAACATGAAATATCCACTCGATATTTCCACACATTCATACGATCATAACCAATTCCAAGAAACTGAGTGTGTTGCAAGTCTAGAACACCTCTGTCCGAGCACGCGCAAAGGCAACACTAATTATATATCTTTGGAAGTCCCTTCAAATATATTCAAATGCTGATTTATCCTTTGCCGTGAATCCCATGTACACAGATCCAGTAGAGAAAGGCTTGGTTAGATAGTGTATCACACAACCACGACGAACGTTTAGACAGCGGTTTGTGAACAAACCGCTAACTGCCCCTGGTAGGCTAACTGCCCCTGGTGGCAGTTAGCCCACCACCGGCGGAGCCGCGCCCAGCCCGCGCGCAGCGCCAGCGGCGGGAGATGCAAAACAAAACTGTTGCACGTAGCACAGATGAGTCGCAGGAGATAACGGCGACATCAGCGAAGATGAACAGCATTGAGGCGCGGTTGCAGGGTACCAGGGCGTCTGCTACAGCTGACCGGCGCTCAGGCAAGCGGCGCGGCTGTGCGAGAACTTCAGCGACAGTTCTGCGAGATTCACACCCTGTACCCGCACGATCAGTGCAGAACCACAACGGCAGGAGGCAACAGCAGGTGACGCCACAGGCGCACCTCCCCCGCCGATGGAACGCCGCAGCTCCAGCAGCAGCTGGCTCTGAATAACTAATAATAACATACCTGGATATATACGTATATATAGAACATTGTCATTGGTGCATGTTGCCATTCAACTGGGCAATGCACCATTTTCCCCCAGGTGAAGAAAGACACCCTGAGTGCTTCACGCCTGCACAATAATAAAGAGGTCAAGGGGTAAGCATTTAGTTTTATACCATGTGAATTACTGTGTGGAAAATTCCATCGCAAAGTATTATGGTGAAGTCAAACACAATTGGCGATCAATAATGGTGGAAATGCACCTTTTTGACGGTATTATGGGTTGTGCTAAGTTATGTGTTGTAGGCCATATCAACGTTAAACAAAAAGCTTGGGACCCACAAATTGTGCAGCATTATTCAGCCACGGAACCATAACAAAATAAGTTGCCCTGAAATTGATCAACACCTTATACACCAAGTTGGGTCACACTTTTTTGTCAATTTGGGTTACATAACCAAACCCAACCATTGGGCCACAGGGTGAAATGCACACCAAAGGGACAGAACACGATTAGCTGACTATTGCAGATAAGAAGTATGTGGTGCCACATATGTTGCAAACTTCCATAATTTGCATGAATTTGTTATTTAGCCATCACATTATGAGGGTTATATTGCATGGCAACAGGGACATCACAAATAAAAGTTAAACAAAAAACTTTCACAAACGCAACACCACAAACTTTTCAGCAATGAAGTGTCCTGTTTACTGTGGGCAATAAAATGTAACTTTAAGGTAAAAAGTTTGTTTTGTAATATGCATGTCTCCATCATCTTGAAACATCAGAAATAGGTGAAACTAATTCCTGGAGAACTGCCATTATTGCAATATTCAGCAGAATTGGGTTCCACAAATTTTGAAAAGAACAGATGAGTGAATAGGCACTGGAAAACATCTGGACAATTGATAAATATCTGAGGATCTGTGCACTGCTGCAGATGTGCACTCAGCACTGAATAGATCCACTGAAATTGTGGTTGTCTGGTCTGTCTGCTCACCATCACTGAAAATTGATGAGGGTGTGGGCAGAGGAGCCTCCTCCCTTACACAGTGAGCAGTGTCACCAGATGGGCGTGCTTGAAGCACAGATTATTGCAATCAGGAACAGTAAGAATAAAATTGTGCAATTTGGAGTTATGTGATCAGCCAGGAGTGGATCCAGGAGGGCAAATTGGGTCATGACCCCCCAAAAGCAAGAGAAGGATCCAGTCCCTCTTTTGCCTCACCCCAAAGGACATCAATACTTACATCTCCGGACAGCATGTACCACACTGCTCCCTCCCCCATCCCAGGATCAAAACATGGAATACATGGGGCCTAACTAGACATCACATTCCCCCCCCCATGATTGGAACATTGCATACCAGCAGGGCCCCATCAAACATCACTCCCCCCCCCCTATAATGACATCAGCTGGGGCCCCAGCACAGCATGTGCCCACCTAGCCCAAACTGGGTCCCCCTGGGTGGCTCTCTGGATCTGTGAACAGCCATCCCAAAATCATTATGCCTAGTTAAACTTGGTAGCCAGGTTGTAAAAGCCTAACAGTGCCACATATATCCAAACCCTATCAATACTAGGAGTCGTTCATTTATATATGGAAAGAAGCCTAGCCTATTTAGATAGGGAAATAAGCAGCCTTTGTATTTTGCCACTTTTCCCCCTATGATTATATATAATATCATTACTTTCATTTCTGGCTAATTAGTGGCACATATTTTTGCCCTTCATCCAGCTAGACCACTGGCCACTTGTCCCCAGCTAGGTCTCTGATGGATATGTCTTCTTGGCCCCACAATCACCATGCTCCTTTTTTTGTGTGTGCTGATAAATGCTTTGTTCAGAGCCTGCCCATGTGCACCCATCATACCCACACTTGCACACCTTTCTTGTCCTCTTTTTTGCTGGCTTATCACCATCACCATCATCAACCCTCTATTCTTCTTCTGCAATTCCAAATCCCAACTTTGTTTGCTTCATTCTGTAACAATTAGGGCACAATGTGAATAAATTCATGCAAGATGTAAGATGGAGCAAATAATGAAAACTGGAGCCCACACCTTCCAGGAGAGGCAGGGGGAGGGCAGGACAATGTCAATAAATGCATGACTTTTTGGGTGGGAAACAAATGGTAACCATTGACATTTTAACCTCCATAGGCCACTCATTTGACCTCTTATGATTACATGTGAGACAAATTATAAAATTTTGGTTTAGCTTTGGATACAACATTTGAAAACTCTACACTGTGATGCATAAATTGTTTTCCTTTGTATGTTGTCACATTTATCAAACATTTTGACCACCATCCTGGACTGGTACAATTTATGGGCACTGGGATGGGGGTCAGCATGTGATGCTTCACTATACACAAATGATCAACAAATGATCTACAGCATTCTTGAGCTGTCAATGGTGGATAGCTGGAACAAACCCCCAATGGGGAAAGCTTAAAGCAAATTTGAATGATTTTTAGAGCAATCCACAGTATGTCCTCACAAAACTCACTGATATTTTCTTGCTATTCTGGCTACTATGATGTATGGGAAAGTGGGGCATGGCAGACCACCCTCTCCCCTGCCATAGACTTTTACCAAGCCAGATTTCATTTGCCTTGTGGAAAGACCCATGGAGTGTGCATGCTTTTGGCTATTTCAGATCTTGTCTTAAGCTTTAATCTTGTGTCATGATTTAAAAATGTTGTTTTTCCACTTCCTGATACAATTTCTTCAATACACAGTAATTTGTAAATCTTAACAACTAGGTAAGACCGATTTTTGTCTCTAATACCTATGTTCCCTAAAATCAAAATTTGAGTGCTAAACAAGCTTGCAGTAGCTAGGAGTTATACTTTACAAAAATAACCCCAAGACAAATCCCAGATCCCAAGCTTCACTTTTGGGCAAAGTGGACTGCCCATTAGAAAGCAACCCATTGTTTGCAGTGGCAGATCCAGTTCCATTTTGTGGGTGCAATAGGTGGTCATAGCAACCCACGAAATATATTACATTTGTCCCAGATTGTTATTTTGGGATACATTTCAGATTGAGAATCAAATAGTAAATTTATACCTCCCTGGACATGCCTATGCCACTAAAGTGCAGCTTCCTTTGCTGAAATTGCTTGCAACTCCTATTTCTAAGACAAGCTACCATGCACAAGTCACAAAATATGTCCCTTGACATTTACATTTAACACAAATGGCTTGCAATTGAAATGGTCCACTTTGCCCAACAACTTTGAAAATATAAAAATTGAGGTGCCCTCATTGAGCAGGGATTTCAGTTTTGTTATATAAAATATAGATAAAATTTCCACTTCAAAGAAAGGATAAGAAGGTATTGGGTTCCATCAAAGAGTTAGTCATACCTCCATATGACATCTCATCTTAGACTTACAGGATGTCAAACCTTAGGTGGTCTGCTTTGCCTCACTCTTCCCTACCCATGGTTTGTGAGCCTTAGAAGTGTGTGGCCTAGAAGTGTTCTGAATTTAAGCCAGCTTGAATAATAATAGGCCACTGTCTGGCATAAATTCAATTTAAGCCAACCTTTTTTCCCATCCCTATGTTAAATGTCACCATTAATTTGGCCTACTCTTCCCTGATCATTTACACACCTGTCCATAAACTTTTGTCTGGGGGAATCACTAGGTGGAGCATAACTCATGCATTTACATGGGGAAATAAGCATAACATGGGAGAGCTGGTTAAAAATTCATCAAATTAGTGTAGAGGAAGAAGGGGGGAGGGTTCTGAACACTTAAGGCACCATGCAACAAATAGCTATACTGCTGCTTTTGTATGGCTGATCCAGCAATTCTACTGTGTTTACTGAAAACAAAAATGAACAAGCTATCCATATTCAAACAGTTCCTTTCAATTGAAATCCTCTAACCACTTATAAAGAGGAACCTTAAAATAGATCATTATTTTGTAGTGATATGCTGTATTCTGAACAGAAAAATGTTGCTGTGCAGGAATACCTCACTGTAACAATTACAGTACAAGCTATTAGTGGTGACTGAAATATGCTGGTGTAATTGCAAAAAAAAAAGTAAATCGCTTCCCTATGGTTTTCTTAAGCCAACTGCTCTTTGAAGCCAAAAATCATGCCTGTAAACTTTGCATGCTCTGTGCACAAAGAATTAGTAGAACCATGTAATCAGACATTCATATTTTGGTAGAAACAAGTCAATCATTTCTGAATACCATAATGTTTTTGTTATCTATGTACTCAACATGATGAGGGCAACATCAAAAGGTAGGTGTTAAGGAACATAACATGTTCAGATACCCCCATACAATCCCCCTACACCACCCTCTTCCATAACTGAGTCACTTTTAAACTTTTAAAAATTAAATTTATACACAGATTATGTCGCATTTGGATGTGATGATCACCAGTGGTGGATCTACAGGGCCTGTTTAGTGAGGGCAAATTTTGGGGAGGCAAATGTTAAAAGCAGACGAAAGTGCCAAAAACATTGATTTAAAGAAAAATCTGGCAGTTTAGTGGGGGAAGGGGGCAATTTCTCATTTTGCCCTAATATAGATCCACCACTGCTTATCACAAATATGTTTTCACTTAAACAACTTTCAGCTACATCAAATCGACATTGAAGTTTATGCTGCATGGACAGCTTTTCCCCATTTACTAACATGGTAGGGAGATAGTGCATGAATGCACCAGACACTGCTGTCAGCACCAGAGATAGGCAGGCTCAGTTGCAAATTTTACCTGGCTTGATATGGAGGGGGCAAGGCTGGCACAAATTCCAGAAACATAGGTGGGAAAGTAGGTGGAGAATGGTTGGCAGGATGTTTGACATGATACAAAGATGTTAGAAGAGATTCACTGGCAATATTATTTCTTTAGATTGGTTAAAAAGATAAAACTTAGTTTGACCAGTTTATATTATAAATTATGATCAAGCACACAAGCATCAAGCACTCATTGCTTGAAAATGATTTATAATAGAAACCAGTCACACTAAGATTTCTCTTTTTAACCAATCTAAAGATCTAATATTGACAGCGAATCACTTCTAACATTCATATCATGTCAAGCATAGCTGATCTTTCTTTCGTATGGCCTACAAATTGGGGTGGATGGTTATTTCCGCCCCCCCCCCCAATCCACCAAATTTTATGTAATGCCTGGAGGGAACAGACAACAGGTAATGCCTCTTTCTTGGATCATTCCTCATACCAGAAGTGATCTCAATGAATTTGAATGGGTAAAAATTGAGCCCAACAGTTTGACTTGAAGTTCACCAAAATCAGCATGCATATCGCCTGGTTATCTACGGTTCGTTCCAAGTTGAACGGACGCACCAAACGATTTAAATTTCAGTAGTGGCACAGGCTTTTCTCACCTTCAGGTACATATATGTATAGATGAAATCACCAAAGCTAGATAAAAACAGGTTTCCACTCCGACCATACCCATTCACTAACAATTAGGCCACCACTTCTGTTCGTTCAACAAATGTCCACTTCAGCGATTCCCTCCTCACATTCAAAATCAAAATCTCTTCCTTCCCAGCTCAGCTGCCCTTTCCCGACTATTTCCTGTTGCTAATTCCTACTAAGACACGGAGCGGCGACCAGCCTGCGACCATTTGTCGGTGATTCTCGCCTTTTTTTGAGCCCATTGACTTAGCACGGGTGGTCTCATTGCGACCACCGAGAATCGCCGACGGACCGCGGTGTCCGCCGTGGATATCTGGTATTTTTGGTACCGTAAATCTGGTATATTAAAAATATATGCTAGATTGTTAAGATGTGCTAAATTAGTATTTGAAGGGTATATTTTTTCATGTTAGAAGCACACCTACGACAGGGCTGCCTTCATGGGCTGCAGTCTGCAGAGTTTGATCGGACAGAGCCCAGAAGAGGTGCCACTTTTTAAAGTATAACGGTCCGGCGAATGGAAGCAACATAAAAGCACGTCCTTGATTTCTTGGGTTTTGCGTGTGTTAGTCTTCGCTGTTGGTCTCTCAAATCAGCTTAACCTTAGCGTGTGTGGTCTCCGACGACGTCGGCAGATCGGTGACTTTTTTACCCCTGCTCGTCGTAGGCCTCTCTATCCTGTCTAAAAGACAGGTTTCGGGAACATTTCAAAGCAAGGATTTTCCTCTCCTTCAGATGTGCTGGACAGGCTCTATCAAAGGCAGTGTGTGGGACCTGGCCCTGGCCGCAATTCACACACCACACGAGTTCCGATTCACACTTTTCGTCGGTGTGTTCTGAAGTCCCGCACCTGCCACAGGTCGGGCGGCCGCGACAATATTGTGTAGTATGTCAGTGACGTTGGCACCTAAAACATCTCATCGGGTTCGGGACGAAAACACGTACCTTTACTTTCCCGTATCATACATACAGTGTATCGGGAAGGTCCGTCGAATTAAAAGTTAAAATAATGTTGTTTGTTGCTTGCAGGTCGCTCCCTCTCACCTTCATCCTGCGGGCCTCCACAACACCGTACTCCGACAAGCCATCGACGATTTCTGAATCGGATACGTCCTAAGATCGAAGCAGCTTATAACTCCTTTTGAGTGTTTTTTTTTGTCCTGTGGGGCTCAACTACGATAGGCATGGAAACGTCCGTCGTCTTACCCTGTTCCCTTATGGAGTATTTGAATTCAGTTAGCCCTAGGGTCCTCTTATCGTCGTCTGCACTCCGAAACTCCACCTCGATTGATCCATCACGCAGCTTCTCACATCTCACTACTTCACCCATTTTGTCACATCCGCGCTTACGCTCAAGGGGCGTAAGTGCAGGCAGGCTCTTCCCAGGATAACTAAACTTTAATACCAGTACTCGTGGAGAGGGTGATTTGGCTTCCCAACTATACTTCCTCTATGGGAGGCAGTGGTAGGGACCGCGGTGCGGGACGGCGAACTTGCAGGGCGGTACGCCTCTACAGGTGTCGGGTCGGTGGTACGTCTTCCGGAAGGGGAGATACTTCCGGAAGGAAGGCTAATAATCTGGCCCTTTCTGAGAGGTCCAGGATGAGTTTGTTTACTTCAGTTATCCATGAAGTGTGCTTTTATTTCGGCTCCTCGTGGTACCCCACCTCACAGGGGCCCTACCGGGGGGACGCCTGTATCCCGACAACGGGAGGGCGTCAGATACCCGAAGAGCGATACGGGCCAGGCGATGCCGTCCCCGTCTGGGAGAGAGGTGCTCACCACCCCGGCCGGGATCCAGCACCACCCACCCCTTGACCCCTGCCGGCCAGGCCAGCAGGCACCGGGACGAAGCCCAGGCCTCCGACTCACCCACCGTATCCACACCCCTCATCGGGGCGGCTGTGTTACTCCGAGGGGGCGCCAATTCCCTGGCCAGCCGAGTAACGAGGCTGACCCCACTGCGGGGGTCGGTTGGTTGGTAATTTGGGCTTAGGGGCGCATCGACTGCTTCGGTCATACAGCTCCCAACTGCGGGGGTCGGTGCCAGGTGGTCACCTGCCCACCATGCCGTGTCGGCGCCAGGTGGTCACCTGCCCACAGTGCCGATGAGCATCGGCGATGGTCATCCACAACTACTGGACGGTGTTCATGACGGTGTATTGAATGCGCTCTGCATCATCGCACAATTAACACATGCAAGCATATTGCACAATACGAAAGTCGCAAACATGCTACCAAAACAGCTTGAGGCATTCCAATTGCAAGGTACACAGTCCCAAGGACACACCATGATATTCCTATAGGATCATCAGAATAACATCACTGAATGGACAACTTACAACGAATAGTTGAACATGTCTCCAATGTCAGTACCACACAGAGGCTCTGACACGAAGAAATATTGGTCGGGAAGTATATTAGGATATGCATATATATATATATATATATATATATATATATATATATATATATATATATATATATACACCTATACGTCGTCAGGAGCATTCCGTATGATGTAAAACGAATACTGAAACATACTATCCGGTATATTCCCTAATTGCGGAGGACCTAGTGATATCCGGAACTGCTAGTGCATAATGGTATCCGGCGTCGTCGATAGCAAGTGCACCTGAAATCCGCATAATCCGTGCAAACAATACCCAGGGAAAATCGAGCGTCGTGATATCCATATCTAACAAATATAAATGCTGCTTTACAGCCAAAAGCATGGACATTGGAGCAGTCAAATAGCCATCTTGTCGCATCAACAAAAACACTCCACTATTAAGGCTTGAGCCATCATTAAGCCTACAACCTACCCATATCAGCGACGTGTATTCATAAGCTGATATATATAAACTGCAAATTCACAGCTATTACAGAATGCAAATAAAAACAAACAACCAATGAGAATGAAGTGTTCCGACGCCCAAAAACGACATTTTGACGCTGATAAAAGCAGACATGCCAAAACAATTTTTTCCTACGGGTTCTCAGCGGTAATAGTACTGCAACTACGTAGGGATATCATTTTCAGATACATATTAGATACTGGTTGAATCCTTAGTAGAGTATCGCATATCGTGCAACATGCATAATGAATAGAATGCGGCAAATTTGGAGCTGGAAATGTCACAGGTAATGTAAGTGGGGAACCAGTTTGTTTACTGTTTGTACCGGTTTTAACCGGGTTTCACTCGCAAACACTGGATATCAGGATGATAACATCTTCCACGGTGAGCAAACGAAAACTTTAAATCCTGTTCAACCAAACGAACCCCAAAGGCAACAGTCACTGCGTTGCTTTTTATTGCAGCGAAGCACTAGAAAGCGCCACCCGAATGAAGTACAGCCTCTGCCGTAGGCAGCCTGGGCGTAAGCGTATTTCCTGGGCGTAAGTTGTTTAACTCGAATGCTCACATTCAAAACAGTCAAAACGAAAGATTGTTTGCTGAACAAATTGGAGATAAATTGCTTCATTCTCATTGATATATGGTGGCACTTGCAATTGTCCTGCTCGGTGAAATAGATACCAATTGCAGTCACCTTCTGACTTCATAACAAACAATACGACGGTGAACAGATCCCCCAAAAATGCACAATGCCCACACAAACCACAATATAGCGATGCAAAACGTCAAAACAGAACAACTCGCATGTCAACTGTTCACCCAGAATATCGCAAATGCACGAGGTCGACTTGCCAGCTGGATCTTGCTGGAATTTCAACAGGCCAGGAATAGTACCCTGGGACCAGTTCACAGCAGGATGCACTGGGACACGGGCATGACGGGGATGAGATGACCCAAACGTCTCAGTGTTAGATCCCACCCGTAACGCATTCAGATATAAGTCCGAGACGCAGGCACTATTTCTCACCAGATACATTGTGTACGGATAACGTTCGTCATGCACCGTCGGCCTAGCAATGGTGTCTCCGAATAACACAACCCTGAACGGCAACGTAACACTTCCGAATACAAGCAATCTGCCGAGTGACTTGGCAGAGCGCTACCCCGTGTCGGCGCCGACATAGCCGGACAGAAGGCTGCCTCGACTGAGCTGGCCGCCACGACTGCGGCGATGGCTCGGCCACATCGCTCCCGACGGCCGGCCCATCAGCTCTGCTGGCACAGACGCGCCACCTCGGCCGCGATGGCGTCGAGCGCGGCGACGGTGCGTGACCGTGGACGCTCGGCGCCCAAGTCGAGGCCGGCGTCGCAGCAGGCGGCCAGCTCGGGGTCAAGCGGCACGGAGCCCAGCAGCGCGATGCCGAAATCGGCGCAGATCCGGCCGGCGCCGCCCGTGCCCGCCAGCGGCGCCGACATCTGCGAGGACAGCTGCCGTCAGGATGGGCCGACACACCGACACAGGAGGGACCGGTGCTCCTTGCTGCACGGGCTCCTCTCAGATAATGTTGCACTCTCCTTGGTCTCTTTAACGGCTGGGTAAATTGACCATTAACACCAGCTCGCACCGATTGGCTATGGGGTCACGTGAACAGCTATGGCGACAACGAAACCCCAGACTGTCCAGGCTAATGCACGGGTGAGTGATATATGTAATGAGCGAAATTGGTGAAATGTGTGGTGGTGATGGATGTTCGCTTTACGTCACGTCGACCATTGAGTCATGTAGCGTCGCCAATCTCTCACGCCGACTGCTCACCGGCGAAGAGTAGCGACAGGTGAAACTCGAACCCACAATATTTTTATCGTCAGACTGGGTAAAATGAGTAGACCACGATCCAGCAAGAAGGGCAGATACACTGCATTGGTCATTCTACCAAACAGGCAGGAAGACGACGGCTTGGGCGCACAACGAGCACGTTCGGACAGGCGCAGAGAACGGGTCTAGTCAAGCACCCGGCGAGGTTTCGTGGTCACAAGTGGAGAGAAGCTTGGTCACATTCAAACAGCTCGACACACACCCAGGGCAGCCAAACACCCGGTACCCTTCCCGGTACCTCAAAACACCAGAGCAACAAAGCGAGCAAAAGAACTGGATTTAGCTAGGAACCGTAATGGGGACAGTAAAAAGTTCTTCGGTTTCTACAAGCTGAGTAAAGTTTCTAGCACAATTGGTCCACTGGAAGTAAATGGGACTACATTCGGTGAGGATAGTGAGATGGTTGAGGAGCTCAGTAAGCAGGTTAAATCAGTGTTTACATTGGACGATATGACCAATTTGCCGACCGTACACCATAGTTCAGTGACATGTGATCTGATAAATAATGTTGATTTCATTGATAGTGATGTTTACAATCATATCAGGAAAATAAAGCCAAACAAGGCAGCAGGACCTGATGATATTTATGCTAGGGTATTGCGGGAAGCTGAAAATGAACTCGCATTTCCACTTAGTATATTTTGTTTCACAAAATGAAATTCCAACCGATTGGAAAAGGGCAAATGTAGTTCCTATTTTCAAGAAAGGAGAAAGAGGGAAAGTTGAAAACTATAGGCCAGTAAGTCTCACATCCATAGTCTGAAAGGTACTCCAATCAATTATCAAGGATAGAATAGTTAGTTATCTGGAAGATAACAGATTGATGCAAGATACTCAACATACGTTTAGAAAAGGACGATCGTGTCTCACAAATCTCTTTGACTTTTTAACTTCGCCACATAACAATTTGATCATGGAAATCAGGTTGATGTAATATATCTCGATTTTAGTAAGGCCTTTGACAAGGTACTCAATAAACGGTTAATGATGCAGCTTGAGGTCCATGGTATTGCAGGTAGCATCCTAAAATGGATGGAGTTGTGGCTTTCAAATAGACAGCAGAGAGTGATGCTAAATGGTACAAAATCACCATGGCAAAATGTTCTTAGTGGAGTCCCCAAGGGGTCAGTACTGGGGCCACAACTGTTAATTATATTTGTAAATAACATTGAAAGTGGCCTAAGCAGTAAAGTTTTGAAATTTGCGGATGATTTGAAGGTCTTTAGGGCAATAACAGGCCAAAATGAGCATATCTCGCTGCAAAAAGACTTAGACGAACTTGTGAAGTGGTCCGAAGAATGGCAAATGCAATTTAATTTTGATAAGTGCAAAATCATGCATGTAGGTAAGCAGCATATGAAGGTTCCACACTTGATGGGTGACCAAGTGCTATCAGTGATTCAACAGAAGGATTTAGGTGTTATTCTAAACACAAAATTGGGGACATCAGAACAGACCAAAGAAGTCAGGAAGAAGGCACTGAGAATGCTCGGGGCAATAAATAGGAATGTATCATACAGAAGTGAGGAAGTCATCAGGAAGCTTTACTGTGCATATGTCAGGCCACATTTGGAATACTGCATCCATGCTTGGTCTCCTAGCTATGAAAAAGATTATTGGCTTTTAGAGAGAGTACAAAAGAGGGCTACAAAAATGGTTAATGGTATAAGCAACCTGGCATATGAGGAAAGATTGAAGAAATTGAATGTTTTCACTTAGATATAGAAGGCTGAGATATCTCATCGAGGTCTTTATATTTGTTCATGGTCTGGAGAAGGGATATCTTGGGGAAATGTTTGAATTTAACAGAAATTATGCAATTAGAGGTCAGAAATTCAAAATTAAAGTTACCCACAGCAGAACAAAGTTAAGGCAGACTTTCTTTACCAACAGGGTAGTAGAACGCTGGAACCAGCTGCCAGAAAACATTGTCAGTAGCAGCACAATGAACATCTTTAAAAACAGCATAGACAATCATTATAAGAATAGAGGGCTTGCTTTTCAGTATTACAGGGAGGGCTGATTGACAGATTTGGTGGGCAACTGGTTCAGTGTACAGAGTGCAACCAAGAAGGGCCCTTGTGGCTCATAGTTGCACTAATATTTTATGTCTTTATGTCTTTATGTCTTTACATGGCAAAGCGCGCGTCTTCCTTCGGTAGGCCAACTGATATGTCAGATGACACCGGATGAAATGGAGCAGCCAAGTGGAGGGAACGGTTCACGACTACCAAGGAAGATGACATACATCACGTGGGCGGCTCGATCAGACAAAGCCGGGCAGACGACGCAGCACGTAGCACAATGGAACACAGCATCTACACGGATATCCAGCACCTACACGGTAACACAGTATCTACACGGACATAATGCGCACGCATGGCAACGCGGTCACACAGATGGGTGAGGGGAGGCGGGCATCCACCAGCAGGCCACGCAGGGCGATAGCTTCCCCGCCTACAACGGACGTGCCGCAGCATTCACGTGTTCCCGTGTCGCGGAGACACGGATCACGTGACATGCGCCACGTGTCGGTCACGGCCCGTCGACGACGGTGGCGCCGGAAGTCGACGGCCGCCGCGCACACTCCAGGGGTTAATGTTGCGCCACGGTCGCGGTGACGGCCGGTGACGACAGGTAATGACAGTCGGTAATGACGCCGACACAGACGCACACAGCGTCGCGGCGCGGCCACACGCACTCCAAGCGACGCGTGCAGGGCCGGCACGGATTGCGTGCGCCACGTCCTCTGCCATGTTCGTGCCGTGTCGACGCCGACACAGAGCGTAACAAGCGGCAGAAGTGGTTCGCCTCGCCGACAGTCTGAGTGGGTGCGGAATTATGACACGTGAACCTTGCAGTCGTGAACGCGGCTGCACGCACGCGTGATGCAATCGAGCTTGCGACGGATAATGGCAAACAGATCGCAGCAGCTTTGTTGGGCAGGTTAGTTAAATATCTCAGTCTAACGCTTATTGATTGCAACTCCTAGGCATAGTGCCAGTTTTCTACAGTGCATGTGGCTTCAAACTTATATACGCTGTTATATTTTGATCCTGGTCACCAAAGAAATTATTCATCTTGAACTGGACATGATATGCGAACATTCTAAAACGTCTACGCCTACAGCTCAAGTCATTGCCATTGGAGACTTGTCATTGGAGCAATATAATCACACTTCATTGTGCCCAACTTGCCGAGCCTCACCAAACGTTGATTAAACGTTCATCCGCGTATCTGACAAACGACCAGAGGTACTCGGCGCAAGAGCTCACTGCGACACGGCCACACCAAGCATGGTTCGCTAGCTAGCCGTCTGAGTGAGGGCGTATCAGCCGCACTCTCTGTGCATCGACTTATATATCACGCTGCAGGATTGGAAGCATTGCACCCGCTGAGTACACACATCGCAATGTCCAATTTAGCTTTGTCATGCACACACAACAAAAAGTGCATCACAAGTTACTGCTGCTTGCTGACATAGTGTTGACGAATTTCCATTGCCAGGTCTCCACCACCAGCACTTGGAAGATAAAGCAATTCGTCTATTAACCTCATATCATTGCAATATTAGCTGTGTTCCGAAGTTAGTATGATGCACATGTCTATGCGATGTACATGGCACCACGTACTGCATAATGTCATATGCAACCATAGAAATAATTGAATAACCATCAACTGTTCAACAAAACAAACTGCTTGGTTTACCAGCGGTGGGAACCTTAGCTGCAAGGCTCAGCCTAATTGGTTGGTTGGTTATTGGGGTTTAAGGGCGCATCGACTGCTGAGGTCATGCAGCGCCCATAACAACGTGAGTCATATCATGTTTTAAAAGGCGAAACTGACTGAGGCTACTAGATGCGACACATGGAATATATTGCTATGACGTACATCGTAGCCATCCTTGTCTTACCACATACATGTCATCGCATTAATTGGTCGTGTATATTACAGAAAACCTAACCTCTGACAGGAAGCGGAAAAGCTGTCCCGATTGCATAAAGGGGGATTCATCTCCTCATACTTCCCGTAGCGATAGTGCAGTGCGACCAAAGTGGCGCTTCCGCACATGTGCAAGTCTGGGGCACGCAACCAATACGTGTTGTACTGACAGGAGAGCATGACACCTTTGACATAACGGCTTTTCGTCACCGCTCAGAAGGTAGCTATGAGTGCCGTACGTATGGCCTATTCGCAAGCGGCACAATTCCACCTCCCTGGGATTGGATTGGAGTTTAAGGTCGCGTCGATATCTAGGGTCATTTTGCGCCCATAACTAAATCGTAATCAATCTACGGTGCTGGTACCATAGCTTACTATCCATCTTCACGGGTGGGGGTATATCACCTCAAGGCGAGCTTGTCGAATGAAGATAAAAATATTTCCAGACGCCACGACCTCAGAGCCGTTCCCTATAAGGATACGGAAAGAAGAGTTAGCTTTCAGCTGTCCTAAAATCTGGCGTCGTAGAGGATCGAGCAGAGTACAGCCAACTAAAACATGGTACACGGTAAGCGTGTTAGAGCAGCGCGGACATATAGGTCGGTCATCGCCGGGAAGCATGCAACTGTGTGTTGCGAAGGCATGACCTATTCTCAATCGGCAGAGTATTACTTCTTCCCGGCCTGTGGTTCGGTGAGAGGATAGCCACTTTCCGAGTGTCGCTTTTACAACCCTGAGCTTACTACACTTCGAACTCCACGTTAGTTACCATTCTGACCGTATATTTGACAATACAGTAGGGTATAGATCCCTTGGAGAGAACCGTAGATGGACCACACGGCCATTGCTTGTGGCGTGTTTGGCGGTCATGTCTGCAGCTTCGTTTCCCGCGAGTCCAACATGGCTTGGAATCCAGCAGAACACTATATTTCTGCACATGTCATATAGGCATTTTACTACTTTGATAATCCTCAGAACAAGCCTGTCATGATAGTTAAAGGTGTTCAGTGCCTGGAGAAAATCCATTCATGAGACTGACTTTGGGCCGTTTGTGTAAATGCGCGAAAAGTCGTGGTATTCATGTATTTTTTCCAATGCTCACATGCGGAATTCCTCCGGGCTTACCTGTCCTTTCTTTCTTTGAACAGGTTAAAGTCATGTCAGTTTTCACTGGGACAACATGCCAAGGGTGAATGCTCGGCGTGATTACACGTGCTATGGAACGCGACCAAATATTACATTCTCGAAGAATCGACGGCATACGAATGGAAAACGGCAATCTACGCTGCGTAATGCGACGTGTTCTCCATGTCCCTGAGAATATCCACCGGAGAATATATATAGGCTGGATGGTTCCGGTTCTGAGCAAAATTGCATGCATATCTCGCGCCCAATAACTTACGGCGTAGTGCAAGAGGTGGCTCGTCCACTTCTACCATTACACTAGCAGCCGGTGAGGTGCGAAAGTCTCCAGTGGCGATGCGAAGAGCTGCATTGTGGATCACATCAAGGCGACCCTTGGTTATGGCACACACTCCGTCATAAATAAAACATCCATAGCACAATTTTAGAACGCACGAGGGATCGATACATAAGAAGCAAGATATATCTATCTGCTCCATACGAACATCTAGAGACTGTACGCATTACTTGTAGTCGCTTTGTACATTTATGTGCAAGATCGTTGATGTGGGTGGTGTATGTCAGTCGGCGATCCATCCACACACCCAGAAACTTGGCAGCTGGCTTGAATGGCATATGGCGTCCATTGAGCATAATTACGGGGTCACTACAAAAGCGTTTGCGAAAGAAGTGGATAGCGGTGGTTTTTGACGTAGACATAACGAAACCGGTTTTGTTGCACCAATTCTGCACCTTCCGAACAGTCATCTGTAGTTGTCTCTCAACCGTGTGCACAAAGCGTGAAGAGGACCATATGGCGAAATCATCCACAAAAAGCGCTCTTCCTACGGAAGTCGGCAGCAAGTTACCCACATCATTGATTGAAATTGCAAATAATGCTACGCTGAGTACGCTCCCCCGCGGGACTCCGTTAACTTGTGAAAATTTGCTGGATAGGGAGTTTCCTATTCTAACGCGAAACGTTCTGGAAGATAAGAAAATTGGACAAAAAGACACCCATGGGACCTCTGATTCCCATATTGTATAGCTTCATCAGAATACCGAGATGCCACGCCGTGTCATATGCGCGGTCAATGTCAAAAATGGTACTGCTGTGTGGTGTCGTTTCATAAAACTAGAGCGCACAACGGAGTCCAGTGTTAAAATGTGGTCATGTGTGTCACGGTGTTTTAGGAACCCACTCTGTATTACAGCAAGGAAATCGTTATGTTCTAAAAACCACGTCAATCCGACATTCACCATTTTCTCGAACAGTTTACACAGGGAGCAAGTCAGTGAGATTGGACGGTAATGTAGTGGATCATTGCTAGATTTATCTGGTCTCCGTATGGGCAGTAAAATTGCTTCCCGCCATGAAGGTAGAAATGTGCCCGGTATCCACATTGCATTTAGGGCTTCCAAAAATGTTTCTAAAGCAGCAGCTGGTAAACGTTTTATAATATCATTATGCATAGTGTCGGGACCCTCTGCCACGCTCTTGAGTGTGCTGATTGCTGCGGTTACTTCGGAAATGGAGAATGGTATGTTGTACTGGAGGACGTCTATGGTGGAAAAATCAAGAGGACGTGCCTCGCACCGATCCTTGTGTCTAAAAAATTGCTCGTTATATGTGTTTTCCGAGCGTGCGGACAAAGCTCGTCCCATCTCGTCCGCCACTTCTTCTGGGTCAATGATATCTCGACCGGCCACGTGTAGGGTAGGAAGTGGGAGTGGAGTATACTTTCCAGAAAAGCATTTAATGCGGGACCATACAGGTGACGTGGATGTGGATCGATTAAATGTGTTCACGTAAGCTTTCCATGAATCTCGTTTCGCTTCGACGATAGTACACCTAGCGAATGCCCGTGCTTTGTGGAAAGCTATTAAATTTGCCATACAACTATTTCTATTAAGGGTACGAAAGGCCTTCTTCCTGGCACGCAACGCCTCTCGGCACTTTTCCGACCACCACGGAACTGAAGTTCCTGAAGAACGAGGAATGTGTCGCTGAGCGCTCTGCACGGTTGCCGTCGTGAATGCCTTCACGGAAACACCGGGTCCATTGGGGTAGTCTCCGAGTCTACTCTCAAGATTAGACCTCAGTCGCCTCGGGGTTGTGTTGGGTTGGCTCACCTTGTGTCGCGGATAAACTAGGGGGTACTCCAAAAGATCGGAGGAGAGCTGTAAGCTAGGCAATCACCTCAGATGCATTGCTGTGCTGTATGTGTGGTAAGTCTATCCTGGTACGATTAGTTGACCGGCTAGCCACTTTTCCTGCATAAGTAACTTGTGGATGGGCTCTGTCATACAAATTTCTAGCCTCCCGAAACGAAATATTTTGAGTGCACGTGATTGCAATGATTTCTGTTCCTTTCTTATATGCTGAGCATGCCCTGTCGCATGTGCTATGTGGGGTCTGACCCTCACCACAATTTATGCACCAAGGTGATTCTGCGTTACATTGATCAGCAGCGTGGGCCGATGATCAGCATCTTCCACATGCGGGACGGCAACGGCAGAACTGGGTTGCATGACCGTACCTATGACATCTAAAACACCGCATGGGATTGGGGATAAACCTTCGGACCTTTACAGTAACATATCCAACACGAATCGATTCAGGCAAGTCCATTGAGATAAACGTCAAGATGATATTGTATGGAGGCTGCACTTCCTGTCCTTTCCTGACCGTCAGTCTTCGGGCCTCAATGACTCCATCATCAGACAAATCATCGGTAATTTCACCACCACTAACCCCTCTCAGATCAAAACAGTCAATTACACCTTTCGAGTAGTTTTTCGTCGTATGTGTTTGCACAGTCATCGGTATTTTACCATTTGTCTATCATGTTGTCCTCTAGTGTGGTATACACATTCATTTGCCATCAGCGCGTTTCTCGCCTCTTCCGTGCGCTCGAATTCCACTTCCAAACCACCATCTCTAAGTTTTTCGCATCTCCTGATACGTCCGAAGCGGTCACAGCCGTCTCGTCGCTGAAATGGGGAAATAGAAGCCAGTTGCTTTGACCGTTCAGCGGCTTGAATGATAAGAAAGGGAGGGGAAGAAGCCCTAGTGGCTACACCGTGCGCAGAATGGTGAATTTGTTCGGTGTTCTGACCACTGTCACGTGGACTATGGGGGGCTTTTGTGTTTGGGGCTTGCCGTGTTTTTTTTTTGTGTTCGACCCCGCAGACGTCCCACCACCCTGGGGCCCTACTGGGGGACGCCTGTATCCCGTCGGCGGGAGTACGCCAGACGGCCGCGAGGCTATACGAGGCAGGCGACGCCATCACCCGGCAGGGAGAGAGAGACTCACCACTCCGACCGGGATCCAGCGCCGCCCACCCCTTGACCAAAGCCGGCCGGTCCGGCATGCACCAGGCCGAGACCCAGGGCCCCAGACCGAGGCGACCAGTCGCTTGACCCGTGTGAGGCCCCACGGGCCCACCCACCCCTCCTGAATATCGAGACCAAAGAGGCGTGTTGGTCCCCCGTTCACAACTAGCACCGTGCGACGGGGCACCTCAGCCTCCAGGACTCCATCAACCCCGGGGGACGGGCCGAGGTGGCGCGACTACCCAGATCAAACTGAGCTGGTGGGCAGGACCGAGGAAGTTGTCCTGCCTGCTCATAGTAGGGATAGTTTGTGTTGCAGGGCCAGATGAAGGAGATGGATGTTGGGATGAGATAGGCATTGGAATGGGAGCGTATGGACGAAAGGACGAGTGAGGCACTCTTGGTCTCACCCCTCGCCGGTATGATGGTCGCCTAGTCACTGGGGCACTCAATCCCCCCACCACGGAAAGGTGATGCCTAATCGGGGGGGGCGTTCGAGATGACGCTTGGGATTGTTCATCTGTATCTTCACTTGGGAGTGGGACCTCGGTGGTTTTGGTGTTTTGTGGGGAGCTGCGCCTACCTCTGTGGTGTCGCCAGAGGCACTCCAAATGCTCGGAGGAGGGCTGTGAGCTGGGTGATCAGCTCGGCGGCCCTATTGGGCTGTATGTGTTGTGGAAGGAACGTGGTCTTCTTGGCCTTTGATGCGTACGATTGTCTGGGATGCGATCTCTCATATAACTCTCTACCTACTCTAAATGTTAATTTGTTGATGTGTTTAAGTGAAATAATTTCCTTTTCTCTAAGGTAGTTTGGGCACGCACGATCAAACGACGTGTGGGGTTCTTGTCCGTCACCGCAGTTGGCACAAAATGGGTTTTCCGAAGTGCAATTTTCAAAAGGATGCTCATGGGAAGCACACTTGCTGCAAGCCGGGCGGTTTCTGCAATATTGTGTAGTGTGTCCAAGTTTTTGACATTTGAAGAAGCGAATTGGATTTGGGGAAAAACTGCCTTACTTTCACCCGTAGGTTGCCAACTCTGATCTCGGGAGGTATGTCTGTGCTAGTAAATGTTAAAATAATGTTGTTGGTTGGAATCCAATCTCTTGCTCTTTTCACTTTCATTTTTCTCGCGGCGATGAATCGAAATTTGCCAGTCCTTCGACAATCCTATCTTCTGATACTTTCCTCAAATCGAAGCAGTTTATTACCCCACGTGATGTGTTTTTTTTTTTGCTTTGTGAGGCTCCACAGTGATCGCAACAATTACCTTCTCTTTTTTCCCGTCTCTCCGCACATAGTACCTCTAATGCACCATCGTTCAGTTTGTCGCATCTTAGAATGTTTCCGAACCTGTCGCAACCGTCTCTTCTCTGAAACGGGGACATGGGTGCGAGGCTTTTGTTCCTCCCTCGGAACACAAGCAAACGAGGCACTGGGGTATGTCCGTAGAGGTACACCGATCTCGGCCATGGTAGCGATTGGTCGAGCTCTCACGAGAGGGATCAGGGGAGTGTCTTTGTTTGGTAGATGCCATGCGATGTTTGTTTTGTTTCGGCTCCTCCGGCGCCCCACCACAGAGGGGCCCGACTGGGGGGACGACGTGCCCCGCGGACGGGAGATCGTCAGACGCCGGAAGAGTTATACGGGGCAGGCGGCGCCTTCGCCCGGCCGGGAGAGAGGAACTCATCACCCGGACCGGGATCCAGCACCGCCCACCCCTTGACCCCAGCCGGCCGGGCCGGCAGACACTGGGAGGAATACCAGGTCCCCGGCCCGAGGCGACTAGCCACTTGGGCCGTGTGAGGCCCCACGGGCCCGCCCGTTGGTCCCCCGTCACAACTAGCACCGTGCGACGGGGGACCTCAACCCCCAGGACTCTGTCAATACCGGGGGACGGCCCGAGGGGGCGCGGCTACCCGGATAAGAACTGAGCTGGCACGCACCAAACATTTGTGGAGGCGCAGTCATTAGTGACGTGTCCTGTCGACGCACACCTACCACAGGTTGGGCGGCTGCGACAATACTGAGTTGTATGGCCGTATCCTTGACACTTGAAGCATCGCATAGGACTAGGAACAAATACGAGTACTTTCACCCGCACATAGCCAATGTATACTGCGGCGGGTAAGTCGGTCGAGTTAAAAGTCAGAACTACATTGTTGGTCATTTGGAATTCACCCCCTCGTCTCATCTTCATCTTACGAGCACGTACCACACCGTAGTCACACATACCATCAACGGTTTCCGCCTCGGGAACATCTCTAAGATCGAAACACGTTATGACTCTTTTGGAGTGTTTTTTTTTGTGTTGTGTGGTGTCACCGATATTGGTATGACGACCTCGCGCCTTCCAGCATTGTCACGAACGGAATAGTTAAACTCGCGAACTTCAAGTGCCCTCTTGGCGTCCTCCGCGTTACGGAAATCAACTTCCACACCTCCGTCGCATAGCTTCTCGCAGCGGACTATGTTCCCGAGACGGTCACAGCCACGTTTATGTTCGAACAGCGAGAGTAATGACAGGGATTTACGAGAATCACAAGATTTCAAAAGAAGTATTCGTGGGGGGTAACCTCGTATTTGGTGAAAGCGTGATTGGTTTCCACTCCTCGGGAATAGAGGTCTCGCGGACGGGAGGTCGCCTGGCGCTCGAGGAGCTATACGGGGCAGGCGGCGCCTTCGCTCGGCCGGGAGAGAGAGACTCACCACCCCGACCGGGACCCAGCACCGACCACCCCTTAACCCCAGCCGGCCGGGCCGGCAGACACTGGGAAGAATCCCAGGTCCCTGGCCCGAGGCGACTAGCCACTTGGCCCATGTGAGGCCCCACGGACCCGCCCGTCCCTCCAGGATATCAGGACCAAAGAGGTGTGTTGGTCCCCCAGCACAACTAGCACCGTACGACGGAGGACCTCAACCTCCAGGATTCCGTCAACCCCGGGGGACGGCCGGAGGAGGCGCGGCTACCCGGATAAAACTGAGCGGACGGGTAGACCAGGGGAAGCTGGCCTACCTGCTCGTGACAGGGGAGGGGGTTGCGGGGCTTGATGGAAAACATACAAAAGGTCGTTGGCACGGGGTGGATACGGGAATTTGAAGAGAGGGATGGACGATGGGGAGGTACTTTTAGTCTGACCTCTCCCCAGCCGCCTGGTGGTGTAGCCGCCGGGTCCTTGAGGCACGCAATCCCAGCCACCACGTAAAGGTGATGCCTCGTCGGGGGGAAGGTTCAGCCTAAGCCCTCTTTTAGGAATAACTTGCACTTTAAGTCTCCCTATCTCATCCTAATCCGCGTCCCTTGGCAGCCATTACATTTCGACGGGAGAGTGATGACTGATGTGCAATCAGAGCGTGGCAGTCCGACCAACTCACCTGGCAGCACGGGCAGATGAGCTCAGACATGTTCTCCACCAGACCCAGCACCTTGAGCCCCATCTTCTGACAGAACGTGATCTGACGGCGGACGACACCTGAGACAGATATCACACGTCATCACATCACATCACATCACCACATATCGCATTACACGCCATCATCACATCACATCACATGCCATCATCACATCAAATCATAGGCCATCACGTCACGTCACCATCATCACATCCCACCACATACCATCATGGCACATCAACACCACAAGCCATCATCACATATCATCATCACATCACATCCTACACCACCACACGCCATCATCACACATCACATCCTATCACACCTCATCACATTGCACACCACCATCATGTCACACATCACCACACACGAAATCACGTGCCATCATCACATCACATCACATACCCGCATCACATCACACACCATCACCACACATCACATGACCATGTCATCATCGCACACCTTCACCATACACTACATGACCATGTCATCATCACACACCATCACTATGCACCACATGGCCATGTCATCATCATATATCACATGATACACCATTAGAATGCCCCACCGAACAATGGTAAAAAACAAAAGTTATTCGAACATTGATCCACATGAGAAGAATGCGTTGATCGCCTCGTTGATATTTGTGGCTGAAGGGGGAAGTATATGGGTAGAAGGCTTCCCGGCTGCCCTCTTTGCCGCTGCATCAGCCATGTCATTTCCAGTGATTCCCACATGGCTAGGGACCCAGTACAGCGTGACAGTTTTCCCAGACTGGCTGAGTGTATTAAGGCGAATCGCGATGTCCTGTAAAAGGGGGTCGTGCGGATAAAACGATTTCAGAGCCATGAGACTTAATGAATCAGAGACAATAACATGAGTACTTTCTTGCCCCACTTCAATGCAGAGTAGCGCTTTTTGAATGTTCACCAATTCCGCGGTATACACGGATGCGTATGCAGGCAGTGTAAATTTCCTTGTGTTGGGGTCATTCACGAAAGCACAGCCCAAACCATTTGCTGTCCTTGAACCGTCGGTATAAGCAACAACACATTCACGATGAGTTTCCAGGTGCTCTAGAGCTTGCATACGAAAGAGTTCTGGTAGCACCTTCGCTTTGCGAGTGTCTGCCAAGTGAACGTCTATCAAGGGAGGAGTCAGTTCCCAAGTGGGTAGTTGGTATTAAATCCACCCGCATGATACTGCGCAGGCGAATGCTGCTCTCCTGCAGCAACTCATGTACGCGGAGACAAAATGGCTTTGAACTAGCACCTCGTCGCTGCTGGAAAATCTCTTGCATGTGAGAGGAAAACACGGACTCATAAGCAGGGTGTGTGAGGAATTGCTTCAACCTGCAGGCGTAGCGCAGTCCGAGATTGGCTCTTCTCAATGATAATGGCGGCTCATGAGCTTCCACCAAGAGACTGGCGATTGCCGAAGTACGGAATGCTCCCGTTGCGATTATCAAGGCTGCATGATGAATGGTGCCCCGACTGCGTTTGTTCCGAGGTGCTGGCCGAGTAGTAGACAAAGTAGCAGTAGTCAAGTTTTGATCGTAAAATTGATCGGTATAGCCGTAGAAGGGTAGTTTTTTTCCGATCCGTATGTAGTTCTAGACGGGGAACTTCATGAGATTTAGGGAACTACTGCACGATTCATGCAGAACTTGTAGGTGGTGTCTATACGTAATGCGGGTGTCGAAGAGGACACCCAGAAATCTTGCTGTCAGTCGCAAGGGTATTTCTTGTCCGTAAAGTTGGATTTCGGAATTGCAACAGTTTAGACGACGGCAACAGTGCTTACCTACAGTCTTTGTCTTGGAGAAACATAAACTATTTAGAACGCTCCACCCTTCAAGATGCGAAACCGCAATCTGCAGCTGTCTCGATAGGGATGATGTACGTGATGCTGAGGACCAAATTCCAGTGTCATCAACGAACAGCGACTTTCCAATTCCACGTGGCAGACCATCTCCAATGTCATTTATCATGAATGGGAACAGCGCAACACTCAAGATACTTCCCTGAGGAACACCGTTCACCTGAGTAAAAGTATCGGACAGGACATTCCCAATCCGTACACGAAACGTCCTATTGGCGATAAATTTATTCAGAAAGGTTCCCATATGGCCGCGAACTCCAGCATTCCACAGTTTCAAAAGTATACAGTGCCTCCATGTGGTGTCATAGGCACCCTCAATGTCAAAAAAGATCGCACTTACGTGTCGCTTTTGTTCGAAGCTGGCACGGATTTCCATATCCGGTTTTAACACATGGTCAACTGTAGAGCGGTATTTTCTAAAAATACGCTGTACATTTGCGAAAAAACTCCGTTCCTCCAAGAGCCATGTAAGACGCAGGTTCACAAGTCTCTCTATCAATTTACATAGACATGAGGTGAACGAAATCGGTCGATAGTGTAGTGATTCAAAACCGCTCTTGCCCCGCTTCAACAATGAAACTACGGTAGATTCTCTCCAAGCGGGAGGAAACTCACATCCATTCCAAACAGCATTAAAAGTCTTGAGGAGTACTTGAAGCGCATTTGCAGGTAGGCCACGAGGCAATTCATTATGTACATTGTCTGGTCCTTCAGACATACAGCGTAAGGAATCAGTTGCTGAAATCAGCTCAGTCATTGTAAAGGGTAAGTTGTACGAGTGTTGGTCTGGGGTTTCAAAATATACACGTGTAGCTTCGCAGTAGGCTTGATGCCGCCTAAAACTGGAGCTACCGTTGCGATTCATGCTGCGTTCTGCAAGGGCGCCAGCGATTGCATTTGCGACATAAAAGGGTTCAATATCGACGCGGCCATTAACGTGTAGGGTTGGTAGTGGAGGCGACCGAAATTTTTATCGAAATTTCGCGGCGGCGAAATCGAAATATTTTTTTTTTTACCGAAAGAGATTATGGAGCCTGATACAGAAAGGTGACGAACACTGACTAGATAATCCATGGAATAGGTTCACAATGCGTGACAAAAACACCCGATCATGTGTGGCGTGGTCCGGAAATTGTGGGAGCTTGCATGCGTATCTCATTCCAAGCATGATACGCCGCAAGGCAAGGGGTGACTCATGCGCTTCAACCAGAAGGCTTGCCGTGGGGGACGCTTGAAATGCACCAGTGGCAATTCGCAAGGCTGCGTTGTGCACAATGTCCAACGTTCGCTTATCAGATGTACACGCGGAGTCGTAAACGAAGCAGCTATAGTCAAGTTTAGAGCAGATGAGTGATCTGTAAAAAGCAGTAATGTCTTACGGTCTGCACCATATTAAATTGTTGCCACACACTTCAAGATATTCAATGCCTTAAAACATCTATCCCTAAGAATTTTAAAGTGTTCACGATAAGTCAGGCGATTGTCAGGGTGCACTCTCAAAAACTTCCAAACGGGTTTGGTAGCGATCTCCGTGCCGAACATTTTCACTGAAAAATCGGGGCATGGTCGACAACGGCGACTGAAATGAATACCTACAGTCTTCGATTTTGAAAACATAAGTCTATTGGTAAAACTACATCATTCAAGCTGATTCACCGCTAGTTGCAGCTGCCGCTCCACAGAACGAGTACTAGCGCCACAGGACCAAATCGCAAGATCATCTACAAAGAGGGACCGACGGACAGACTGTGGCAGACAATTTCCAATATCGTTTATCATAATAGCAAACAATGCGACACTTAGAACGCTGCCTTGTGGCATACCGTTTTCTTGTGTAAAACGTCGAGAAAGGCAGTTTCCAATCCTAAAATGGAAAAACCATTCACATAGAAAAATGTTGATAAAGATAGCCATTGCACCACGAATCCCATAGTTAAACACATTCTTCAAAACACCATACCGCCATATGGTATCATACGCTTTCTCTATGTCGAAAAATATAGCTCCAACATGTCGTTTTTCCTTAAAGCCAACACGTACAACACTGTCAACAGCTGAAATGTGATCCACTGTACTACGATACTTCCTAACACCACACTGGGCGTTATATAAAATGTTATTTGTTTCTAGGAGCCATGCCAGTCTGACATTGACCAGCTTCTCCAAAAGCTTACATAATGATGACGTGAGTAAAATAGGCCTATAACTATGTGGATCATGTGCACTCTTTCCAGGTTTAAGCAGAGGCACCACAATGGCCTCCCGCCGAGAATCTGTAAAGTTGCCGCTATGCCAAAGTTGATTAAATACCCATAAAAGTTCATGGACGGCGTTCAAGGGCAGGTGCATCAGCATGCTCTTATGGTCACGGTCCAGCCCTTCCGACACGTTCTGCAGGGAGTTTATGGCTGATGTTAGTTCGGCTAATGTAGAGCATTGGTTATAATTTAGTTGAACGGAGGTGGAAAAGTCTATAGATGTTTCCTCGTCGTGACGTCTGAAACGGAGGAACCTAGCGTCCAGGTTGTCCACACGATATCTTTCCGAGAACACCACCAATTTCGTCAGCCACCTCGGCAGGGTGTATAATCCGTCGTCCAGCAACATCCAGAACAGGGAGTGGCGTTAAAATTGACGCACACCATTACCAGTGGAGTGAGCTGCCCCACCATCCGGGAGAGCTCAGAAAGTGAGAACCTCTCGCCCAGCGGGAGATATACGCTACATATGGTAACGGCGTGGCGATTTATTTTCATACGAGCAGCGATACACTGTATATCTGAATATATAGATACTTCCTGGAGGGGAACAGTTGTGCACAGCAATCAATACTCCTCCATGTGCTCAAGTGTGAGGAACAACATCCCTGCATACCACAGAGCAGTTGTTCAGGTGAAAACGTGCATCAGGGGAAAGCTTAGTCTCTTGGAGACAAACTACTAATGGTACTCGCAGATGTAAAATGGTTCGGAGGTCGTTGAGGCTGGTTCTCAACCCACTACAATTCCATTGAAGAATACAACTCATACATCAGATATATAAAAGTGAAAGTTGCGAGCTAAAAACGGGGAAACGAGTGCGGGCTAGGTTTCCCCTGTTCTCGCCCTCAAACCCGGAGGTAACCCACGGGCTTCAAGCTGACTCGGCCCAAGGGACTGAGTCCTCGGGCAGGAACGTGGTGACCCCTCCCCGGCGGAGAGCTCGATGGTGGCAGACCTCGCTTTTGAGGCCCCAACCGGGGAGGGGTGGGGGAGGACCCGTTTGATTTACGGATGGAGCCGGTGCTTCTATTCGCCGTCGTGGCGATGGGGTTACCGGCCTTCGTGGTGCAGCCGCCTCGGCTCCCTGGCGGCTCTTCTAGCGGGCCCTTTCCATGTCGACGAGCCGCGCTCGTTTCGCCTGGCGAGCGCGTCTCTCAGCCTCCTGGTAGTGTAGGTTAATATCTGGAATTTTTACTCATCGTTGGTTGTGTCGGGGCGGCGATGCAGGTGCGGACGTGGAACACGAGGGTAGGGGAGAGACCTGAGCCACGGGAAGGGGAGAAGAGTCATGTAGGGAGGAGGTGGAGAGGCTGGGTTTGGAGGTGGTAGTGGTGCGTGCGGGAGGCGAGGGTATATTGGAGGGCGGATGGGAAGTGGGAGGTGGGGATTTCGAGGAAGATGGAGAGGGACTAGGACCGGGCGGAGAGGACCGAGGAGGCCTGTTTGAACGATGGACCAGCGTCCACGTCCCATCATCGGGCGTTGGTCGGGAGGGGGTCTCTGATGGTCGAACGGCGGTACTTGTGGGCGGTAGGACCTCTGTCGCATCAGTGTGACCTTGGCTCACTTGCGACGCAGGAGGCACTCTAAAGGAACAAAGAAGTACTGTTAATTGTGCGTCCAACTCAGATGTTCTGTCAGACCGTGTGTGCTGTGAAGAATGCATGGCATTTTTAACATTGGATGCGTAAGATATTCTCGGATGTGTCTGTTCATAATGATCTCTTGCTTCGCGAAACGATTTTCGTGTGTATTTTATGTAAATTATCTCTTTCTCTCTGATGTAAGTCGCGCAAGTTCGGTCGAAAGAAGTATGTGGGTCCTGACCTGCACCGCAGGTCGCACAAAAGGGGGTCTCCGAGGTGCTATTTTCGCAAGCGTGTTCGTAGGAGGCACAGTTGGCACATGCAGGGCGATTATGGCATAATTTGTTGGTATGGCCGAACTTTTGGCACTTGAAACACCTCATGGGTTCGGGAGAAACACGCGGGCTTTTACGCGGGCGTGACCTACACGAATTTCAGGCGGAATATGTGTGGTGTTGAATGTTCATATTACGTTGTTCGTTGGAATCATTTCAGAGCCCCTCCTTGCTTTCATCTTCCTTGCCCCAGTCACTCCGAACTCCGACAGACCGTCTACAATCTCCTCCTCCGACACTTCCCTCAAGTCGAAGCAGTCGATGCTGCCTCGTGAAGTATTTTTTGTTTTGTGGGGTTCAATGGTGATCGGAATAATCTCGTCGGACCTACTCTGATTTTTCCGGACGCTGTATCTAAATTCCAACACTTCCAATGCGCTCTCCGCCTCTCATGCCCATGCAAATTCTACACCTAAGGCGCCATCCTTCAATTTTTCGCACCGTACAATTTTCCCAAACCTGTCACACCCGTCTCGCCTCTGAAATGGTGATGACGAGGCGAGGGACCTGGTCTTACCACGAAAGATAAGTATGCGTGACGCAGATGAACCATTTGTCTGGTCACTTCAAGGGGGATCAGGGGTGTTTTTGTGCTGTGTATGCCATAAAGTGTGATTGTGTTCTGCTCCTCGGGCGCCCCACCCCTTAGGAGCCCTACTGGGGGGACGACTGGGTCCTGCGAACGGGAGGTAGACAAGCGCCCGAGGAGCTATACGGGGCAGGCGGCACCTTCGTCCGGCCGGGAGAGAGATACTTACCACCCCGACCGGGATCCCGCACCGCCCACCCCTTGACCCCAGCCGGCCGGGCCGGCAGACACTGGGAAGAATCCCAGGTCCCCGGCCCGAGGCGACTAGCCACCTGGCCCGCGTAAGGCTCCACGGGCCCGCACGCCCCTCCGGGATATCGGTGGGGGCGGTATCCGGGATATCCGGGATACCGCCCCTCCGGAATTTCTTCAATATATCCTCACATTCCAGGTTGCTTATGCCATTAACCATTTGTGTAGCACCCTTTTGTACTCTCTTTAAAAGCCAACAATCTTTTTCATAGCTAGGAGACCAAGCTTGGGTGCATTATTCCAAATGTGGCCTGACATATGCACCGTAAAGCTTCCTGATGACTTCCTCACTTCTGTATGGTGCATTTCTATTTATTGCCCCGAACATTCTCAGTGCCTTCTTCCTGGCTTCTTTGGTCTGTTCTGATGTCCCCAATTTTGTGTTTAGAATAACACCTAAATCCTTCTCCTGTTGAGTCACTGATAGCACTTGGTCACCCATCAAGTGTGGAACCTTCATATGCTGCCTATCTACATGCATGATTTTGCACTTATCAAAATTAAATTTCATTTGCCATTCTTCGGACCACTTCACAAGTTCGTCTAAGTCTTTTTGCAGCGAGATATGCTCATTTTGAGCTGTTATTGCCCTGAAGACCTTCAAATCATCCGCAAATTTCAAACCTTTACTGCTTAGGCCACTTTCAATGTTATTTACAAATATAATGAACAGTAGTGGCCCCAGCACTGAACCCTGGGGGACTCCACTAAGAACATTTTGCCATGATGACTTTGTACCATTTAGCATCACTTTGCTGTCTACCTGAAAGCCACAACTCTATCCATTTTAAGATGCTACCAGCAAAACCATGGGACGGAAGCTGTATCATTAACCATTTATGGGGCACCTTGTCAAAGGCCTTACTAAAGTCAAGATATGATACATCAACCTGATTTCCGTGATCAAATTGTTCTGTGGCGAAGTTTAAAAAGTCCAAGAGATTTGTGAGACACGATAGTCCTTTTCTAAACCCATGTTGAGTATCTTGAATCAATCTACTACCTTCCAGATAACTAACTATTCTATCCTTGATAATTGATTCGAGTACCTTGCAGACTAGGGATGTGAGACTTACTGGCCTATAGTTTTCAACTTTCCCTCTTTCTCCTTTCTTGAAAATAGGAACTACATTTGCCCTTTTCCAATCGGTTGTAATTTCATTTTGTGGAACTGATCTACAAAATATTATACTAAGGGGAAATGCCAGTTCCTTTTCAGTTTCCCCAAACACCCTAGCATAAATTTCATCAGGTCCTGCTGCCTTGTTTGGCTTTATTTTCCTGATATGCTAGTAAACAACATCACTATCAATGAAATCAACATTATTTGTCAGATCACGTCACTGATCTCGAGCGGTAGCTTTGTCTCTTGGAGACAAACAACCATAGGAACTTCCAGAGATAAAACTCGCTGCAAGTCAGTAAAATTAGCTCTAAAACCGCGAATGTTCCACTGTAAAATTAAAGAGCGCACTTTGGTAGTTGACTACGAGTTACTAGAGTTATTGTCATCATGATCTAAAAGTCAGTCTCAACTCTGGCTACTGGTCCGTTGGTTGGATCTGCGGTGCCTATCAGGTCACTCCTGGCATTCGCACCAAGCGACATTGTCCTTGGGCGAGCACGCAGCGAGCTCCCTTCAGGAGGTAACATCCATGGCAGCGCACGCTTCTTAGCGCGTGCCGGTCTGCCCATCCGGACATTGGGAGCCGTCAACCGAGGCGGTGGAGGCGGGTCCATCCTGGCCGGATCACTTGAAGCCTGGGACTCGGACGGGCCCTCTACACGCCTCCAAGGAAACGTGATGGCCACCCTGGTGGGGAGAGCCTTATCAATCTTTTCTCGGGTCACCGCACGGCCCCGCTCCATTTCTGCGAGTCGCGAGCGCTTGGCTTCGCGAGCCCGCCTTTCAGCCTCTTGTCTTTGGAGGTTCCCATACAAGTGAACATGTTGGTGGTGGTGGTGTAGCGCCGGCGATGAGGGCTCTGGTGCTTCTCAGCTGGTCTCGAGACGTGGTAGGAGGCCGTGTCTTGCAGGCGATGGCAATGTGGGAGCCAGAGACCCAGTAGCCATCCTAATGGCGACGAGTGGTGGGGGTATGGGTTGATTAGTTGTCTTGTTTGGGGAAACGCAGTATGTGGTCTGCGGAGAAGATTTACTGCCCCCTTGCATTGGACAAGTGCCCATGTTCCACTTTCTGTATAACTGGGGGTGGTACTGGATGATCCGAAGCTCGCTCCGCAGCTGGCTTCGGATAATTGTCTCCAGTGGGCCGCGGCGGCAGAGCATCGCCCTTCGCCGCATCGGAAGGGGGTTCGGGTTGCGTTTGCATCGTTGCCGGGGCGACTGGTACACCGAAGTTGTGGAGAAGTTCACTCAGTGCTACGATTAGTTTGTTGGTTTTAGTTGTCTGAGTGTGGTGCAGAAACGACGCGGTATTTTTAACTTTAGTTGCGTATGACGTCCTCGGATGAGCGTGGTCGTAGATATCTCGGGTTTAACGAAAAGTTAATTTTTGCATGTGCTTAATAGAGATGATCTCCTTCTCCTTGGAGTAGCTGGGACAGGTCCGGTCAAACGACGTGTGTAGATCCTGTCCCCTACCGTAACGAGTAAGAGGGATGGACGATGGGGACCATACGAGTCCTCGGAAACACGTCCGTGTTTCCACACTCCTTATCGGGGCGTCTATGTTACCCCGAGGGAGCGCCAATTCTCTGGCCAGCCGAGTGACGAGGCTGACCCCACTGCGGGGAGCCTTGACTGACATGACCAGCTCCTGACATGTGGTGACTGGACTGACGTGACCAGCTCCTGAGGTATGGTTACTGGCTGACGTGGTCAGCTCCTGAGGTATGGTGACCGGCTGACGTGACCAGCTCCTGAGGTATGGTGACTGGCTGACGTGACCAGCTCCTGAGGTATGGTGACCGGCTGACGTGACCAGCTCCTGAGGTATGGTGACTGGCTGACGTAACCAGCTCCTGATTGGTGAGGCTGAGTGACCAGCTCCTGAGTATGGTGACTACGTGACCAGCTCCTGAGGTATGGTGACTGGCTGACGTGGTCAGCTCCTGAGGATGTGATGGTGTAGGTGACCGGCTGACGTGACCAGCTCCTGAGGTATGGTGACCGGCTGACGTGGCC
This sequence comes from Imbricaverruca yamaguchii, assembly GCA_034440575.1. Lineage (NCBI taxonomy): Eukaryota > Metazoa > Arthropoda > Thecostraca > Neoverrucidae > Imbricaverruca > Imbricaverruca yamaguchii. The sequence goes on from JAOTOL010001194.1 coordinate 150,591, forward strand.
AGCTCCTGAGGTATGGTGACCGGCTGACGTGGTCAGCTCCTGAGGTATGGTGACAGGCTGACGTGACCAGCTCCTGAGGTATGGTGACCGGCTGACGTGACCAGCTCCTGAGGTATGGTGACAGGCTGACGTGACCAGCTCCTGAGGTATGGTGACCGGCTGACGTGGCCAGCTCCTGAGGTATGGTGACTGGCTGACTTGGCCAGCTCCTTGAAGTATGGTGACTGGCTGACATAACCAGCTCCTGAGGTATGGTGACCGGCTGACGTGACCAGCTCCTGAGGTATGGTGACTGGCTGACGTGGTCAGCTCCTGAGGTATGGTGACCGGCTGACGTGGTCAGCTCCTGAGGTATGGTGACCGGCTGACGTGGCCAGCTCCTGAGGTATGGTGACCGGCTGACGTGGTCAGCTCCTGAGGTATGGTGACAGGCTGACGTGACCAGCTCCTGAGGTATGGTGACTGGGTGACGTGGCCAGCTCCTGAAGTATGGTGACTGGCTGACGTGACCAGCTCCTGAGGTATGGTGACTGGCTGACGTGGCCAGCTCCTGAGGTATGGTGACTGGCTGACGTGGCCAGATCCTGAAGTATGGTGACCGACTGACGTGGTCAGCTCCTGAGGTATGGTGACCGGCTGACGTGACCAGCTCTTGAGGTATGGTGACCGGCTGACGTGGCCAGCTCTTGAGGTATCGTGACCGGCTGACGCAGTGTGAAAATATTGGTTTTTCGTTAGGTGTGAGATGTTGAAACGAGCACAGTATGTCGAAATTTGTCATGAAATTAGTATCATTCCAAGTGGCTTTGATGTTTTTCAAACTTCAATTTGAGCCAATGTTTGTACCCTCATCATTTGGTTTGATATTTAAATGTTAGGAAGAGCTATATTTGGGATAGCGAGATAAAAAAAAATAATACATATCCTGGTGATGTTCGCATTATGAATAATCCACTTACCTGAAATTGCATTGCTGAATATTCGTATACCACCACCCCTTATCAAGAGTATGATCATGCTACTTAACAAACGAGGTAATGTTAGAAAGGAGACACTTCATAAGCACGCATCAAGAAGTAGGATGTCTATACTTCTTGGAGCAGGATGTCGATTGAGTGTTTAGAAAGTGGTAAATTCCACCCTATTTTGCGAATAATTTAACACTGGACTGACGCGACCAGCTCCTGAGATGTGGTGACTGGACTGACGTGACCAGCTCCTGAGGTATGGTGACTGGCTGACGTGACCAGCTCCTGACGTGTGATGACTGGCTGACGTGACCACCTCCTGAGGTATGGTGACTGGCTGACGTGGCCAGCTATTTGGGTCAGTAACCGACCTGGGGAGAACAGCTGAACACGTACCGAAGACCAGCTCCTGAGGTGTGGTGACTGAATTGACGTGACTAGCTATTTGGGTCACTAACCGACCTGTGGGGGACAGCCGAACACGTACCGCAAACCAGCTCCTGAGGTGTGGTGACCAGCACCACGCCGTCGGGCTTGGTCTCCCGCAGCAGCTTGGCCAGGGTCAGGTGTTCGTCGCTGGTGCCTGTAGCCACCAGCCGCATGACGTCACCCAATGTTCGTGTCAACTGACCGGCATGAATTCACCATATCAATAATAGCGACTTTCATAATCCCCGTAACGATGCCTCGTCAGTCAGGACGACTACAATCAAATCGCAATGTGTTTCTTAGGACGTTGATATATTTACCACGGACAAATTGTACAAGATGCCATAGAAAGCAAAATATAAGTGTGAAGACAAATAATCAAATGGACATTTTAGGTACAAACATGTCCAATCATCAGGTTGCACGAATATTTAAACTGGAAAAGCCGTTTGTATACTTTTGCGACTGAATAATGTTGTTGACAAATCGGACCAATACTCCATGATAGTGTTTCATGACGTTAATGTCAGGATACATCACCGACACCAGCTGAAGAGTCCCAAGAGTACACATATTGCAGGTGCTTTGGAAGCCAAAGCACGGGAGTGGTACAAAGATGGTTTGTTATTTTGGCTTTAGGGCGCATCGACCGGAGTGGTACGAAGTAAAAATGGCTCAACCAGGGTTCACCAGGGTGATTATGCACGTCACTTCGATTGTGCTGCAAGTATGGTTGCGACACACCCCTTAAAACATTTCCGTTAAAGAAGTGAAACTTGAAGTCTCGATGGCCAGGTAGTCTAGGTATCCCCAGAGCGTTGGGCCGACACCTCACCTGGCGTGGTGTCAACGACCAGGTAGTCGAGCCGTCCCCAGAGCGTGGGGCCGACACCTCACCTGGCGGGGTGTCGATCCCTCACCTGGCGTGGTGTCGATCCCTCACCTGGCGTGGTGTCGATGACCAGGTAGTCGAGCCGTCCCTAGAGCGTTGGGCCGACACCTCACCTGGCGTGGTGTCAACGACCAGGTAGTCGAGCCGTCCCCAGAGCGTGGGGCCGATCCCTCACCTGGTGGTGTGTCGATCCCTCACCTGGCGTGGTGTCGATGACCAGGTAGTCGAGCCGTCCCTAGAGCGTGGGGCCGACACCTCACCTGGCGGGGTGTCGATGATCAGGTAGTCGAGCCGTCCCCAGAACGTGTCGCGCAGCATGGTGCGCACCAGGTGCGCCTTGCGAGGCCCGCGGAACGTGACGGCCGACTCAGCCGACGGAAGCATCGACCCCACCGACAGCACCTTGACGCCACCGACCGGGGAGCTGCGCCGCACGCACACACATACCGCCGAGTCGGTCACAGCTGAACACGAGTGGTGGTCAGAGCGGTACACGAGAGGTGGTCGGAGCGGGACACGAGAGGTGGTCGGAGCGGGACACGAGAGGTGGTCGGAGCGGGACACGAGAGGTGGTCGGAGCGGGACACGAGAGGTGGTCACCGTTGAACACGAGAGGTGGTCGGAGCGGAACACGAGAGGTGGTCGGAGCGGAACACGAGAGGTGGTCGGAGCGGGACACGAGAGGTGGTCGGAGCGGGACACGAGAGGTGGTCGGAGGGGAGGTGGTCGAGCGGGACACAGGAGGTCGGCGGACACGAGAGGTGGTCGGAGCGGGACACGAGAGGTGGTCGGAGCGGGACACGAGAGGTGGACACGAGAGGGCGGGACACGAGAGGTGGTCACCGTTGAACACGAGAGGTGGTCCAGAGGTGGGAGCGGAACGGAACACGAGAGGTGGTCAGAGCGGGACACGAGAGGTGGTCGGAGCGGAACACGAGAGGTGGTCACAGCTGAACACGAGAGGTGGTCAGAGCGGTACACGAGAGGTGGTCGGAGCGGGACACGAGAGGTGGTCAGAGCGGGACACGAGAGGTGGTCAGAGCGGGACACGAGAGGTGGTCACAGCTGAACAAGAGTGGTGGTCGGAGCAGGACACGAAAGGTGGTCAGAGCGGGACACGAGAGGTGGTCAGAGCGGGACACGAGAGGTGGTCACAGCTGAACACGAGTGGTGGTCGGAGCGGGACACGAGAGGTGGTCAGAGTTGAACACGAGATGTGGTTAGAGCGGGACACGAGACGTGGTCACAGATAAACACGAGAGGCGGACAGAGCGGGACACCAGAGGTGGTCAGAGTGGAACATGGTGGGCGGCCAGAGCAGGAGAGGTAGCACCGTCGCACATGGAGGGCGGCTGGGCTACACCCACTCCCACACCAGAGACGCACGCCGTCCCCGGCGCCGCCAACCAGCCGATGCCCTTCAGCAAGTGGCTGCTCCCACAGACCAGTGCAGCGAGACCAGCCGCCCATACAAGCGATGGCGCCGACATGCGAAGAATGCAGTGCTAAACAAAATTAATTACTGGAACTGCTGGGATGCCTTTGATAGGATATGTGTCAAATACTTGGTAGGTGCTGCTAAGAATTGCCTGATGTGAAGTGCCGGATACATGGTCTGTATCTGGTATCCGATATTCCAGTTTTTTTTCTTATTGTACTCATGAATAAATCAAGGAAGCATAACAATAGTCCCAAGGATGCCAAGAAAGCCACATAAGAAGGTACACGTATTACATGGTCCATTTCATTCGTATTTGTTCTGGCTACCCAGTAACCAGCGAGTACAACACCGCAACCGTCACTCACACGGGCAGCTTCCAGCCCCACTGGGAGGTGGCCACGGTGGCGCCGTCGACGCCCAACAGCCGCGGCAGACTCGGGCCGCAGAGGTCCGTGTCGAGGGCGGCCACGGCGCCGTGCCGCGCCAGTCTCGTCGACAGGCACGCCGCCAGCGTCGACTTGCCTGCGAATGTGGACGCCGGTCACGTGCGCCACCAAACGGGAACGCGTGGGGCCCAGCGGCGCCACAGTGCAGTGACTCGCCAGTCGCGGTATCTCATGGAGCTCTATGACTCGCCAACTGTCTCACTCTAGAACAAGAAGAGAAGAAAAGACAAGAACTGGCAAGATTGAAGGAAAATGACCTCGGCAATATCAGTAACAAGTTGTAATATCGGAAAATGCATAGGTGTGTCCCAGTCGTGGGCGGCAAAATACAGCCTCGTCCCGCCTCGTCCTGCGGTTAGGCGACGCCCACGTCTCACGACATGGTTTGATCGCTCTTAGCTTGTCAGGCAGAACATCAGGTCCATGCTGCCACTGTTAACACGCGCCCTGGAGGGGGGGGGGATGGCGGCGAAATCCGCCCACCATTATTTGCGTACCTGCCAATAAATGACCGGCGCGTTGTTTAAAGTAAGAAAAAGTAAAATCGATAGAACATTTTTCGAGTTAGTGGTCGCTAAAGTTTAAAAAAAAAATCAGCGCCAGACCACAAATATCGGCGCTGATGCACTTACGGTATATTAGCAAAAAGGAGGTGTTCTTGGCAAAACTAGCGACTTGTATGCAGTACATTGCCATGCTACATTGTTTCAAAGTCATGTCTGTTTGCATATTGGTTGGTTCACGACACACTTTAGGCACATTCACGGCTAATGGCGCCGCCCACACTGTTTCGCCGGTGGGCCGCGGATTGGGAAATGTCCTGAGTGGCGCTAGAGTCAAACCCGGGACCTTTGGTACCCATAGCCCGACACCTTAACCACTCGGCCATCCCCGCCCCTTCAAAGTCATGTCAAGTCACCGAGGTCAAGTCAGGTCAAGTTCATGACAGGTTAAAACGCCCTGGAGGGGATGACAAAATCCGCCAACACTTCCGATTTTTCGTACATAACTCCATATTGTATCGGCCGATATACGCCAAATTTTTGCGTACCTACTTAGAAATGACAGGCACTTTGTTTAATGCAAGAAAAATGAAAATCGGCCGAAAAGTTTTTAAAGTTAGGGCCCATTAAAGTAAAAACAATTCACAGCGCCAGACCACAAAATTCGGGGCTGATGCGCTTCCCGTCTATTGGCAAAAGGGAAGTGTTCTTGACAACACTAGCGACTTGTTTGATGCATATTGTTATGCCATATAATTTTAAAGTCATGTTAGGTCGCCGAGGTCATCATGACAGGCTAATGGAACCAAACTTGGTCAAACTGGAATGTTCTCATAAATGGAAATGACCATCATGCGATTGGTGTCACTTTGCACGATACTCCCTGCACATCCCGACATCTACTGTTTGTCATTGTGTGCCTAAGCGTTTCCATACTTTATTCATGTATTTCACTCCTTTCTTTGCGAAGTCGATTGTGCCGAGCCGCCCAACGGAGCAGTCGGGTTGGGAGCCCGGTTCCGGTAACTTGAGTAAGCAATGACCTAATCAAGCGCTCCTATATAGGTGACGTGAGGTCAAATGGCATATCTGACATCTGTATTGCATCATTAGTTATGTCCAAAACATCATTAATGCCAATTTTGGAGAATTTAAACACAATCACAGCGATCCATAACGATGACAAGCCAAGCTACGCAAAACCTGAGAATTTTGCTATTTTGACCTCATTTGACGTTGAAAATATTGACCTAAGGTCATGAACTTTGCGCACAACAGAGATCACTATCGTGCCCATCCACCCTGCGAATTTCGTTGCTCTAGCCTTCATAGGAGCTGATATCTTAGGGGGGGTGGAATCCACACCCCTCCAGTGCGTGTTATTTGCAGAGGCCCTCCAGGACGCGTGTTAAAGAACAGCGTAATAGACGGAGACAGTCCCTCGCATGGAGAGGCATAGATCTCATGTACAGAGCTTCGGCCGCTCGTTTCACGGCAGCATCCACATCCTCGCTTCTCACCATGTCCACATGACTCAGAACCCAACACATGGGCAAAGGCTTTCCCAGTCTGAGCCAGCAACATGAGATTGGTGCTTTAGGGCGCATCAACAGCGTCGCATCATTTTGGGAAGTCAGCAATTCGAGACGTGATAAAACGTCTTGCCAATGGAACCACATGGGCTAATAAGCTGTATCAATGCCTCCAACTTCACTTGAAGTATCCTGCACTGCTTCAATAAAGCAAAATGCCTTGATGACAGCAGCCAGCCCTGATGTGCACCTTCTTACGATTTTGATTGCACGATTCCATTCCATTTGTATGGGTGGTACAGAGAAGGATCTTGACAGAGGACTAGTAACAAATGCACTGCCAACACAAGAATCATCAGTATTGGTATTATAAGTATTGCATATGCTGTCAAGCCTTACCCACGCCTCCCTTGCCAGACATGACCAATATCTTGTGTTTTATGGCCTTCATCCGAATGTTCAGTGCTGCTTGACCTGGATCTGGACCTACTAACCATCAGGGAGGAGAAACACCATTATGAATAGCAATGGAATTATGCCACAGTAGCAGGGAGAACAGCACTTCAAGTGTCAATGGAATTCCACCACAGTGACATGGAGAAACAGCACTGCAAGTATCAATAGAACTGTACTACATTTGTTGGAACACCTCAAAGTATGACAGTAAATATATGCTTAGCAAGTGTAACTTGAATTTAGGTCATCACTAATAGCATTGCTATGCACATTAATTCATTAATGTCATTACACTTAACGATCACTACAGCACTCAGTGAATAAGAACATTCCATACCTTGAGATTGACAAAGAGCTTGCCCAGGACAGCCTTGGCAACCAGGTGATCTCCCCACTTCATCCTATCAGGGAGGGAAAAGATAATTAGCCATTATGGTTGTTGACATGTACATATACATTGCATACCAATAGCATGTCAGGAATAGCACAGAATAACCATACCTAATTCCTGGCCCACTCCCAATATTTTGTCATGATGTACCACATGCCTATGGTTGGAAATATCCTGGCATTACCCACATACCAGTTCATGCAAGCAAACATAATACAAACATTGTATGAAATGGGGATATATATGTATGGCCATAAGGTGCATGGTAGATGGATGCATGTAGGGTCATTCTTACCCATTTACTGGGACATGTAGTGATGTGGTCTGCATCCATGGCTTCAGAGCTTGGACCAACTCCTTCAGCCATAATCCTGTAATTTGAACATTAGCTTCAATAAACAGCATATATATTTCCTATTAACCACCCATTTTGTTGTGCAAATGTCCAACAATCACCTACACATTGCATTCTGCTACCTCATCTATCATGGAGGGCAAAGGTTATTGGAACACCCCAATGTTTTGCAATAGAGAAAGCTTTGCAACATGAAACAAGTGCAAAGATGCTGCATGTGACAAGGTCTTATGATTTATACAGGATTTCTATGTTTTGGGCTACTGGTTCACCACTTAGGTAAGCTTAAGGGATAACTTTTTGGCAACAATTAATGACCTTCACATTTCACCACTCCACATGCAAAAGAAAATAACCATGCACACTTTCAACATTCAACATAGTATATAAATAATGGTGTATAAATAATGTAGGATATACTACATTTAGACTTAGTCAGAGCTCAGATGTGATACTAAGCGTTCTTCATGGTGGCCTCCTGGCCACCCTGAAGGATGACAATAGGAGTTTCCATATTCATTTTTCTCGTGAAACTTTAAGCGTTATGAACGATAACGGGTTGAGGGTTGTTGTATCCCATGAACTGAAGACATTATGCACAAAGCTTGAGAGCATGTTCAATATCCTAGGAATCCAAACAATATTACTCAGTCTCATCTTTCAATTTCTCATGCCAACAATCAGAAACACCGAATGCAAAACCACAACACCCTGACGTCTTCACTGCGCCACAGCTGAATCTTAACCAGTCTTTAAAAGGTATTGGTAATGTTTACGTAACGTCACCACATATGCCAAAATCCTGGTAGATTATCCTAGAAATCTAGCACATTCCTGCTTACGTCACTTGGGCTGGAACTTAAAAACCTACTAGGCTCCGTTGTACCCTTTAGTCTTAGTACCCAGGGCCGAACCGGTACAGGCAAGGTGCAGGTGTGACCAAGATAACTAGATACAACAGGTACTCCAAAGTCCACAGTTATAGCATAGTTGGTTTAAACTAGACAAAACCTACGCCACGTGACGTCATATACCAGAAGCGCTTTTTTATCCCAGAATACTGCTGAATTATACTCTGGTTTTGGACTATACTAATAAATAATATACTAATAAAATCATAACCATCATTCCACACTGCATGATTTTCTGGAATGTTCATTTCTTGCCTGTGTTTAATAAAAGATTTGGATACTAATAAATCTACTACATATGGTGCTTTCATTTTAGTGCTATTATGGCGCTTTTCCGAGAATTAGTTTCGCCGCCGTTTGTAAAGGATAAATATCATTAATTAAAGCTTGAAGGTCTTATATTCTTTTGCTAGCATTCCTGTGGCTTTGAACCGAAGGGCACTATCCTCAGAATTAACTTATCCATGGCGTGGTTCATCTTGAGAACACACACCTCAAACAATCTATGGGAATTAAGGCCCTATTCCTAGAATACCAACTTAGTCAACATGTCATTTTTGCAATCTGTTTATTAATGTTAGCATGTGCATTGGTCCCCTACCAATTATTATAGTGTTCCTGTATGCTATATGGAATCATGCCATATTGTGCCATTCACCAACTTGCGCAACATTTCGTAATTGCCCGTTGCATAACGACTTTTTATGGTACGAAAAAAGGTACATTTTTGCTTTTGATCTTGTACGAAATATAGCCCATGTGGTACGATTTGGGTGCGATTCTGGTACGCTGTAAAATTGGCCACAGCAACACCGGCAACGCTCGGCCCCCGTCAATGTTCATTGGCAGCCCTGGACGTCATCTGGGCGCTGATTTGGATTCAGCAGATTACCACGACAGCAAGAAATGGTACTTTTCCGCATACGTTCCTGGCTAACAAATATACGTGAGTGGTGCAAATTATACGTCATCTGGAAGCTTGTTTAATGGTATTTCGATAATCATGGGAAACTTTCACACGAATGTGTTATTTCTTGTGTAAAATGGTGTTATTTAGACCCATGTCATATCCATCGACACTATTTAACTTAAGCGGGCCGAGCGACTCGGTGTTGGTAGCGCAGTTGGTAGCGCGTCGGTTTGCTGACTCGGAGGTAGCCGGTTCGAGCCTGGAGGCCGGCAGCTTTTTGTGCGCGTCGTGGGAAGTTCTTCTAATAAGCGACAGTGAATTAAGGCAATGTTCCCATGGGACGATCTTTTTCATAAAGAGAAGGGAAATATTCTGCAATATTCAATATTCACCTGCCACCTGCCACCTCCCACCTGCCACCTTAAATGTATGGTTGCGCACTTCTTCTAATCAGCCAGGGATAGGAAATACGGAACACGTCACCGCTTATGGCAGTGTCCAAGCCCACAGTCCCTTCCTGACACGGGCGGCGGACCATCGGGGGTGGGACAGGAGACAGGATCCCCTGAATTGAATCATTTGTGGCACTACGGCAGTGCATTGCAATTATTGAGCTAAAAACTAACGGTTGCCCTTTCCCCTCCCACCAGTACACGCCGACCAACATTAGTCCCTGCTCCTCGAGGTGAGCATATAATAACAATACATGATTATCAAGGTGACAAAACCAACAATTGTGCATGCTGCCGAACAGTCAAATGACTGGACCCGAGCTGGAGTCAGAGCGATGCCAGTTCTAAGCTCGACTCCACGCCTTTTACGATAAACGGCGAACACACGCCACGAGGACTGCGACAAGCATTGCTTTGACAGGAGCAGACGTTTGCTAAAATATTTCGGTGACAATCCTGAACTTTCTGGAGTGCCGGCGCAAAATAAAAAATAACGCTTTTCGTACCATGAACGCTCGATTTAGATTTGGCAACAACTTTGTGGAACCCGTAAGCGCTAAGACGGATTTTTAGATGCCCGCATGAGGATTTCAGTTCGATTATCATGCATTGTCAAAGGCTTAACGCGGAACTTGGCAAGATTGGGGAAGCATCCCCGTTCATTCCCCACCGTGGCTTTGCCCATGTTCGCACACCGTTATTCGGCATTTTCAGTCGAAATGAATTGGCTGCGTCGCTGACGCAATGTGAATCAAACTTCTGTCATGCATGCAATATTGCAGGGGTAACAGCAATTTCTATGCCAGACCAGCTTGGAAGCAACTTTAATAAGAGCTTAATTTGTGGTTGGAATGGAAAATTACCATGTAATACCATACATCTTTTTAATTAAACGTGCTCTATTTTTTACCAAAGAAAATATTTTCCTTTCAAAATATGATTTCTTTATTCGCGTCGTGCAACCTGAAATGCCACCCCGGTAGCTCAGTTGGTTAGAGCGCTGGCCTGTGCTGGTCTCCACTGTCCTGGCAACACAGGGTTCGAGTCGCTTCGCTCGCTCGCGTTTAGCCTCCAGCCGGGAGTGTGAGTTGGCAGCTGGCCCGATAAGGCCGAGGACGAGCTACCGGGCGGCCGTGTCGGTGTATTGGCGGCACGTTAAACTTTCGATAAAAATTCTGCCGTTGAAAAGGAATTCGTGGATCGGGTGGTGGGGCGAGAGATCACGCAACAAGCTCTGCTTAGCAAAAGAACCCTGGTTCCTAAACCCACCCCAGCAACAACTGGGACTAAATTTTAAATAAAAAAAAAACGCATTTTGCTGTACAGCACGACATAAATACGGCAACAAAAGTTGTTTATCAATCAGACTTTAATACGATGAGCATGCATCTGGAGAACACGAGACTGCCAAGACTGAGGAAGGCCCTCACTCCCACTGCCGATTGTTTCTCGGTTGTGTACTCTGTGGTGGAAGTGAATGTGCATTTTGGGCGCATGGACTGCGTTCGTCATTTTGTGCACATGAATATATATATTCCGGCGCCCAACAGAGTGCGTATTAAAACGATATATAGAGGAAGCACAACGCAAGACATATATTGGGAGAAGCAAACACATGAAGCAGAAAAAGAACCTTGGGTTCCTTTACGACGCAATTAACTGCTAGGCCATATAGCGTCGCCAACTTCTCAAACCGATTGGTCGCAACACATTTCGCATTACTTGACTTACGAACTGAAAAGCATGTATTTGCGCTGGAATACAATGGTCATATCATCTTAATGACTTTCAGAGACATGCATTTACAATTTTCTTGAAATGCAACCTCAACTAAAATGCCAATCTTCTTCTGCAGGTGCAATTGTAAAAACCTCACACAGCTCCAGCCTTGCCTCTTTTCAGAAGAGAACACAAATTAGCTTCCAATAAAAAAACATTCATGAACAATTCGATCTGAAAATTGAGGAAGCTAAAGAAATGCCTGACTTATCCCAATCTTATTTTACCTTTGCCTATGTAAAAATGTGCAAAACGTCACTTGTAAACACTCAAAACTGCAATAATGAACCCTTAAATCACATCTCACACAGTACAGGCGAGAGTGGTCACATTTTAACCACATCAATCAACTTTGCATTGGAAAGGCATATCAGTAATTCAAATATTAACTAAAAAGTACATATTTCCCTTAAAATTTATTTTAAGGTCTGATATTTTTTTTGCAATTACACCAGTATTTTTAGTGGCTACTAATAATTGGTACCACTAAAGCTACAGTGAAGTAATCCTGCACAACCACTTTCATGTTCAGAATGTGGCACAACACTACAAAACAATTATATGTTTTAAAGTAGCTCTATGTGAGTGGTTAGCTGACTTAGACAGAGAGAACCATCTGAATATGGATACCATCTTCTTTTTTGAAAGTCAGTAAACAGTATAATTACTGGTTTGGCCACACAAAAGCAGCAGTAGAGCAATTTGTTCCATGCATTAAGTGTTTGGAAACTCCCTCTTACCCTACTACCACTACTGCCCAGCCATGATACAATGGGCACGCAATTACCAAATTGTCCACAAGTTGGTGAATGGCACAGTATGGCATGATTAAATATAACACACAGAAACAATATGATAACTGACAGGGGCCAACGCACATGCTAACATTAATCACCAGATTGCATCAATGACATGCTGACCAAGTTGACATTGTGGGTATAAGGCCTTAATTCGCATAAATTGTCTGAGGTGTGTTCTCAATATCAACCACGCCATGGATAAATAAATTCTGGGTATGGTGCCTTTGGGTTCAAAGCCACCAGTACACTAGCAGAATAAGAAAAAATATTCAAGCTTCAAGGAATGACTAATATGCTTTACAATCAACGGGAAAACTATTCGTGATAAAAGCGCCATAATTGTGCTAAAATGAAAGCACCATATTTAGTAGATTTAGTGGTATAGTCCAAAACTAGAATATAATTCAGCAGTATTCTGGAATAAAAAAGCGCATCTGGTATATGACGTCACTTGGCGTAGGTTTTTGTCTAGTTTCGACCAACTATACTAGAAGAGCCAACTTTGGAGTACCTGTTGTCTCTAGTTATCTTGGCAACGCTGCTCTGCTTGTCGAGGTCGGGCCGAACCGGCGCAGGTGCGACCCGTAGTGGGGCGTTTGTGGCTAATGGCAGGTCTGCGGTAGATCTCACGTTCGGCTGTGGTCGGTTTTGTGATTGTCGTTAGCGAAAAGAATTTAGTTAACAATATTGTTGGCCCAAAGCGAATTAAACGGTGCACGAGATTCATTAAACCGTGTGGTGTATCTCCGAATGCTCCACAAGAGTCGAAGCTTGTTGCGACAGCAACTGAGAGTACCGGTGCATCTGATTACGTTTAATATTCGTGTCATGTTTATGTCTGCTGTGTGAAGACATAAACATGGTAGTGTTAAAACATGACATAAACTCGGCAGGTAGGAATTGCCCAAGCCGAATGTCATCGCAGCTCATGATTTCAGGGCAGTGTTAAGCATTTTTTCCTGTTAGGTGTGAAATGTTGGAATGAGCATAGTAGGATGTCAAAATCTGTCATGGAATTTGTAGCATTTCAGATACTTATGTCCTTCAGACCATAATTTGAGCCAATGGTGTACTTATGACTGTATACCTACTCATAGTTTTTCGTTTCATTTGAACCAATGGCATATTATGACTATCTTCATTAGGTCTTTATATTCATAAGTTAAGAAGCCACATCACATTTTGAATAACCCCTTTGCCTGAAATTACATTGCAAAATGCTTGTGTATCACCATCCCTTATTGGGAGCATGATCATGTTACTTTTAAACAGGGTTGTTAGAAGGGCAGTGTTAAAATATTGGTTTTTTGTTAGGTGTGAGATGTCAAAATGAGCACAGTACGATGTTGACATTTGTCATGAAAGTAATATCATTCCAAGTGCCTTTGATGTTTTTCAGACTTAAATTTGAGCCAATGTTTGTATCTTCATCATTTGTTTTGATATTCAACTGTTAGGAAGAACTATATTTTGGATAGTGAGATAAATAATTAATATATACCCTGGTGATGTATACATTATGAATAATCCATTTACCTGAAATTGCATTGTGGAAAATTTGTGTACCACCACCCTTTATCAAGAGCATGGTCATGCTATTCAACAAACAAGGTAATGTTAGAAGGGAGACACTTCACAAACACGGATCAAGAAGCAGGATGTCTATACTTCTTTGAGCAGGATGTCGACTGAGTGTTCAGAAAGTGATAAAGTCCACCCTATTTTGCGAATAATTTAACACTGTAGAAGAGAGACAACAAATTTGTCAGCATGCATCAAGAAGCAGGATGTGAGCACTACTTGGTGGATGTCAATTGAGCATTCATAAGGTGGTATACTCCACTGTATTTCACAAATAGTTTAGCATGGACAAGTAGTCCAGGGGTAAGTTACCCATCTCTCAATTGAAAGGTTGTGGGTTCGAGCCTCACCTATCACTACTATTTGCCTGAAACCAATCCAAGTGAGATTGGTGACTGCATGACACAATAGTTGATGTATCATAAAACCAATAACTACCAACCAATAGTTGAAATTGTATTGGAGAGCCAACAGGAACCTACCTACCTTGCCTCTGTGGTTGTTTTTAGGGGTGCTGAATAGATGTTCTGCACCATTGTTAGGAAGATGACCTTGTCCTGGATATACCACCTACAGCATTTTCATCTTGGAAATTATCCACTCATTTTAGTATTGTATTTATGGTAGGCATTCATATGACATGTTTTGCACATTTTATACCCATGAAGCATGTGAGGTTGTATATATGTTTTGCTTGGTTAGGCTTCATTTGGTTCATTTTCAGTTTCAGTACTTTTTATGTCTTGGAATTTCTTTTTCCAATGCAATGCTGATGAAGGTGCTTGACATGATGTGACCACTGATCTCTGCTGGAAATGCATAGTTTTCAGCTGAGAAGCAAAATAGCACTCAGCAGGAGCTCAGATGTGGGTAATGTAGTTCAAAGTAGAGTTTAAAATAAGGAAAAATGAAGCTTAATCTAATGTAACCCAGCCAAGTCTTCAATCCCAGAGTTATTTTTAATGGAAATTCTCCAAACAATATGTTCAATGAAGATGTTCAAATAAAAAGACTAGCCTATCCCAGCCTGAACTGTTAAAAAAAACTTGCTAGTTTTGGACTGAAGTGCTTTTGGATTTTCAGGGCTTTTATCAAACAGTGTAAAATATTGACCATGTGACCTGGAAATTCACAGTTAATGGAATTGTGCTATTTCATCCTTGTCTTAGGTTTTTACCATTTTACTACATGTGTGGGCAGTCATTATACACACAACTGCTAAAAAAAATGTAAAATGCATGTGACTGAAGTGAAAGGCATTCCGATGTTTTATCCTTAAGTGGCGATCCTTTATTTTATTCCAATCTTTCACTATTCCCAAGCAACTTCTTTCTTCATCCACACAGTTAATGGTGAGGTAATTTTATGACACTGTTATCAAAATACCATGTTTATTGACATGGTTCTGAAGATGTCACCACTTGTTTTTGGTGCTCATGCTTACTTCTCAAGTTAGCCTATGGCAGGCACATTGTTACTACTGCACAAGTAGTTCTCATTACTAATCTTTTTGGATACCCATTTATGAATGTTATTCTGGCATTTATTGGGCATGATGAAAAGGAATTTAAATTATCCATGTAGTTGATTAAACACTTCTTCACATTGAACAGGCTTCATTTCCACATTTTCCCCCGTAAAGCCCTAATAACCAACCAACCAACCACATTTTTATCTCATAAAAATACAATGCAACTGCAACCATTGATATTACAACAGCAGGGTGGCAGAATGATACTCCAATAACAAGGATTGCAATGACTGACACATGTTATGTCCTGTCCAATAATGATTCGCTTACCTCTTCCACTTGCCACTGACTTTGTCTTTGTACCCTGTTTACTCTTGTCTTGTCAAAATTGAGCATGAAAAAGTTGTTTGAAGCACATAGTAAGAGTGGTTTTCTGAGGAAACTGGTTTTAATCCTGTATTGGGATTATCCTCGGTTCAATTTATGTTGGTAAGGTTAAAACATGACATGTTCACATTTGAATTATTTACACCTAACATGAACACCACGACAAAATACTACTATGGTACAGATAGTATATGTATGACTGATGATGGCACCATGCCATCATTCACGTTATGTGTAAATAATTCAAATGTCAACTTGGTGTCGTTTTTTTACAGTTACCAAAATACATTGAACTGATGACGATCCTGAGACAGGATTGAAGTCGGTTTTCCTCAGAAAACCATTCTTACCAGTAGTGCAGCCAGGGAGGCCAAGGGGCCTTCCCCAATAATTTTGTGTGGGGGCCCACTCTGAGCCCTGGCTTGGGGCCTGTGAAGAATATTTGTTGCTCGAATCAGGGGTGCTTTGAGGCAACTGAAAATCTGGGGGCCCATTTTAACCAGGGCCCACCTCAAACTGGGTCCCATTTTTATTCAGGGGTCTGCATTGAACCAATAGCCTGCTTAGAACCAGGGGCCTGCTCCAACCTGGGGCCCTCTCTTGAACTAGGGGCCTACTTCTAACCAGGCCCACTTTGATCCAGGGGCCTGTATTGAACCAATAGCCTCCTTAGAACCAGGGGCCCACTTTTACCTGGGGCCCACCTCGAACCAGGGCCCATTTTGATTCTGGGGCCAGCATTGAACCAATAGCCCACTTAGAATCAAAGGCCTGCTTCAACCTGGGCCCTATCTTGAACCAGGGGCTCTCTGGAAACAGGGGCCCACTTTGAACCAGGCCCACTTCGAACCAGGCCCACTTTGATCCATTAAACTACACCTTTCATCCTTTTAATTTAACACTGATCAGCATTAAACTACCCAACATGCACTCAAATTTGGTTCAAATTAAAAAATTTGCAGGTTGGTTACCTATATTTTTATTTGGGGGGAAACACTTGCTTGGTTTGTGCTATTGACTAGGTACATCAGTGTTTGGTGCCACAATGTATGCATAGTCCCTGAAGGGCTGTTTTGCTATTTTCATGCATATGTTTCTGGCCTTGGAATGAGGATTCAGTGTTAAAGGTATGTTCGGTGTTTCATGTATACATATATCATATTATTTCTCTACGAGGAAGGGGCATGCAAAATAAAATTGCTTTTATTTCTGCAAAGTTTTACAAACAGGGGCCCACTCAAAAGCAAGTACATGTTTTCCACAGACCTTTTTAAAGCATGAGGGGGCCTGCTTGCAAGGGGGCTGGCTCTCCAACCCTGGCCTCCCAAACTGAAATCCTGATGGCACTACTGATTTTTGCTAAGCATTTCAACCAACTGATCATATATATATATATATATATATATATATATATATATATATATATATATATATATATATATATATATACCACAGTCACAAACATAAATTAACAAATGAAAGGTTGCTATTCACACCTCAGTAGTTATATATGTAATTAATTGTGCACATGCCAGTGCAGTAGCCATAACAGTAAAACGTTTGTAGTGTGTTTTGGATAAAAATGTGTCATGTTGAATGTGATGGTCAAGCTGATATACATGTGTCATTTTCACAGAAAGTAGACAAAAGAAGTGTCAACTTGCAAGTGTGACTGCACTATATTGTGTCACTGCATTGTTCCACTATTGGTAATCAACATGTCGAACCCAGATGGTTTTGGAGGCTACTGTCATGACGAGTTTTGGGTAAGTAGGCTAGTGGTTTTGATTTGGTCAAGCTATCGATGCTGTTACTATTGTCCATGGAATGGGAGATGAGGAAATTGAACGTGATGCATGTATATGTGATGCATATAAATGTTTCAACAATTTGATTGAGATTGAACACGCACGTAGTGAGTGCATTTGCACAGCCATCCTGACAAGTTGACTTGTTTGTAGAAGTGACCGACTACGCCCAATGATTAGGTACCTCAAAGAAGGTACACGCTCAAATTGTGAATCAGAGCATGCTGCTCACGGAACCAATACTATCTGATGGCCACTGATTCTGAATCGGTTAAGCAGCTCATACATGTTTTGGGCGTTTTGCATCAAATTCTGGTCATGTGCATGCCCTTCACGCACGCGGCGCGCCGTGGTGTGGTCAGGCGCGCTCACTAGCGGTCGTATGAACAGCCTGCCGTTGCTGGCTGTCGTCTGTGTCTGGAGGCAGTGAGTGTCACGCGCACCGCCGGCCGTCCGCAGAACACCAGCCTGACATGGACAGCCAGCAATCCAGACTTCACCGACTGCTTTGAGCGCACGGCGCTGGTGTGGGCCCCGTGCGGCTTTCTGTGGCTGCTGTCACCGCTCGAGACGCTCCTGCTGCTCCGCTCCAACGACCGCTTCATACCCTGGACCATCATCAATGTGTGCAAATATGTGAGTACCGTGTTGGGTGTGATGTTGCGGCTGGTGCAGTGCGGGCACCTTCGCGGTGTGTGCTGGCGTCATGGCTCAGGTGGTATTATTTTGGAACTCTGGATCCGGGGAAACTGTCGTATGCTTCGGAGAGGATACATTTATTTCACTTTGTAGCATTCACGTTTACAGTAATCGTGAAAAGGCATGATTCAACCTTCTGGCGTGGAAAAGATGACAGTTTTCCGGTTGGGCGCTTCATGACCACTGCAGTCGATGCGCCCCTAAGCCCCAATAAACAAACAAACAGTTTTCCCGAGAGGACAATATTTATTTTATATGAAACTGGGAACAGACTACTTTTCCCAAGCTTGGTGTCGCAGCCGGGTCGTGTTTTTGCGGAAGAGGTAAGATGTGACTCGAGGACGACGCCACACACCGATAGGACCCGTCCCCGCCAGTACATTCTGCACTTCGGAGCCCCGATCATCAGCAAGGAAGTCCAC
Source organism: Imbricaverruca yamaguchii (assembly GCA_034440575.1). Lineage (NCBI taxonomy): Eukaryota > Metazoa > Arthropoda > Thecostraca > Neoverrucidae > Imbricaverruca > Imbricaverruca yamaguchii. The sequence goes on from JAOTOL010001194.1 coordinate 169,224, forward strand.
CTTTGGGACTGACTGTGTTGAGGGAGCGCCGTGCAAAGTCCGAGGTCGGGTGTGGGAGCTGTTGGGACAGCTCGGGCTGTCCGGGAGTGCAAGGCTAGGTGTGGGAGCTGTCGGGACAGCTCGGGCTGTCCGGGAGTGCAAGGCTAGGTGTGGGAGCTGTCGGGACAGCTCGGGATGTCCGGGAGTGCAAGGCTGGGTGTGGGAGCTGTCGGGACAGCTCGGGCTGTCCGGGAGTGCAAGGCTAGGTGTGGGAACTGTCGGGACAGCTCGGGCTGTCCGGGAGTGCAAGGCTGGGTGTGGGAGCTGTCGGGACGGCTCGGGCTGTCCGGGAGTGCAAGGCTAGGTGTGGGAGCTGTCGGGACAGCTCGGGCTGTCCGGGAGTGCAAGGCTATGTGTGGGAGCTGTCGGGACAGCTCGGGCTGTCCGGGAGTGCAAGGCTGGGTGTGGGAGCTATCGGGGCAGCTCAGGTTGTCCGGGAGTCGGAGGTCGGGTATGGAAGGTGTCGGGACAGCTCAGGTTGTCCGGGAGTCCAAGGTCAGGTCTGATTTGTCGGGATAGCTCGGGCTGTCCGGGAGTGCAAGGCTGGGTGTGGGAGCTATCGGGACAGCTCAGGTTGTCCCCGAGCGGTGGAATTTCCTTGGTATAATCAGCTGACGTTTCCTGAGACCATTGATGCGCGCTCCCGTTGGTCTGGAGTTCTGACGTTGCAGAACGCGAGATGAGAGCGAAATGGTCACGACTGGATGGCGCCGGCGTCAGTCGCACGTGGTTCGGGCGGGTGGCATATACGTATGCAGAGGAACAGGTGGCCGAAAAGCAGCTTCATTTGCATGTGGCCTCTTCGCTGGGTGGGAGAACACTGTGGTGGCTGCCGATGCGTTCGATTGTTTCGATGATTTTGTATTTCCCGCCTGCTATGGCGATCGGTAATCTAACAAAACCTCCCGCAGGTGGCAGGTTTCGATCGCAATACCTTCAGACGAAATGTATGAAGCCAACTAAAGCGCACTTCGCGTTCTGAGATTCTACCGAGATTCTCAAATATCGGTTCTGGGTGGATGGAATCCTAGTGAAAACTTGCGAACATTAAGGGACAAAGCTTTTTTTCTGAGGCCGGGAGAAGACTTGTCCTTCCTAGTAGCGAGGTGTCATTGTTGAACTTCGAGCACACGTCTACGCACCATTAACGGCTGCTTCTCGAGCATCTTCTGTCGATCCCCGCATTCGCGGGCGTGCTTCATCTTCGCACCGGAGCCGGCGCGATGAGGTGTCGCTGTGTCGCTCGCGTGCACCATTACCTTCTGGGTGGTGATGAGATGCACCAGGTACCCGCACCAATGCAAGTGCAACACACAATAGTACCAGCTTGCCCGCGGTCGTCGGAAACGTCACTTTAGACGACCTCTTTCGCTTCGAGAAGTATTAGGAATTAGTCGACCATTGTTAGTTCGGGACAGCTTTGCGGATTTCTCTCGTAAGTCAATCTTTCCGTTATTTACACTCAGTTGACTTGTGGATGCGTATCTGTTAATATCAGAGTGGACCGAGTGCATGTTATCAGTCAGGAAGGGCTCGAATCATGGCATGTAGCTCGTCTCGACTGACGTTCACGTGCTGCTCTCTTTGAAAGAGGAAGACTGAATTGCTGGCGGCTTAATTTTCAGGCGTTCCTAGTCACACTTTCATCTTACTCTTTTGGCGCGGAATATTGACTCTGACGGGCCATGGAGTGTGACTTGCAGTATTGGCCTGCATTCACTCGCCCATGTCCTCTGCAGCCCTGCCGCCGCCGCCGCCGCCGCCGCCGCCGCGGCGGCGATGCTCGGCCGTTGCAAGCTGTGGTCGTCGGTCGCCCCGACCAAGGTCACGAGAACAGGCGCTGACGCGGTCAGGGGTGGTCCACGGCAGCGAGTTCTCGCGAAGCCGTTTATTTTCATGCATTGGTGTGTTCTCTATTTGGGGCAGGTGAAAATATACTCAAAACATTTTAAATCCAGGACTTTCCATTGCCCCGAATGTTTCATTGTGGTGCTTATGGTTACTTATTCCCTGCTGCTGGAACTGGATGAACGTAATTCCCAGGGTGGACGGGTACAGTAATGAACTTTATTGTACACAAATTTAATGACCTTAGTTCAATATCTTCAATGTAATATGAGATGTAAAATGTCAAAATTTGATGGTTTTGCTTGGCTTGTCATTCTTATGGGTCGCTGCGATTGAGTTTAAGTGCTCCAAAATGGGCATCCCAGACGTTTTGTACATTACTAATGTTGCAATTCAGATCCTAGGCCCGGGATTTGACCTCCGGTCACCTATATAGGGACCTATATAGACGCGAACCTAAGGAAAGGGTCAGTGAGTGGCAGGTGGCAGGTGATAGGAGCGGGAGGAAGTCTAGCCGAACGGCCCAGCGGGCAGGCATATTAACATAAAATATGTTCCAGGCATTGGATGACTGCCCCCAGGATAGTAGTAGTAAGGAGTTAGTGCTGGTCCTAGGAGACTCGTGTGCGACATTTAGAGCGGGTATTTTGTAAAGGAAGGAGGGACAGGAGGTGCATCACCAGGCCTGGTGCCAAGGTGAAGGACCTTGTACCTGTGGTGGCACAGGTCACCAGTGATCACCAGTTCAGCACAGTCATAGTGCATGTAGGGGTAAATAACGTAGGCACTTCTAGGAGTGAGGAGCTTCTGTGGGGTACAGGGCCCTTCTGGCCATCCTGAATGGTACCAATAGAGTCATTGTAACAGCAATTTTGCCTAGGGCTAGAGCCTCCCCTGAGTGGAGCTCTAGGGCACTGGCAGCTAACGCCAGGGTAGGAAAGCTCTGCCGTGAGCTAGGTTTTACATTTGTAGACGAGTGGAGCAGGTTTTATGCATCGTGGGACCTTTATCAGAGGGATGGCCTGCACTTCTCTGAGAAGGGGGTCCATGTGTTAGGCAAAGTGTACGAGCATGTCCTTCAGGGAAACTAGGAAATGGGGTGGGGAGGGATGACATTGCATTGTCAACTCAGAAATATTCCAATAGTGTCCGCCAAGGCAATAGAACCTCAAAGTCTGCAACTAGGGACAGCAGCAGTTCAAGGGGACAGAGTGATAGTTCATCTAGTGATAAAAGAACTCCTCAGCATGAAAAAGCCAAAGGTGGTTATGGAGCATTTGTTAAGTGTATGATGTTTAATGCTCAGAGTATCCGTTCCAAATTTGATGAGTTCAAGTGTTATGTTGCTGAGGAGGAACCAGGTTTTGTTTGCATTATGGAGGATTGGGTCAGTGAAGGGTATTTTTTAGGTAACTTACAGGACTATGAGATCCAGGGATACAATATGTTTTCATGCAATAGGGGTCCAGCAATGAAAGGGGGTGGTGTAATGCTCTATGTGAATAGCTTATTCAGTTCTCAAAAAGTAGCAGGTGGGGATAAAAATGTGTCTGTGGAGTCCATTTGGCTTGATGTCACTGTGGGAAAAGGCAACAGCAATACTCTTAGGATAGGAGCTTTCTACCGATCAGGAACCCTGCCACATTCTCAGCAACTGTAGCTTGACAAGGTGATTTGTGAGGAAATCAGTAGAAACTTTAAAAGTAAGTGCCTTTTTCTTGGTGACTTTAATCTAAAAGGATATGAAAATGTTGGTTTTGGCTCCCCATCATGCAAAATGCTTAGGAAATGCCTTGAAGAGGACCTGTTCTTACACCAGTTTGTATCGGAACCTACCAGGCATGGTTCATTTTGGACCTTGTATTCTCGGATTTAAGTGAATTGGTTCAAGACTTGAATGTAGGCGAAACTCTGCGAAGAAGTGACCATAACATAGTTAGATTCAAGGCACGTGTAGGGGAAATTATCAAAGATAATTTGGTAAAGGTTCAAAATTTCAACAGAGCAGACTTTGACTCCATGAGAGCGACTTTAAGTGCTATCAAATGGGAAGAAGAATTATCCAATTTAAATGCCTGTGAAATGTGGGAAAAGTTCAAATCTTACTTGAAGGAAATTCAGATTAGACATGTCCCCCAAAAGTAAAGACGCAAAAGAAGGGTAGGAAAGGCAGCATGGCTTACACCAGACTTGATAAAAGCAATTAAGGCTACGAAAACTGCATTTAGAGTCTTTAAAGAAGCCTCAAATGTCGTTAATCTAAAGGCGTATCGAAAAGCTAGAGACACTGTGAATATAAAAAACCAGAGCAGCAAAGCGAGCAAAAGAACTGGATTTAGCTAGAAACTATAATGGGGACAGTAAAAAGTTCTTTAGTTTCTACAAGCTGAGTAAAGTTTCTAGCACAATTGGTCCACTGGAAGTAAACGGGACTACATTGGGTGAGGATAGTGAGATGGTTGAGGAGCTGAGGAAGCGGTTTAAATCAGTGTTTACATTGGAAGATATGACCAATCTGCCGACCGTACACCATAGTTTAGTGACATGTGATCTGACAATTGATGTTGATTTCATTGATAGTGATGTTGTTTACAATCATATCAGGAAAATAAAGCCAAACAAGGCAGCAGGACCTGATGATATTTATGCTAGGGTGTTGCGGGAAACTGAAAAGGAACTGGCATTTCCACTTAGTATAATATTTTGTAGATCAGTTTCACAAAATGAAATTCCAACCGATTGGAAAAGGGCAAATGTAGTTCCTATATTCAAGAAAGGAGAAAGAGGGAAAGTTGAAAGCTATAGGCCAGTAAGTCTCACATCCCTAGTCTGCAAGGTACTTGAATCAATTATCAAGGATAGAGTAGTTAGTTATCTGGAAGGTAGCAGATTTATTCAAGATACTCAACATGGGTTTAGAAAAGGACGATCGTGTCTCACAAACCTCTTGGACTTTTTTAACTTCGCCACAGAACAATTTGATCACGGAATTCAGGTTGATGTAGCATATCTTGACTTTAGTAAGGCCTTCGACAAAGTACCCCATAAACGGTTAATGATGCAGCTTCAGCCCCATGGTATTGCAGGTAGCATCTTAAAATGGATAGAGTTGTGGCTTTCAGATAGACAGCAAAGAGTGATGCTAAATGGTACAAAGTCATCATGGCAAAATGTTCTTTGTGGAGTCCCCAGGGGTCAGTACTGGGGCCACTACTGTTCATTATATTTGTAAATAACATTGAAAGTGGCCTAAGCAGTAAAGGTTTGAAATTTGCGGATGATTTGAAGGTCTTTAGGGCAATAACAGGTCAAGATGAGCATTTCTCGCTGCAAAAAGACTTAGACGAACTTGTGAAGTGGTCCGAAGAATGGCAAATGAAATTTAATTTTGATAAGTGCAAAATCATGCATGTAGGTAAGCAGCATATGAAGGCTTCATAGTTGATGGGTGGCCAAGTGCTATCAGTGACTCAACAGGAGAAGGATTTAGGTGTTATTCTAAACACAAAACTGGGGGCATCAGAACAGACCAAGGAAGCCAGGAAGAAGGCACTGAGAATGCTCGGGGCAATAAATAGAAATGTATCATACAGAAGTGAGGAAGTGATCAGGAAGCTTTACTGTGCATATGTCAGGCCACATTTGGAATACTGCATCCAAGCTTGGTCTCCTAGCTATGAAAAAAGATTGTTGGCTTTTAGAGAGAGTACAAAAGAGGGCTACAAAAATGGTTAATGGCATAAGCAACCTGGCATATGGGGAAAGATTGAAGAAATTGAATATGTTTTCACTTAGATATAGAAGGCTGAGAGGAGATCTCATCGAGGTCTTTAAATTTGCCCATGGTCTGGAGAGGGGATACCTTGGGGAAATGTTTGAATTGAACAGAAATGATGCAATTAGGGGTCATAAATTCAAAATTAAAGTTAACCACAGCAGAACAAGGCTAAGGCAAACTTTCTTCACCAACAGGGTACTAGAACACTGGAACCAGCTGCCAGAAAACATTGTCATTAGCAGTACATTGAACATCTTTAAAAACAGCATATACAATCATTATAAGAATAAAGGGCTTGCTTTTCAGTATTACAGGGAGGGCTGATTGACAGATTTGGTGGGCAACTGGTTCAGTGTACAGAGTGCAACCAAGAAGGGCCCTTGTAGCTCATAGTTGCACCAATCTTTTATGTTTTTATGTCTTTATATAGCAGCACTTTATCAGGTAACCGGGCCGCCAGTCAACAACCGGACCGCCCGCCCGACTGCTTAATTGGGCGGCCCGGCGCAATTGGCTTCGCAAAGAGAGGAGTTAAGTACATAATAAAGTACGGAAACGCTTAGGTATGCAATGGCAAACAGTAGTTTTCAAGATGTTTAGGGAGTAACATTCAAATTGGTATTAAACGCATCAGTCATTTGCATTTATGACAACATTCCACTTGACCAAGTTTCGTTCCATTAACCTGTCATGAACCTGACCTGAGTTGATCTTGGTGACCTAACATAACTTTGAACCTACGTAGCATAGCAATATGCACCAAACAGGTCGCTAGTGTTGCCAAGAACACTTCCCTTTTGCCAATATACGGAAAACGCATCATCGCCGGTTTTTATGGTCTGGCGCTTTGATTTTTTAAAATAACCTTAACGACCCCGAACCGGAAAAATGTTCAGCCCATTTTCGTTTTTCTTGCTTCAAACAACGCGCCGTCCTAAGGAAGTACGCAAACAATGGTGTATATCGGCCGGTAAAATCTGGAGTTATTTACAAAAAACTGGCGGGGTGGGCAGATTTCACCCCCCCCCTCCAGGGCGCGTATTAACATTCTTCTATGGTTCAGCCTGCCCCATCAAGCATTAACCCCTAGTCGTTATATACCTGCGGTGCAACTTGTCACTTCCAGCTTCGACTCCTGGTCCGTATATAACCTTTGCAATCGGTGGGCACTTCAGCCAAAATATATATTCCGGATTTATTTTCCACTTCCGGAAGTTGTGATACGGCTTTCAGATGAGTTTCGTGAGTGGTCAGTTGATAATTTACGTTTGCAATTTGTACGTGGCTGCGATCGTATTTGTGTCGGCAATGCTGTCCGCTCCAGTCGTGCCCGGTCGTGCTGCGCCGCGCGCGCTGGTTCGATACGCGCGTCCTCATCCCGGCCGGCTATCATGGCTCGTCGGTCGCCGGCCGGCAGGGTGATGGGTCGTCGGTCACACTGACTACACGATGATCACTGATTGGTCTTTGCTGCCAGGGTGACTGATATTTGATTGTCGTCTGCAGTGTGACCGGTCGTGGGTCATGATGCCGGGAGGGTGACTGGTCGTGGGTCACACCGTCGGCAGGTGACCGGTCTTGGGTCACGCCGTCGGCAGGGTAACCGGTTATGGGTCACACCGTCGGCAGGGTGACCGGTCGTGAGTTACGCCACCGTCAGTGTGACCAGTCGTGAGTTACGCCGCCGTCAGTGTGACCGGTTGTGGGTCACATCGTCGGCAGGGTGACCGGTCTTGGGTCACACCCTCAGCTGGGTTACCGGTCGTCAGTTACGCCGTCAACTGGGTTACCGGTCGTGAGTTACGTCGTCGGCAGGGTAAGCGGTCGTGGGTCGCGCTGCTGTTGGCGTAGCCAGTGGTCGGGCAAACTGTTCCGCATCGCACCAGATCTGGCGGCGGCCGTCATGACCGCGGCCTCCGCCAGATCTGATTTGGCTGCAGATGCCGCGACGCCAGCGTTAAAATAATTGCTCTTCGTTGGGTGTGAGATGTCGAAACAAGCTCAGTGGAATGTCGAAATTTGCTATGGAGTTAGTGTCATTTAAAATGGTTTTAACATCTTTCAGACGCCTCTTTGAGCCAATGTCGTACTTACGACCTTTATCATTTGTTTTGTGATTCATAATTTAGAAAGCGTTGTTTTCGGGATAGCAATAAAAACCTATGATATAAACTACCATGTCGTGTAAAAACATTTAAAGGTAATATACTTACCTGAAATTGAGCTGCGAAATGTTCATATCCATTATCGAGAGCATGATCATGATACTTATCAACGAGATATTGTTAGGAAGGAGACAAGAAAACTTCATAAAGACTATCACGAAGCAGAAGGTCGATGCTTCTTTGAAAAGGATGTCGATTGAGTGCTCAGAAAATGGTATATTGCACCCTAGTTCACGAATACTTTATCACTGCGAGACACAAACCGTCGCTCTGTCGCTCGTTTGTCAACGGCCGTCGCAGGGCGGCCGCGGCTCCGCGGTGGGCGATGTGTTCCATGTGATATGGTTGTATTTGGTTTCGGTTGTTATGGGACCAACTGACCCAGATATTCTCCTCTCCTGCTTAATTAGATGTGACGAAGCGGGTCCAAGTAAGCGTGGTAATTAAGCGTAGCAGCGCGGGTGGGTACAATTGTGCGAGCTAACCAACTTGAATAATAGTCCTAGACCTGGGCTATATCATAACATCCAAGGTTCATTTACTTCCAAAGACCCAAAGCTCACATCGTCCAAGGATCATCACGTCGAAAAGTCAAATGAAATCCAAAATATCTTCAATAGTGTGCGTTCACAATGTCCAAAGTTCATTTACTTTCAAAAGTCCAAAAATGTTTTAAAAGAAAATTATCCGCTAGAGGAACCGGCAAAACCCCTGGCAGCGAAATCTACCTATCACGACCTTACATAGCTTTACCTAGCTATAGGATTCCATCGCTAGGGGTTCTACCGGCTCACCTATCGTACTATTGGGAATGGACCTTACGATCCTTGGACGTAGATGAACTTTGGATGTGGTGATACATTATGAACTTTGAACACTGTGAAAGCCGGGCGGGCGGAAACGTGTCCGGACTCGTTTGTCGTCACACGACGTCGCTTTGTGTTGGCATCGCCGTCGGCGATCGGTCACGATGACACTTCACTTTCGGGCGCCGGCGCCGGAGAGGCGGTGGCCACATGACGTTGACCTCGCGTTCGCGGCGTTCACTGGGGGGACGCCACCGGGAGGGACGGGGTGACGCAACCGGGAGGGACGGGGGCGCTACTGGGAGAGACGGGGGACGCCACCACGAGGGACGGGCGTCGCCACCAAGAGGGACAGGGGACACCGCCGCGGTGGTGTCCACTGTGCTGGTGCACCGGCAGGGTCGTGGATGCCACTGGGGGTGGGGTGTATGCCACCAAGAGGGACGGGCGTCGCCACTGGGAGGGACGGGGGACGCATCCATCCCCGGCTATGAAATTTAACGTTCCACCCGCGGTGTCGCATGGAGGAAATACACCGAAAATATATCGAGTCGCCCGTGCTGGATATCCGTGGCGGCACACGTGTCCGTATTGGTGGGGCTAGATGTCCGCTGCCGCTCGATCGAATTACGGGTTAGAGAGGTCAGAGAGCGTACGCCTCCGCCACCGTAACAGGACCGACGCCCGCCCGATCAGGTTGAGCAATTTCGTAGTAAACTGTCGGTGCCGGCGGGGGTTCCGTGCAGCTGCCGCTGGCGCGATGACAGATCGTTCGCCTCGAGTGTGCTGATGCACTCGGGCTGGTACAGCGTCGGGCGTTGAAGGGTCACGGAAACATTCGGGTGGAATGCAACAACGATTTACGGTTTAATCGTGTTCGGGGTACACTCCCGAGCACGATTTACATGACCAGTACACTTGATGCGTCCTGACTGCCCGCGTGTTCGGAGTCCTGATGAATGATTAGTGAAAAAAGGTGTGGTTTCAAATACCTACGATTAGGTAATGTGGATGGACCGTCTCAGAATGTCAATGTCTGCGTTTTACTACAATCTGTATCATCAATACCAGCGTTCATTTGGCGTACAGGTATGTGTCCAGCGGTCCATTGATTGCTGACATTAGTTCCAGCGGATTTGATCGTGTGGGTATAGTCGATGGGGGCGTGCTCGGCCGTCCAGAAATAGTACATGTCCGTGCCCTGGGAAGGCCCCTCTAGAAATAACGGGTCAGTGTGAATATCCGCATGGAACGGGCTTCTCTTCCACCCTGCCTACGCAATTGTTTCCATATTTTGCAGCATAGTCTGCCAATTTCACTACCCCCATGACAGCGCCGCGCCTAATAACCCTCTGGCCAGTCTGGTGGTCTCTGTTGGTCCATCCGTGACCAGTCTGATAGTCTCCATTGACCCGTCTGTGACCAGTCTGCCAGTCTCCATTGGTCTGCCTGTGACCAGTCTGGTAGTATCCATTGGCCCGTCCGTGACCAATCTGGTTATCTCCATTGGCCCGTCCGGTACAAGTCTGCCAGTCTCCATTGGTCTGTCTGTGACCCGTCTGCCGGTATCCATTGGTCCGTCTGTGGCCAGTCTGCTAGTCCCCGCCGACCCGTCTTGCACCAGTCCGCCGGTGTCAGCCGGCAGCCCCACCTGGCTGGTGCATGGCACCGCCGTGCTGGAGGCTGCTGATGACGACGGCTGCGCGTTTTGTCCGGCTGCCCCCCCCCCGCCTTGTGCGGTCGCGTGACAGAAGGGGCAGGACGGGGAAACTGCATGTGAAGAGGACGATTATACGCTGGCGACGCGCCGGAAGCAGAGTCCAGTCGTCGGACGGCAGCAGGGTCCACTCGTCGGACGGGAGCAGGGTCCACTCGTCGGACGGCAGCAGGGTCCACTTGTCCGACGGCACGGTCCACTCGCCGGACGGCAGCTGGGTCCACTTGTCCGACGGCACGGTCCACTCGCCGGACGGCAGCAGGGTCCACTCGTCGGACGGGAGCAGGGTCCACTCGTCGGACGGCAGCAGGGTCCACTCGTCGGACGGCAGCAGGGTCCACTCGTCGGGCGGCAGCAGGGTCCACTCGTCGGACGGCAGCTGGGTCCACTTGTCCGACGGCACGGTCCACTCGCCGGACGGCAGCAGGGTCCACTCGTCGGACGGCAGCAGGGCCCACTCGCCGGACGGCAGCAGGGTCCACTCGCCGGACGGCAGCAGGGTCCACTCGTCGGACGGCAGCAGGGTCCACTCGTCGGACGGCAGCAGGGTCCACTCGTCGGACGGCAGCAGGGTCCACTCGTCGGACGGGAGCAGGGTCCACTCGTCGGACGGCAGCAGGGTCCACTCGTCGGACGGCAGCAGGGTCCACTCGTCGGGCGGCAGCAGGGTCCACTCGTCGGACGGGAGCAGGGTCCACTTGTCCGACGGCACGGTCCACTCGCCGGACGGCAGCAGGGTCCACTTGTCCGACGGCACGGTCCACTCGCCGGACGGCAGCAGGGTCCACTCGTCGGGCGGCAGCAGGGTCCACTCGTCGGGCGGCAGCAGGGTCCACTCGTCGGGCGGCAGCAGGGTCCACTCGTCGGGTGGCAGCAGGGTCCACTCGTCGGACGGCAGCAGGGTCCACTCGTCGGACGGGAGCAGGGTCCACTCGTCGGGCGGCAGCAGGGTCCACTCGTCGGGCGGCAGCAGGGTCCACTCGCCGGACGGCAGCAGGGTCCACTCGCCGGACGGCAGCAGGGTCCACTCGCCGGACGGCAGCAGGGTCCACTCGCCGGACGGCAGCAGGGTCCACCTGCGGCGAGGGCCACGGACGGCAGGTCGCTGGGGCTTCTGAATGGCTCACCGCGGTCTCTGGCGCTGCCGGCTCGGCGTGATGTATTTTTATTCCGGGGTTGGCAGTGTCCGGCACTAGTTTTGCCTGTACCATTGGCTCTAGCCGATTTTAGCCACTCGAAATCAGGCGAAACTTCGAAAGCTCGAATACTGGAATTGTGTTTTAATACGTGCACATAGCCAATACATTGCAAACAATTGTTCTGCTAATCACAATGCAATTCCCTACCTAAGCATTGGATATTGGTTCATGCATGTTAGTGCAATATGTATTTAGAGTAGGTAATATGTAGGATCGAATGAAACAGAGCAGAGCATATATTATACATTTGATAAATGTGCTGGATTTATTTATGACGAGCATTTTCAGCTCGCTTCTTTTCATTTTACGTTCCAAGAGCCCTGAGTGTAGAATCTGAAAAGCCCGTGCTAAGATTTCTTTTTGGTGCCATAAACCATCGGCACTTATATAGTCTGTATTGTCTATTGTCTTGTCGAGTTCTGTGGTCGATAATGCAATACTTCGTCAGTGGTAATGTGGGCTCAATCATGCGATGTTCTGAAATGATGGCAAGTGGAAATGTCTGGTTGGAAGGCGACGACTATGGTGTTACAGAGTGTTGACGGTATATGCCCTGAAGCAGTTGGCGCTTCCTCACGGACTGGCCAATTGGTCGACCGATCGACCGGCGTCAATCAATCAATGCTGAGTTTGACTCTCGGATTCGCATTGCATCATAATGCAATGGTCTGCATGCTGTTCGGGTTCCATTGCAATACTTTTTTTTCGGGCGAACCTCATTCCCGGTACATGGAAGCTGCTCTCAGCGACCAGGAACTTAGCGGCTAATAGTGTGGGGAAAGTCACCAAATCTGTAGAGGACCAACATATGCATCAGTAGGCTAACAGTGGGTACTGTCTCCGTACTGTTTCCGTGCTGATCCTGGGTACTGTCTCTGGGTACTATCTCTGGGTAGTGCCTCCGGGTACTGCATCTGGGTACTGTATTTGGGTACTGTCTCTCGGTACTGTCTCCGGGTACCAATATTAGCTTAATGTATGCATGCAGTGATCGGATCGCCTTGCATTGTCCCATTGCTCATTGGAGGATTTACATTTTGCAATATCTAAGCGATTTTTCCAAATGTATTTCGTAGGCCATGTCTCATACTCTATCTGCATTGCAAATATTTTAACATATGACATTCGTCGGGATTTCAGCAGCGATATGGACAAATTACTCAGATGATTGACGTGTTTGTTTCCACTCAGCAAGCATCTCAAAACGTCATGGACATTTCATGATAATGTATTCGAATGCCACCGAAACATTCATCTATGCCTGGCGGATGGCGACCACCAGACCCGTACGGTGCCAGTGTCTGGATGGACAAATGGCCGCCGGGGCACGCGCGCGGTGCACTGCACGCGTGCGCTTAGCTCTGCCGCTCGGGCAGCTGAAGAACGCCGTTGCCGAGCGACGTTTGGACGAACAGCATCGCCGCCGTTGCTGCAGTCGTCACCGACAGGCGTGCTGCAGTCGGCACTGACATCGTGCTGCAGTCGGCACCGACAGGCGTGCTGCAGTCGGCACCGACAGGCGTTCTGCAGTCGGCACCAACAGGCGTGCTGCAGTCGGCACCGACAGGCGTGCTGCAGTCGGCACCGACAGGCGTGCTGCAGTCGGCACCGACAGGCGTCCTGCAGTCGGCACCGACAGGCGTGCTGCAGTCGGCACCGACTGGCGTGCTGCAGTCGGCACCGACTGGCGTGCTGCAGTCGGCACTAACAGGCGTGCTGCAGTCGGCACCGACTGGCGTGCTGCAGTCTGCACCGACTAGCATCCTGCAGTCGGCTTCGTTTCCGAGAAACATATGCTGTCTTGCGTGCGACTGCTCCACAGACTTTGACCGTCCTTATAGTAATACGTGCTGCCGTACGTGTGATGTCCACATACTTTGACCGTCCTTATAATAACACGTGCTGCCGTACGTGTGACGTCCACAGACCTTGGCCGTCCTCATAATAACACGTGCTGCCGTACGTGTGACTGCTCCGCATAACTTGACCGTCCCTACAGTCTCAACTTTTCAACACTGGCAGCGCAATGGAGTCGATAGTTACTCCAGAGCTCGGGATATAACATTGATTAAGGGGTCAGGTTATGGGCGAACAATGGCCAAAGCAGTTTGCGCGCCCCAGACCACCAATCTATCACCACCGCCACCATTGATTACGGAGTTTGAGTCTCTCTTATTCTCTTTATAGTGTCCTCCATTTATAGGCTTCACCCAGATGGCCCATGTAGTTTTATCAAGCCTTGCTCCGTTTAGTCTTTATGATTATATGTTTCCAGGAGCCTTTCATAGGAATTGTCGCTTACAATGTTGACCCGCTTTGATCTTGGCTAATTGAAGCTATCCAAAAAATAATTGTATGAGTCGTTTGATATATCTCCTCGTCAGTCACTTTCAGCTGCAGTTTCACGGGTTGTGACCGAAGCGAAGTGAAAACGATGGCGTGTGCGCGTCACTCGATCGCAACGCCGCGCCACTGCCGGAACTGACCTCGGTCAGGTCAGGTCATCGCTGAGCCGGTTCTGGTGCTGTCCAGGTCTGAGGAAGTTGGGTCTGTTGGGACCGGTTGTCGGTTGTAACCTGCAGCTTCTGATGACCTGTGTCGGTTGTGACCTTTAACCTCTGAGGACCGGTGTAGGTTCTAACCTACAGCCTCTAGGGGCGGTGTCGGAAGTGACCTGCAGCCTCCGGTGGCGGTGTCACTTGTGACCTGCAGCCTCTGAGAAGCGGTGTCAGTTGTGACCTGCAGCCTCTGGGGTAGGTGTCAGTTGTGACTTGCAGCCTCTGGGGCAGATGGTAGTTGTGACCTGCAGCCTCTGGGGCAGGTGTTAGTTGTGACCTGCAGCCTCTCGGGGCTGGTGTTAGTTGTGACCTGCAGCCTCTGGGGCAGGTGTTAGTTGTGACCTGCAGCTTCTCGGGGCCGGTGTCAGTTGTGACCTGCAGCCACTCGGTGTCGGTGTCAGTTGTGACCTACAGCCTCTGGTGGTCGGTGTCGGAAGTGACCTGCAGCCTCTGAGAAGCGGTGTCAGTTGTGACCTGCAGCCTCTGTGGCAGGTGTTAGTTGTGACCTGCAGCATCTGGGGGTCAGTGTCGGTAGTGACCGGCGCATCCTGTCCCGGTGACGGCGCTACCTCTGACCCGTTCATTACTTCGAATGCCGGCGCACGAATCTGCCGGCCAAATACTGTTACCTGCCGGCAGGTCATTTTTTTACCGGAGGTGGGGGAGGGGATCACAACCTCAACACGTGTCGTGAGCGGCACGCCGCGTCAGGTGTCCTAGTTGTGCTACCAGCAAGTGGTGTGATGTCACTTTGTGTGTGGGCAAGCGCCTGTATTTGAAATACGTCACCATATTTGATTGTGCGTACGCACGTCTCACACGAGGAGAATGGTTGCACAATTGTATTTCTCAAGTCACACACACGATGATTTCGGAAGGAACCGCCTTTTATAGGATGATACCGGTAAAGAAGAACGAGAGCAAAGAGCGTTAAATACAATTTGACCTGACTAGGGCAGTGAGGCCTAACTTCTATGTGGCCCCGCGTTGAGACAAAATATCAGTTGAATGTAAACGTCAGCATCGCAATATGGCCATCCGCCGTGATAGCTGAACATCCGCACCGCTCATACGGAACAGTAGGCCGAAGTCTTTGTAAACACCTTGACATGTACCGCTGCAGGTTATGTCCTGATTCCTACGGAGCACTTTGGCATGTACCGCCGCAGATAATATCCAGCTTCTAGCCGAACGCCTTTGCATGAACGGCCGCAGATTATGTTCGGATTCCGACCGAATTCTGATCGGATTCTAACCGAAAAATCTGCGGAAAATGTGTTCCTCGGCTCTTGTCAGTCAAAGTTGAAATCAGTCAGAATTGAGCATTTGTGAGGAACTACAATCGAACATTTTCGAAAAACAAGACTTCCTGCAAAACGCAGTAGCACGAGCTGAGACCTGTGTTTATCAGTGCGACACGAAAGCAGCAGCCCTCTTAGGGTCCCGTTTCCCTTGCCCAAAGGAGATCAGGCAGGCCAAGGCTGCCATAAAGCTGATGCTGAATGTGGGCCACGGTGTGACCTGAAGCTGATACTGACCGTGGGTCACGGTGTGACCTGAAGCTGATGCTGAATGTGGGCCACGGTGTGACCTGAAGCTGATACTGAATGTAGGCCACGGTGTGACCTGAAGCTGATACTGAATGTGGGTCACGGTATGACCTGAAGCTGATGCTGACCGTGGGTCATGATGTGCCCTGATACTGATGCTGACCGTGGGTCACGGTGTGACCTGAAGCTAATCCTAATCGTGGGTGAAGGGGAGTGTTTTACGCCGGAGTGCTGGTCCGTTCCATAATAGCCATGAATTATCATAGGCTATCATCATTCACTTGCATCGGATGATGCAATTGGAATATGTGATAAGGTCGAGTGGTTCCATATGCACGGTGCTATTTTTAAGATTTGTTCCCGTGATGAGAGAGCATCCCGCCGAAAATTTGCATGCCATGCTATCGGCTCTTGTCTGCAATAATGATCAGTGATCTGGATTGCGTACTATCAGTGTTGTGCTGTCTTGAACGGTTCCTGCCCTCTGCTGTTTAAGATTGTTTATTGGCACATTGTCAGCCCACGACCCACGTAGAGCTCACTGTGTTCGTTGGGCAAAGCGTCACGTACGTCGCGTTACGATGCGTCGAGTCTGAGGATTCAAAAGAACGATGAAACATTTTCTCTCTATCTGTGCTATCCCCCTGTCGCGTCATATTCGCTGCCTGTGTCGTCCCCCGCCTCCTCTTCCACTCCTTCATTCTGCTGATGATTGCTCACAAGCGCCTTTCGGGCGTCCTCGTGTATGTGCGGGGCCAGAGTGGCTGCGCCTGTGTAACCTGCGTGCCGCATTTGCCGGGATATTGCCTGCTAGGGGTATGGTCTGAACCGCTGTCGCCGTGAACTGACCGGGCGCCGGCATTTCAGCTGTGCGCCGCCATCCTGCTTGGCCTGCAGCTAGGCGGGCTGGGGTATGCCGTGAAGCAGTACTCGGACGGCCACGACGTCCGCTCCATCGACATCTACACCCCCGTCATACTGTTCGTCACAATAGTAAGTGGAGATGGAGATGCTGCCGGCACTGCATAAGTGTGCTCTTCTGTTTGGGATTGGAACGGACAGTCGGTGTTTGAAACAAAGGAGTTCGCGAGAATGCAGAATTAATACCTATTATGCTTTGAAATCTGCCAAGCAAATGGTACCAGTTCCACGTATTGTAAATAGCTTCATATTTGAACACTTCGACAGACTTAGTGTCGTGCAGTTATGCTGACCAGCTCGTGTATAAGCGGCACTTTAAACTTTTGCCGGAAGGATATGAAATTACCATTGGGTTGATACTGTTTCACTGATGACTCGCATCGGCGCCATGACCTGTGTAGTCGATGGGGACGAGTAACCTGGGGGTAAGTCGCTCTTCTCGCAATCAAAAGGTTGTGGGTTCGAATCTCACCTGTCGCTACTCTTCGCCCGCGACCAATCGGCGTGAGAGATTGGCGACGCTACATGGCTCAACGGTCGATGTGTCGTGAATCCAATAACCAACCAACTGTGTAGTCGATTCGCCCCTATGCTACAATAACTAACTAACTAATAGTTGAAGCCAAAATTGTACCGCTGCAGCCTAGCCGGTACGGCTGCGGTCAGCGCAATAGGTGCGGCCGGCCGCTGTTTGCCCTGTGCAGTTTGTTCAGGTCAACGATCGGCCAGCTGGCGGTCAGCGGTGTTACGCAACATCAGCGCACTGCGCGGTGGTGAGTCGTTTGTGTCACGTCACACTGCCGTTGGTATCACGCCGACACTGATGCCACGCTGCCGTCGGCGTCGCTACATGTCGGCTCCGGCTGCCGTATACGTCCGTATACGTCATCAGGCCGTATATATGCCGTATACGTCATCAGGCTGGAGGGGCTGCCGAACACCATGCCGTTTCCGGCGGTGCTAGGTCCAAGGATCCATCCATGTCACTCGGTGGCGCACCGAGATGGGCAGGCGCAGATTTCGGGTCAGGGCTCCCTTACTGCACAATGCATTGCCTCCGGAGATCAGAGAGCTACCTGTGTCGAGGTTCGGCCGAGCTTTGAAGCGCCATATTGTTGGCGGCAGGGAATGATTTATGCTATATGACCCATGTGTGTATACGGTTTTGTTTTTAAAATCTCATTTATCATATAGACATGTATGCTAGTTTCACCTTTTAGCCTTTTATACCTGCATGCAGTTTTTAATTCTTGACTTTGAGCCGTAATAACCATGTCTTTATTGGATGGTTCAATAAACAGTCTGAGTCTGAGTCTGAAAGGACTGTTAACACCTAGCATAATCTCGACGCAAAAAAGGCCAGCGCAATGACGGACTAGGCGTAATCCCGACGCACATGTTGAGACGTGTTGCAACTTACAAGCTTAAAATCCGCAGTCGATGTGGCCCCAATCCGACAAAGATCAGCAAACATGGCGACCGCCGTTTATCCCGAGCAGTCAGTCGACCTTGCGTCAAGGCCGCTGGTGTTGTACTTGTGCATGCTAGCAAGCTGATATTCTTCCAATCTGGCTGGCATCCCATTTTCGACTCCACTCCTGCCTCCTCTTGGATTGTGCCTGCAGAGGACCTGAAATAACAAATGTGCATTATCCTCAATTATACTGGAAAGTTTATGTGGTAGGGGACCCAGTAT
>JAOTOL010001194.1:192500-232500 GCA_034440575.1 Imbricaverruca yamaguchii
AGAGTGGTTGTCGGTGATAGGCGCCTGTTCCAGTCCCCAACCCACATCCGCACACCTACCAGGCGCCTGTTTTCCCTCTCCATCAACACCCTACCCCTACACAGATGAAGCTGACCTCTTGACATTTTTGGCAGTTTGTTTTCCAAATTGAAATGAGTGACTAGTTCAAATGTACGTGTACCAAGAGAGCGTAACGACGTATGGCCAACGTATGGTCATATCGGCATCACCCAATAGCCGTGTGCGGGGCAGGGGTGGTGGTGTTCCGACACTCTTGGCACTGCACTGGCACTGGTACCGGCTGATCATCAGACCCAGGCCAGCTGGAGCTGGAGTTAATTAATATGTAGTAAGAATTAATATGTAGCGTGAATAGTTAATTATTGTTCCACTAAATTATGCATCTGTCTCACGCTATCAGCAATTGCCTACGAAAGCATTCATACAGAGACTATGAGTATTTCAAATAACCTTTCATCGATGTCAATTTCTTGCTTTCCTCAGCTTAAATAGGTACCTACAAATATTTAAAGTCAGGAATCAGGGACGAGTATTATAGGGGTAAGTTGCCCGTCTCACAATCTAAAGATTGTGGGTTCGAGTCTCACCTGTCGCTACTCTTCGCTCGCGACCAATCGGCGGGAGAATTGGCAACGCTACATGACTCAACGATCAACGTGTCGTAAAAACTAATAACCAACCAACCAAAAGTCAGGAATCAGTCGCAATCTAAATTCATGGGTGACCATCCACCTGAGATCCACAATTGTGTACATATATTATAGAGTACTTGTGGGTACACGATATGCGGGACTATCGTATATCATTACATACAGCAGCTTCTTACTTGTATATCTTTCTACCGCTTATATTTTTAATATTGACCTGTAAACCCGGGCTGTTCTTTATGAGTTTGAGCGTCTTATGCGAAGTAAAATTTTCCAGAAAATTATGAGCAAAGGGTTCAGCGAAGCATAGCAAATTATGTTTCCTACATTTGCATACCAGACGAAGCAGTTCTTTGTTGCTGCTAGCTTTTGGTGATACAATGGTTGTCCTAAATTAACTATTTACGAATATGTAATGAGAGGCGCAATGAACATATCCCACTGAGAGGATGTTTAAATTTACAAGGCAATTCCGTGGGCAAACCAGTTAGGTGCATGAGTATTGGGCGCTAACGGGCAGATAAAATGGTACACCTTTGAAATCCATACTTTCTGATGGTCCTGCCTCACAGTGATGTCTTATTGAAATGGTTACATTAGGTAATAGGTAGTACAAAATAAATGGCATCAACGACACAAGGTTTGTTTTTTAGATGTTGTATGCGGTGGTGCTTATAAGATATACTGTTAAGATCTACTCCCAATTTTGAATGTTCAGAAGATCTGCACCCCAGTGCAACTGTTCAGAAGATCTACTGATAGTTGGAAATGCCCAGAAGATCTACTGATAGTTGGAAGCGTTCAGAAGATCTACTCGGATGGGGGAAATGTTCACAAGATCTACTATCGTAACTGGATTGTTCAGAACGTCTACTCGAATACGAGAGTGTTCACAAAATATACGAATACTTGGAGGTGTTCATAAGATCTACTCTCAGGTCGCGATGTTCAGAAGATCTATAAATCGGCCTGAATTATTTAGAAAATCTACTGCTGGAAATGTTCAGAATATTTTTTGCTAGAAGCGTTCAGAAGATCTACTAATAGCTGGAAATATTCTGAAGATTTACTCGGAGGATGGAAGTGTTCACTATATCTACTCGCTACTGGATGTTCAGAAGATCTACTCTTGACCCAGAATGTTCAGAATATATACTCTCTAGGTTAGGTTAGGGCAGGTTATAGCATCCCGTGCCAAGAGATCTTCTGAACATTCAGTCCCGAGAGTAGATATTGTGAACACTTTTGTCCTCGGAGTAGATTTTCTGAAAATTTCCAGCTATTCTTAGATCTTCTGAACATTTCCAGCAGTAGATCTTCTGAATATTTCCAGTAGTACATATTCTGAACACTTGAGGACTATTTGTAGATATTCTGAATACTCAGACCTGGGATTAGATCTTTTGAACATCTCCAAGTATTAGTAAATCTTGTGAACACATTCGTCTTCGAGTAGATCTTCTGAACACTTTAGTCCTGGGAACATAGGTTTAGTATCTTGTGAACATAGGTCTTCTGAAAGTATATTTTCCGAAAATAGATCTCCTGGACGTAGGTCTTCCGAGAATAGATATTCTGAAAGGAGATGTTATGAGCTTCACCCGTATGAAGGTAACATTCTATTAAAGCTGATGGTGGTCCCAATTTTATCTTTAAAACAATTGTCTGAACATTGGCAGTATCTCCAACCGATTTCTGATCGGAGTTTCAGCAACAGACTGAAAACCTGGGAATTTGACACCGAAATGTATCTTATATGGATTTTACTATGTTTACTGTCTGTTAGGTCTTGTGGACATGTGTTTCAAAGTTTATGAATGGCAAACACAGTATCAAGTTTCTACGTCCTTGCTCTACGGAGCTCGGCGATGCTCCATGCCACCGCCCATATTTGGTCAGGTGCGCGATGCCCCATGCCACCGCCCATATCGGGTCTGAAGTGCGATGTCCCATGCCACCGCCCACATGAGGTCAGGAGTGCGGTGGCCCATGTCCGCACTCCATGTCAGGAGTGCGGTGGCCCATCACCGCCCATATCGGTTCAGTAGTGCGGTGCCCCATGCTACCGCCCACATCAGGTCAGGAGTGCGGTGGCACATGCCACCGTCCCTATCGGGTCATGCTATGTCTTTTGACAACTCGATAGCGATGTTGATGAAGATATTGTTTCAGTCGCTGGCCGTCCAGCGGGCATGACTGTGCCGCATACGTGGAAGAGTGGCCGGCATGGGATCTGCTCGCCAGCCGTGCTGAAGCGGCACTCGGCCCTGACGGCCACCCGGCATTGAGCATCGGCTGGGCTGGCGTCCACCAACCCCGCCTTCATGCTGTAGACCGGGCGCTGGGTGTATGGGTCCCCGTGTGCGAGCCGAATGAGTGTTGGTTTGCGTCGCACCCTGTGCGTGCGTGCGTGCGTGCGTGCGTGCGTGCGTGCGTGCGTGCGTGCGTGCGTGCGTGCGTGCGTGCGTGCGTGCGTGCGTGCGTGCGTGCGTGCGTGCGTGCGTGCGTGCGTGCGTGCGTGCGTGCGTGTGTGTGTGTGTGTGTGTGTGTGTGTGTGTGTGTGTGTGTGTGTGTGTGTGTGTGTGTGGGCGTAAAGGATCTGGCAAAGGCACAGGGAGACGTCGTTTCCAAATATCACCTGGAAGGTGCACATCTTTGCTGTACCATTCCCTCAGTGCGGTCCAGACATCTCCATTAGGACAGAAGGAGAAAGAAGCAGGATTCCGTGGCTGCGGTGACGCAGGTCACCGCCGCTGCCCGGGCTTCCCGGTAAACCACTCGCCGGAATGGAACACGAGAACTCTGTATTGACACGACGACATAGCGGCAATTCACACGGACTAGAACACACAGTATGTACTAGTTAAAACACTAAAGTGCGCTGCTATGGAAAAGCAAATGCATGGGAGTTAAGTTGGGCGCTGTATGACCGAAGCAGTCGATGCGCCCCTAAGCCCAAATAACCAACCATGGGAGTTAAGTGTACAGGTATGTCGGTTCAGTGAAGCGGAAGGCTATTATGTCAGATGGCTACTGGACATAGAACATTTGAGATGAGCGGAGAAACGAGATGAAACAGACCTGGATACGTAGATCGCTATACTGACATCTGGCGTCGAGAAAGCGAACGACAAGTTATGAGATGCCAGATGGCGGTCGCGCGCTCAGCAATGGCTAAGTCTTCAGCCGGCCTCTAGATGGCTAGAGGACGGTCTCTGCTACAGGCGTTGCTAACGTGACCACAGCGGTCGACGCTACTCTCCGTAAAGCCGCCGTGGCTGCCAGATGTGTTTCTTGATTTTGTTCGTTTGTGCAGTGATAGGTTTATGCCAAGCACGCGGCCTTCTCCCACAAATGTTTACTATAAAGGGCCGATGCCAAGTCTTACCGACCAGCGGGCGGTGGCGGTGGTCGCTGTGACCTGGGCCGTGCGCAAGTGCCAACTGTTTTTGGCAGGCCTCCCGTCATTCGACGTTCTCACCGACCACCGACCACCGCCCGCTGGTGCGGGCGGTGGTCGGTGAGAACGTCGAATGACGGGAGGCCTGCCAAAAACAGTTGGCACTTGCGCACGGCCCAGGTCACAGCGAGGAGCTCCAGCTCGATGACGGCGTATCGTGATTCCGTGGCCGACAGGAATCGTGACCCGCATTGCACCAGCCGCCACTGTTCGTCGTGACGTTGGATAAGGGCGTATCCAAGGCCGTGCAACCGATAGGCGTCAGTCTGCAGGGCGGTGGGTCCTTCGCGGGTGAAAGTACGCGAGCGCCGGGGGTGACACGAGCGTCCTTTTCACTGCCTCGAAGGCCTGAGTGTGAGCCTCGGTCCACACCCATATGTTCTGGGGCCGCAGATACCTTCCGCTGGTCGACTGTGTAGCCGTCGGTAGTCACATCGTAGCCACAGTAGCTAACCGACGACTCGACAAACACCAGTTTACCGGAGTGCAGCGTGATGCCGGCTGCGTCACACCACTCCAAGATTTGGATCACGTGTTGCAGGTCCTGTGCATACTAGCAGTCGTATGCCAGCACGCCGTCAACGATTTTACACGTACGACTGATGCCGGAGAGGGCTTGGCCACCTCAGCGGTTATATGCGTCTCCGCTCGCAGAGAGACCTTGATACAGTCGTAGCATTCGGAACCAGCCCCAAGGCGTAATGAAGCAGGTGAGGTCCTGGTCACGGCGGTCTAGTGGCACCTGGAAGTAACTCGATCGGGCGTCCAGCTTCGTGAAGTAACGCGCCCCGACACCGATGGTGGAGACCGCCTCCTGCGGTGTGCACATTGGGTGGGCGCCACGCCGACCGTACTTGTTCAAGCGGGCGGGTGTTCATGGGGTGGCACCAATCGGTGGGATAATCCACGGGAGCGATAACACCCTGCTCCAGGAGCTCATCGAACTGCTGACGGATATCATCCTGCCACGCGAAGGGGTTTGGGCCGAGCTGCTGTGACAGCATGTGGACGGGCGTCGTCCATCAGCTCGATGCGTGCCGGGCCACCAGCCATTTCACGAACAGGCGGAGCCGTGCTGAATGCTCGTGGGAATGCTTCTTTGAGCTCCGCCAGGTGAGCTGCTCGTTGCTGCCGGGAAAGCTCCCCAAAAGCCGGGTCACAGGTCGGGAGCGGCCCACGAACAGAGTAGGTCACTGGATCGTGTGTACCAGTGTCGGGTTCGTGCTGATTTGTCGTCGGCGCAGGGGTCGCGCCGGCGCCTCCTCTCGTGTCCTCGTAGATGTACTGCCATCTGTTGGCGGTGACAGCCCCTCTCGGTGGACAGTGCTGCCGCTAGGCGGCGCGGCTTCCGTATCCGTTCCACCGTTGGCGACGCTCGCCACCTGAGTGGAAGTCCGGTGGCAGAATTCCGAGGGCGATGGAGTCATTCCAAGACAGCAGCGCGCTGTCCAGGCCCTGTATGACGTGCACGGTCACTGTCGCTGTGATTGCACCCAACGTCAGGTCACACTGCACAGTCCCATAGCACTGCAGCTCGTTGCCACCGGCTGCGTACAGTATGCCCGTGGGCAGAGACAAGCGACTTATGTCGACGTTCAGGTCGGCAGCCTGCGCCACACCAATGCAGGAAGTTTCCGCTCCGGTGTCGGGTGTCGAGGGCGTTGAGCCGGAACCATGATGGTGGGTCCTAAACAGCCTGATCCTGGGAGAGTGGCGGGACGACAGGCCGTAAACTCGTATGTCGGACACGTTCGCACGATGCTGGCCCGAGTCCCGGTCTCTTTGTCTGGAGCTGTTGCGGTTTCTTTGTCCAGCTGTCGCGCGACGTCGACGACACCTTGCTCGAAAATGGCCGCGACGGTAACACAGGTGACACGTGGCGTCCGGGCAGGGCATGCCTGCTCATCGGCGTGCGGGTAGTGACTGCAGGCGGGACACATGTTCAGCGTCGGATGCTAGTCTGCCCGACGGGTGTTTGAGCCGCTGGGATCCCTTCCACGAGTGCCTGGGTGGCTGGAGTCTGACTGACGGGACGGGCAGTCCTGTTCCGACGATATGCGGACACAGGTCGGACGTGGCCGCTTGTCATGGCAGCCGAGGTCTGACGGGCGTTTTCTTGCGCACGGCAGGTGTGGACTACTGACGGCAGGGTGAGATCATTTTCGCTCAGAAGCGCACGCAGGGTGTCCACATCTCGGATCCCAGTGACGATGCGATCACGAAGCTGTGAGTCTGTGCAATGCGGACAGAAGTCGCAAAACTGTGCGATTTACCGCAAAACCATCAGAAATTCATCAAATGACTCACCGTCCGCTTGCTGACGGCGGAAGAACTCCGATGTCAGCGTTCAGCATCGGAGTCGGTCAGCGTGCTGTGCTGCGGTCTGGCCTGGGTGGCCGATTCGGCCAGCGCCAGACGCCTATCCTCTCTCCTGGCGGATGCTGTGGCTTGCTCCGTAAGCAGATGCGTCAGGCGGGAGAGGGTTTCGGTGAGAGCGTCCGGATCCATACTACCGACGAGCCATGTGGTAGTGCACGTTTAGTCCTCACTGTGTGCTAGCTATGCACAGATAGATCACGGTCTCTATTCTCTGTCCACGGCTCGGCTATGCACGCTGTTGTCTCTAGGTCTACCCTGACGCGACTGGGTCCTGCCGGGGCGAGCAGTCGGAAGTGGGTCGTGCGTCCGTGGTTCAATAACCATAAACCACGGCCCGCGCTCCGCACATGCGACCCACGCACACAACACCGGGTGCAGCCGGGCTGGACTTGCGTGGTAGACGGCGAGATCTTCCGTGGAGAGAGCTGTGACGTCAGTGCATGTGTATCCACCTGTGGTGAAGCGCGCGGTGAGCAACACACGGCAGCAGCACGACAACGTCTCGCCAGGTTCGGCATCACCACCATGCAAGGACGACACGCGTCAACAAATCGCAGCGTAACCAACTCCAAACACGCAGCGCGACGGATTTATCGCTGTCGCGTTGACTTGAAGTAGTACCACACACGATGCGGCTGGTGCCACGCCCACCCGAGGCTGAGGCCACTGCCACGAAAGCCCTGCTGATCCCGGGAGTACTCTGCGAGCGGACACGTACCGTCTCCTGTTTGTGCCACCCGACCGCCATGGCTCGTACCCGATGTCCAGGAGCGCGCTGAGCGGTGCCTCCGCATCATCCCGGCTACTGGTGCGTCAGATCAACTGTTGATAATATGAACGCCTCGTATCCGAGCTGTTTTTGGAAAGTTCACTGTTCAATATTTGGAAGCTAGCTCCTAATTTCGAATTCAGCTTCCAATTTCGAAGTTATGAACGTTGGGAGATATATACTTTGGAAGCTATAATACGCACCTGTGCGCTGAGCAGTTACCGGTGTGTCGCGCCCTAGCGTGTGCATGAACCCTGTTATGTCGGCAGGCTGACCTAACAGCTGCGGCAGCTGCTGGTCCGTGACTCGTTTGCCATGCTTCACATGGCCTGTACATTGCTGCAACATTTATATATATATATATATATATATATATATATATATATATATATATATATATATATATATATATATATATATATATAATTATATCAAGCGTCGTCATACACCATTTTATATGTAAACTAGTATCAGCCGAAACTTTGGTTTTGGTTTTCATCCCTTGAGTGCCTCACCTGCATGGCATTCCCACCTTGGAATATTACAAGCAACATTTTTCATCAGCACATCGGAAAAGTATTTGGGGTCACTGCGCTTAATTCTATGGCTCTTTTTATGTAGGCCGGCTGGATGTTGCTTATCCCTGGCTGCGGCTCACTGGTTCCGCACTGCTGGATTCTACTTTGCAATTGGTGGCTTGTTTATTTCCTGTGGTCTGCCATCTGCAATAGGAGCGGGGTTTTGCTATTCGAGTGCTAACGTTGTCGGCCGGTTTTGGGCTGGAGTGCAAACGTTGTGTGTCGGTTTTGCGACTCGAGTGCTAAAGTTGTCGGCCGGTTTTAGGCGTTGGCGCTGATATTCATGCTGTTCGAGAAGCGGCGAGGACTGCGAACGTCAGGTGTGCTGTGGATCTTCTGGACGCTGCTGACGGTGTGCGGCATCCTGGAGTTTCGGACACGGTTGCGAGACGCCACTGGCGACGTGAGTTGATGCCATGCCACCGCCGTACGTGCCGCTATATGCGCCGCCGTGCCGTCACAGGGCCGAACATTTGCTAGCTCCGCTCGGACGCCCGCGGTGGCGCGTGCACGTGTGTTTTGCGTTCAGCTCTCAGCGGTGTTGGTATTTCCATCAGTCAGCGGCTTGGCTCTTGAGTGGTGTAGACGCCCATGTGCCGCGAGCTCAGGCTAGATCTGCCTGGCTGACCTTCAGAGCTGGTAACGCAACAGTGTTGATTGGTTGTCGTTCCGCGCACTCACTCAGTGCATGCAAAATTTTGAACAATGAGTTTGTTTTTTAATTTTTAAATGTGAAATGAATGACCCTCACCCGCCCTCTTGTTTTTATTGCATCAGAAGACGAATGAAGCGACTCTGCCAGTTGACACTTGGTGAAGCGTCTCCTTTAATTTATTTTCGAAACACTAACTGGCTCCTGGTCACGCGAAGTCACTGACGTTGCTCAAATTAAACGAGACTACCCCTAGATTATGTTGACCACCTTTAACATGCTGGACGTCGAACCAGTTTGGGCATGTGTAGCTACCATTGTTGACCTGCCTTTCTTACGGTATCTTCATGTGGGTGTTATATTGCAAATAACACTGTATGCCTTCACAAGCCCGAATACTCCGTGTCCATGGTTACTATTTCCGTTGTGCACTCCGGTGTGCGGGGATGTCGTCGGCGCGCTGTGACGGTCCGATCCGTGCCCATCCTCGCATCTGAGGTGCATCACGGAAGCGAGTGTCTGTCCCACTAGTCGTGCAGCTTGACAATGTTGATGAGGAGCTCTCTGCCGGCAGGACCCGAGCGAAGACACGGCGACGTTCGTGCTGTACATGATCTACTTTCCGGTGCTGTTCGTCGAGTGGTTTCTGAACTGCTGGGCAGACGCGCCGGCGCAGTACGTCGATGACGAGATCAAGGGCGACGTGAGTGCGCTACTTAACTGCTGGGTAGACTGAACTGCTGGCCGGAGCACAAACTGACAACGCCATTTGCAGTGTGGAAGGGACAAATAGGCGAGGGGTGGGAGGAGTAGCATATCAGTGGATAGACGGACGGGTTTTATGCCCTTCCGGCAGTATTTGGACTGCGAGAAACAAAGTATAATGGTAGACAGGACGGAAAGAAATCGCGTCTTCCCATCCGGAAGACGTCGTAAGAAGGAACAAGAATTAATTCGTGATTATATGGATGATAACGTATTGTTCATATGAGGATGACGATAATCGTTGTGGAATAGTACAAAGGTGACCGAAAATTGAGCGGGAGAGGCCAAATGGAACCATGTGAACTGTGCTTTGTGGATGAACCGGGAAACGCTCCGAAGGTGCCAAGCTGTCTCGGATTTGTTTTTCGTGTTGGTTGTGACAACGACGCAATCAGCAGCTAAGGCCGTATGGCGTCGCCTGCCTCTCACCCTGTCAGGAGTGGTGGCCAATGCGGGTAATCGAAGCCCGTATCTCTGGGGTGCCCGAAGTACGGCTGAGCCACTGAACTGCCGACTCGTGGTAGTTACACAACGTCTCTGACATCTCCCTCGTCTACATCACTGATGCGTTCCATTAGGACCACCCCTGCCAGTTCTGTTGACTCCCCCCCCTGTTGACACCACCACTGACGGTTCTCCATCAGTACCACCCCTGCTGGGACGGCTGACTTCGCCCCTGCCGGCACCATCACTGATGGCTCCCCATCAGCGACACGCTCGCCAGGACCGCTGACTCCACTCCTCCCAACACCATCACTGATGGCTCCCCACCAGTTTGGCGCTTCATAACCAGTAGCAGTTGATGCGCCCTTAAGCCCAAATAATCAATCAAGGCTCCCCACCGGTTCCGCTGACACCGCTCCTGCCTACTCCACCATTAACGGCTCCCATCAGTTCCCCTGACACCGTCCCTGCCTACACCACCACTGACGGCTCCCACCAGTTCCGCTGACACCGCCCCTGTCGGCACCACCACTGACGGCTCCCCACCAGTTTCGATGACACCGCCACTGACGGCTCCCCATCAGTCCCGCGGACACCGCCCCCTGCCGACGCCGTCACTGACAGCTCCCCATCAGTTCCGCTGACACTGTCACTGCCGAAATCATTGACAGCTCCCCACCATTTCCGCTGACGCCGCCCCTGCCGACAGCGGCCGTCCCCGAAGGGTTCCTCGTCGTTCATCAGCGACATCACGTTCGCGTGGTTCGAGCCGATGGCATTCCGCGGCTGGCGCAAGTCGCTGCAACGCAAGGACCTATGGGACCTGAACCCGGCCGACCGCTGCTCGCGCATCATGCCCGTCTTCAACGGCTTCTGGCACAAGCTGCTCGAGAAGAGCCGCAGGTGGGTGTGACGTCACGTTGGCGTTGACGCGGGCGTCGTGATGGCAGCCGGAGTCTGCCGACGATGTCGTAAATCGAGTGGGTACCTACTTGTATGTGTACGGTGTACTCCACCCCGGCTGGTGTGCACGGTGGGAATCATTCGCTGAAGACAACCTTAACCCTCTCTCCTGTCTCTCCTGTCAGATCCTCACATCCCATCCGGGGGGGGGGGGGGTTGGATCGTTAGGGACCCTTTGAAATCTCAAATGTTTTAAATTAAACAATTTTTGGTTTTCAAGTAATCTTTAGTTTTCCTTTTCTAATGGGTAGAGCGGACCGGAAGATGCTCGATGTCAAGCATGTCGAGATGTCAAGTTGCTCCACTAAAAATGCTTGCTTTTCCCAGAATCTTCTATTTTAACTCCGATGGGAAATATACAAAACTAATAAGTATTCAAAAACGGGGACAAATTTAAAATTCTTCGGATGCGTCTATAGGATACCTGAAGATAGGCAAACGCTAAAAATTTCATGAAAAAGCGTGATGACTTGCTGAACGTTTTTTAGGGACTTCACTTGACCTTGACTAACTCGTTGACTCTAAATGACCTGACTTCAAAATTTTGACGACATGCAAAATTGATAGGAGAAAGGTATGCCAGATTTCGGCGCACGGCCGCACGCCGTTCATTCACTGTCCGCGGAAAACCATAGGGGGGTCGGCAACGATGCACCCTGGGACGGCGCGGACTAATGGCGTATTTGTAAGTTTGGTGAACACCAAAACCGTGCTGTTTTGCTAGGTTCACAAGCTTCATGTTTTAGGGTTTGCCTAAGTTTGCCACTTATGACACTCGTTGTTGGCTGTGTTAAATCGGTGGTACCAATAGAATGTGTGGAAACCAATAACAGCGGTGAAAATCAATGTGTTCGGTCTGGATCTAGTCACGCTGGACAGACAATGTGCCGACGAGGGCCGGCGTTTTTAGCGAGGGGTGGTTGGTGAGATGACTGACTTTGTGGTGTACGTGACCAAGGTGAGCCGTTCGGTGAGCCACTCACCACTCTTGGGGTCGGCCAGACTCGATTCACGTCCGAGGCCGGTTCGTCGTGCTTAGTGTTTCGCAAGCAGACATGAACAGACTCGACGCAAACCCATGGCTGTTTTGTGACGACGCTTCGCGTCCGGTCTTGAGCAAACAAAAGTGGGTCAGCATCGAGTCCGTCTTGCGGGTTGGCGTCTGCACGATTTGAATGTCCGGGCGGACATTTCTGGAAATTGGGCGTAAACTGACCGTAAAACGTAGCAATCGAGCACGTGAAGCGTAGGCTGGTCTTCGCTATGTGCATGTACTCGGCGTGGTCTGTATCACCCTTCCTGGTATCTTCTGCCCATGACACGACATGACGTGACATAAAGTCCGTGGTGAGTCACCAGTACTTTTTGAATGCAAGCGCTTGTTTGTCTGATGACCACTGCTGTGGAACCTGTGGTCAGCAGCGCCCCTTTGTCTCATGACCACTGCTACAGCGCTCGTTTGTCTGATGACCACTGCTGTAGAACCTGTGGTCAGCAGCGCCCCTTTGTCTGATGACCACTGCTGCGGAACCTGTGGTCAGCAGCGCCCCTTTGTCTCATGACCACTGCTGCAGGGCCTGTGGTCAGTAGCGCTGCATCATACCAGCCGTTGCGGTTTTTCGCCGAAAGTGGTGACGCGCCCTGCCGACTTCACTGCGAATCGCGGCCGGGCGGGCCCCTTGCTGCAAATGTAGCTCGAAAACTAAAAATCGAGTAGCATGAATTACGCCGCACTCAAACTACCGCCGGGACTCATACTTTAGCATTGGCATCTTCATATCACGCCTCGCGAATGACCAATTCTAATCGACGCGCCCTAAAGCCCAAATAGCTAACTGCATGTCATGCCTGAACCTCTCTGAATTCCACTGTACCGTCAGCTTTCCATGGGCGCCGTCAGCTTGCCACGGTTACAGTCGGCTTGCTATGGATACCGTAAGCTTGCCACGGTTACAGTCGGCTTGCTATGGATATCGTAAGCTTGCCACGGTTACAGCCGGCTTGCTATGGATATCGTAAGCTTGCCACGGTTACAGTCGGCTTGCTATGGATACCGTAAGCTTGCCACGGTTACAGTCAGCTTGCCATTGACAGTGGCGTTTGGTCCTACCTGCTCGGATGTGGTCCTACCTACTCGGGATGTGGACACTCCCGCCGGTATGGGCTCCCGCCTACTCGGTATGTTGTCCCGCCTGCTCGGTATGTTGTCCCGCCTACTCGGCATGTTGCCGTCCCGCCTACTCGGTATGTTGTCCCGCCTGCTCGGTATGCCGTCCCGCCTACTCGGTATGTGGCCGTCCCGCCTACTCGGCATGTTGCCGTCCCGCCTACTCGGTATGCCGTCCCGCCTACTTGGTATGTTGTCCCGCCTACTCGGTATGTTATCCCGCCTACTCGGCATGTGGCCGTCCCGCCTACTCGGCATGTTGCCGTCCCGCCTACTCGGCATGTTGCCGTACCGCCTACTCGGTATGCTGTCCCGCCTACTCGGTATGTTGTCCCGCCTGCTCCGTATGCCGTCCCGCCTACTCGGCATGTGGCCGTCTCGCCTACTCGGCATGTGGCCGTCCCGCCTACTCGGCATGTTGCCGTCCCGCCTACTCGGTATGCCGTCCCGCCTACTCGGTATGTTGTCCCGCCTGCTCGGTATGTGGCCGTCCCGCCTACTCGGTATGTTGTCCCGCCTACTCGGTATGTGGCCGTCCCGCCTACTCGGCATGTTGCCGTCCCGCCTACTCGGTATGTGGCCGTCCCGCCTACTCGGCATGTTGCCGTCCCGCCTACTCGGTATGCCGTCCCGCCTACTCGGTATGTTGCCGTCCCGCCTGCTCGGTATGCCGTCCCGCCTACTCGGCATGTTGCCGTCCCGCCTACTCGGTATGCCGTCCCGCCTACTCGGTATGTTGCCGTCCCGCCTACTCGGTATGTTGCCGTCCCGCCTACTCGGCATGTGGCCGTCCCGCCTACTCGGCATGTTGCCGTCCCGCCTACTCGGTATGCCGTCCCGCCTACTCGGTATGTTGCCGTCCCGCCTACTCGGTATGCCGTCCCGCCTACTCGGCATGTTGCCGTCCCGCCTACTCGGCATGTGGCCGTCCCGCCTACTCGGCATGTGGCCGTCCCGCCTACTCGGTATGCCGTCCCGCCTACTCGGTATGTTGTCCCGCCTGCTCGGTATGTGGCCGTCCCGCCTACTCGGTATGTTGTCCCGCCTACTCGGTATGTGGCCGTCCCGCCTACTCGGCATGTTGCCGTCCCGCCTACTCGGTATGTTGTCCCGCCTGCTCGGTATGCCGTCCCGCCTACTCGGCATGTGGCCGTCCCACCTACTCGGCATGTTGCCGTCCCACCTGCTCGGTATGCCGTCCCGCCTACTCGGTATGCCGTCCCGCCTACTCGGTATGCCGTCCCGCTTACTCGGTATGCCGTCCCGCCTACTCGGTATGCCGTCCCGCCTACTCGGTATGTGGCCGTCCCGCCTACTCGGTATGCCGTCCCACCTACTCGGTATGTGGCCGTCCCGTGCTGGACAGTGCGGTGACGGCCGGCCGGCAGCGACACCTCGGACTGTATGACGTCGCCGGCGAGTGCTGTCCAGCTCTGACGCGTACCTGTGTCGCAGGGACTTCTGGGACCAGTTCGGGTAAGCCCGGTGTTGTCTGATGGCGCGGTTTGTTGCTCGCCGCTCGGCGCCCTACCCGGGCTGCGGCGCTCGAGATCGCTTGGCACGTGTCGATAGACGCGCCGTGCTGTGGATTTTGCGCCAGCTGTGCCCGCCGCGCCCGCCGCTACGGCCCGTACTCTGCCGTTGTCTCTGTGGCGTACCGCCCACGCGCTTAGAACGTGTTCATGCAACACCATTCCGGGCATTCCGGGCACGGAAATGCTGCAGTGCATGTGGAGACGTTGCCTGGCGGCGCCGGTTGTGGTGCAGTTGTACTCGACATGCCCGACATGTTGGTGTATAGCCAGTGTATCGAGCGTGTTCAGATGTGGATGCAGTCCACACTGGTGCACACACTCGCACGTACTGCATGCCGTCCAGCCGCCGGCCGAAGGTGGCACGACCCGTCGGGTGACGACGACTCGTGTCTGAGTCTGCCTTATATTGTTTGCGTCGGTACAGGCGTGTGACAGTGCACATTGTCGTCCATGGGCCTGGTGATGCGCCGCCGTAGTGTTGGGTCGGTACTTTCGCAGCAGCAGCGGTCGCTTGGCAGAGCTCAGCACTATGCTAGTCGATGTAGCCACCGTAGTGCTGCGACATTGCCGCTGTAGTGTAGCGCTGCGGGATGTTGCGTCATGGCCACCGTAGTGTAGCGCTCCGTAGTGTAGCACTGCGGAATGTTGTCATGACCACCGTAGTGTTGCGCTGTGGCGTATTGTGTCATGGCCATCGTAGTGTAGCACTGTGGCGTGTTGTCATGGCCACCGTAGTGGCCATAACACGCGACCATGACATGACCATGTTACCATGACAACGCGCTGCGGCGCGTTGTCATGGTCACCGTAGTTTATGGCTGCTGCGTATTGCGTCTGCGAAACACCGTCACGACAACAGCCGACTGCCGGCACTTCCGGCAGACGTGTTGCCGCTTAGCACAATAACGCATGCAGGCCGATCTCCGTACACAAACACAAGCACGCCCGTCACGTGTCACGTGTGACGCCGCGCAGCTCGACTTGCCACCCGCCCTCCCGCCGATATCCGGTCGCGGTTTGTGTCTGGGAAACGTGGACGGCGAGTTTTATCAAGTTCAACGCGGCGACACCTGGCTGGATGCTCGTGTTGCCAGTCGCCTCTGCCGTGTTGCAGAGGAGGCCGGGGACGCGGTCCGCTGGTGTTGTCTGGAGGGATCGACCGTATTTTCATGTGATGTGACATGTTCAGGGTTCCTGTATTTGATCTGTTTGTCTGCACGTGTCATGCTTCCGCTCGCTATGCATCCGCATCCACTGCCTACCAGGCACCTCGAGGGGGTTGTCAGCGGTCGCCGCCCGTCAGCCTGAGCATCACCTGCCGACAGGCTGCACTTTCTGTGCATTGTCCGGACCTGGTCGGCCCTTGCTGCCCTCTGTCCTTGACGCGACCCCATGACCCCGACAGTGACCTGTAGCTGACACGCCGCATGTGTCCACAGTCGTGCTGTGATATAGTGCCGGTGGCTGTGGTCTAGGCTTGATCCAGTTCCACACACATGGAACTGTGGACTGATGTGTTCCGCAGCCGTCGCCTGGTATTGACTTGGTTCACTCCTTGCCGTGGATAATTACCACAGCATGGACAGACAGATTGTCGGGTCGCATATCATGGTCTGGCATCGCCCATTCCTCCGAAGCCACGGCTTGATTTGATCCTCCTCGCTGTTGCTTAGCCGCGATCTGCCAACCTATTCCCCGTTCCAAGCTGAAGCTATTGGTTTATTTTCATTATTTGAGCTTATCCATCTTCGTATCTTATTCTTACTATTATTAGCTCACTACTCAGCCGAAGTTTTGGCATGTCTGGGTCTGCACTCTGGCTCAGCTTGATGCTGGCAGGGTGCTAGTGACCCACCGTCGATCTGACCCGACGTGCCAACCCTCAGGACCGCACGGTCGTGCGTGCCTAGCGCTTCTCGGGGTCGACCTGACCTGACCTGACCTGACCCGACCCGACCCGTATCCGCCAGGAATGCGCCGCCTCGCGTGCAGAAGGTTGAGTTCACCAAGGGAGCCGACGACGTAGCGTTCGGCGGCCAGCGACGGCCGTACAAGCGCGCCTCGATACTGCCGGCGCTGATCAGTACGTTCGGCGGCTGGTTCTTGCTCGGCGTCATCCTCAAGTTCGTGTACGACACCTTGCAGTACGTCAACCCGCAGATCCTCAGGTGAGCCCGAGTCCCGCCCGTCGACGGCTATCGTATTATTATGCGCCCCATCTGCCGCCGTATGCGACCAGGTGGCCATCGGACGGACGGTCATCCTCCGACTTCCGTCGGGTTGGCCCGGGTGTCGCCTGTCGACTGCCGTCGGGTTAGACTGGGTGTCGCCTGTCGACTGCCGTCGGGTTAGACCGGATGTCGCCTGTCGACTGCCGTCCGGTTAGACCGGGTGTCGCCTGTCGACTGCCGTCGGGTTAGACTGGGTGTCGCCTGTCGACTGCCGTCGGGTTAGACCGGGTGTCGCCTGTCGACTGCCGTCGGGTTAGACCGGGTGTCGCCTGTCGACTGCCGTCGGGTTAGACCGGGTGTCGCCTCGACCAGCCGCTCCGGTGCGGTCGTCTGTGCTACTTCCAGATGTTTGTACCAACACTATCTTCCACTGCTTGGTCTGTTACATGACAAATGCAGTAGATGCGCCTCCGGTGAGGTCTCTGCGGTCGGATCATAGCACCCCGTCTCGGGGGGTTTGATAGGAAACCCCTCTAAGATCCAAACTAACCGTCGCACGAAAACAAAAGAGCTGCGATCGGAAAGCGCTCGATGAGTAGGGTCCAACACCACCACCCCCAAAAAAATGTCTGCAAAAGTGGCGTCACTAGAGGGACTAGGTTTTCACAGCCCGCATCATGTTCTGGGGAGTTCATTTTGAGGACATTTGAAGAAGAAAAAACATTGAATCAGAATAGGACAGCGAAATCGACCAGGACCGTACAATTTCTTGGGAACCAAAAATCAACATTGTATTTTTTATTTCAAAATTTTGTGTTTTCAAGGTTTTTAAATTTCCTTTTCTAATGGGTGGAGCGGACCGAAAAACGTTGCTCGAAGTCAACTTTCTCTAATAAAAATGCGTACTATAGCCACAATCTTCGATTTGAACTCTAATACTCAAATATGCAAAGCTAATAAGTAATCAAAACGGGAAAATGAAAGATTTCTCTGTTGCGATTTGTTGCATCCATACAAATAGACAAACACTGAAGTTTCATTCAAATATCTCTATCCGTTAAAGCGTCACGACTGGTTGAACTTTGTTGGAGGTGTCCTTCCTCGACCTAGACTACGTCGTTGACCCCGATGACCTGGCTTTAATAGTTTGTCACAACATGCCAAATTGACGTGGGAAAGGGGATGCCACACTTCCTGGTGGGAGGCTCTGATCGAGCCTCGAGGGCTTCGTCGTCCGTTCTGAGACTGTCACCGGATTGTTGTAATGCCATCGTCCGATTATTAAGTCATCGTGACATAGCGCCCCCCCACCCACTGACGAAGCACCACCTATCCGTGGTGGTGGTGGTGGCGGGGGGATGGGGTGTTGCACATGGACCTAGCGGACCAGGCCATCGGTTCGTGGTGATGGGCAATACTAAGAGTTCCTCACTCGTCCTTCCATCTGTACGCCCCCATTCCAATGCACATCTCATCTCGACGTTTACGTCATTCACATGTTCCTGCAGCATCAACTCTCCCTATCATGAGCAGGTAGGGCAACTTCCCCGGTCCTGTCTTCCAGCTCAGTTTTATCAGGGTGGTCGCGCCCCCTCGGCCCGCCCCCGAGGTATCCTGGAGGCTGAGGTCCCCCGTCGCACGGTGCTAATTGTGACGCGGGACCAACATGCCTCTTTGGTCCCTATATCCGGGAGGGGCGGACGGGCCCGTAGGGCCCCAAACGGGTCAAGTGGCTGGTCGCCTCGGGCCGGGAACCTGGGATTCTTCCCAGTGTCTGCCAGCTCAACCGGCTGGGGTCAAGGGGTGAGCGGCGCTGGATCCCGGTCGGAGTGGTGAGTCTCTCCCGGCCGGGTGATGGTATCGCCCGCCCCGTATAGCTCCTCAGGCGCTTGGCGTCCTCCCGTCCGTGGGACCTAGGCGTCACCCCAGGAGGGCCCCTATGTGGTGTGGCGCCCGAGGAGTTGAAAGCAATACACTTCCATGAATTATCCTGACAGAAATATACCCTCGTCCTAATCTTGACTCGGACGATTCGTCGTTCGTCTTCCACATCTCAGTCCCGCGCCTCATCGGTGAGGCCAGATTTAGACGCTGTCTCGGCTTGCCCTTCTAGGGATTTTCGTCCCGTCGGAGCGACGCGACCTGGCAAGACACCTGAACGTGAGACCGAAGCGGAGCCTGAGTTCGTCGACCCAACTGTCTTGATCCTGTCGAGTTCAGAGACGACTGATGTATACACACACACACGCTACGCATTCTTGCAGTTATTGGAAATTATTGCATTGGCAATTTATTGTTGAATTTATTTATGAAAATATAATTTATAATTAATTATAATTTATATATAATTTATTTATGCAAATTTGGCAAATTATTGTCAAACACTCGAGTCTTTGTCGTGTGCACACCTGATCCTTTGGTGCGGTGGTGCGCGCTCGCCTGACTGACCGGTCGGCCCTTGGCAGCGCCATCATCTCCTTCGTGAACGAGCCCGATCAGCCGACGTGGCACGGCTACTTCTTCGCCCTGCTGATGGTGTGCGTCAACATGCTGATGTCGGCCGTGCTCAACCAGTACTTCTTGATCATGATGACCATGGGCATGCGGATCCGCACCACGCTCATATCGGCCGTGTACAGGAAGGTGAGCCGGCGTGGAGGACATGCGCCTCCTTCGGCGTCGACGGGCGACAGCGGGAGCCGGTGGTGCGAGTCGAGAGGTAAGGTGCTCGTCCCCATACCGAAAGGCTGTGAGTTCGAGTCCCACATGTCGCTAGTCCTCTGTGTTGGCTAATCGGCGTGAGAGATCCGCGACGCCAAGTGTGAGATGGGCGACGCTGTATGTCCCACCAGTCGATGCGTCGTAAAAGCAGTAGTCATAGCCACCACGACGGGAGCAGCGTCTGCTGGGAGGAAAGATATGGGCGTGGTGTGCGTGTTTTATTTACCAACTTGTTGGGCGCTGTGTGACCAACGCAGTCGATGCTCCCCTGAGTCCCAATAGCCAACCAACTACCAACGTGCGACAGGGTAGACGATTCGAAATGTTTTTATTGGATTTCCATGTGCGTGGATTTTGGATTGATAATTATTTGGATGACTGTGTGCGTGTCCTTTGATAAGGACACTGCTGGGGTTGGGAAGTGTGAACGGAATTCCGATAAAAGCTCGCATAAAATCATGAAGTTAGCAGGTAGAAAAATAAAATTTGAAATATAGCGAAGATTGAGGACTTATTATTTCATCATCTTAAGTTTGCATAATAAGGGTAGGTGGGAGAAAACTCGATGATCGGGATTACTTCGGACATTACCCTCATGGCTTCAACATCTGCAGGGAATATCGGATGGTGGCCGCGGTAGCTCAGTTGGTAGAGCGTCAGACTCTTGATCGCAAGATAGTGTGTTCCAATCTGTGTGAGAGGTTGGGTGGAGAAATCACTATATGACCTAGCAGTTCAGTGCGTCGTAAAATAACTATAGGTTCAGGGAGTGACGGGCACTTCAAATGTATGCTCGAATGTTCAAATTGGAGTTGAGATATGGATTTGGGCATCAGGCACGAGGTGGAATGTCAGTTGGGAGATGTGCGTTCTGCGATGTACGTTCAGCTTGTCAGACGCACCTTTCTCCATCTCGCCACCTACCCAGGCTGTTTGCTGTGAGAGGCCGAACCTCTGATCCCGGCCAGGGCAGGTGTTAGTTGAGCGAAACCGGCGTTAAAATAACTGATGTTCTCACCTCGCAGGAGCTATACCGTGGGCGCTGCATGACCGACGCAGTCGATGCGCGCTTAAACTCTAATAACTAACTAACGGAGCTATACCGTCTCATTCATGTTTTACTTGTGTTTCTGTGCACAACAATTGCGCACTTTTTTTTCTAGTATGATGACGGAAAGGAGCCAGGTATAATTGTTACGCGCACCGAAGGGCTTCTCGCATAACGCGAGCCGGAGTGTGTGTTGGGGGGGGGGGGCGTAATCTGCCCCCTTCCCATACGATCTCGATAACTATTGAAGTTAGAAGCATAAAATTTGGAGTGGGATTGCGTTTGTATTAATCTGCAACATCTGTTTAATGGTCCTAGATTGATGCCTTCAGGCTCAGGTTAGGTCGAGGTCAACTCGCCCGTCGTGCCACCGCGTCACCGCGCCGACGAAACCTATGTGACCTTGAGCGCTGGGCGGCCGACAGGCAGCAGATCGGTCAGCATCCCCCCCCCCACACACACAGCGCCTATATTTACTCGCGATTAAAAAAAAAAATATTGTTGCATGTGTGCGCTTCTTCATTCACAACATAGTCGCAAGGTTGCATTATAATGTCCCCGCCAGTTTATGAGATACTTCCCAAAACATGACAGATGGGGCGAATTTTGTCCCAACCACGTCCGGTGCACGTGTGAATACGTATTGGTTAGATGAAAAATAACTATGTTTGGTGGGACCGCTTTATGGAAGAAAACCCCATGCCAAGCTGACCTTGTTACATTCACCCTGACCCCACCACCCGATATATGGGCGCTGCATGACCAATATAGGCGATGCGCCCCCAAACTCCAATAGCCAACGAACCAACCACCACCTGATCTGGTAATTCAAGCTAGACAGCAGTATTTTAGCCGACCACCATTGCGATGACAGGGCCACATTCTCAGCCCTATTGGGCCAGTTTCCAGCTGGCTGGCCCAGCCGGGGGCTATGCGAACCCGAGCGCCGGCTTCCCAGAACCGGCGAGGCCAATGCAGCTCGTGGTTTTAATGAGCCGAGCTATCCCCCACCCCCACCCCGCACATTCACACGCACACAAGTATGCACCTGCATCCTGTTATTTGCATGATTTCTTTTTCTCCGACTCGGAGATGGTCGCGCCCTAAAGCCAAAATCCACCACCACCACCACCACCACCCAAGATCGATTCATGGACGACATTGTGTCGCTCTGTGCTGGCCCAACACCTCGCCCCAAGCGTTCATCATCAGTAACACTGGCCCGACGCCCCGCCCTCAGGCGCTCAACATCAGTAACGCTGACCCGACGCCCCACCCCCAGGCGCTCAATATCAGTAACCTGGCGCGGCGTGAGTCGACCGTGGGCGAGATCGTCAACCTGATGGCGGTGGACGCCCAGCGGTTCATGGACCTGGCCTCCTACATCTGCCTTTTATGGTCGGCGCCCTACCAGATCTGCCTGTCCATCTTCTTCCTGTACCGGGAGCTCGGTGCGTGTCGCCCGACGCTGTTGTCGGCTTGGCGGCGCCATGGCGCGTGCCTCCGGACGACGCCGTCGTGCTTGGCCTAGACCAGCACGACTGTCTAGCCTAGCCTAGACTCCCTAGACGCCATCGTAAGAGATATCTGGCGTAAGCGCCGGGACCGGAGCCGTGGGGTTGCGCGGTTTGCCATGCCTGCCGTTGGTTTCGGTTTCGTCCCGTTGCGGTTTCAGTGTCAGTCTCGGTGTCTGCGGCGGCCCTCTAGGTACCCGGCCAGGTGATGATTGCGTGGACTGACTGCTTGGCTGGCCCTGCTATCGTCACGTGTTGAAAACTTGTTTTTAACCTGGGACGCTCTTCAGGTTCGCTTATCTTGTGCGCCGTGAACATTCTGTGTTGGAAGCGGTTGCGATAAGTATGGCTTTTATGTGTGTTGGTTTGGTCGGACGGCTCAGTGACCATCGGCCTCGCTGAGGTGATTCAGCTTGCATGTTTGTATGTGTGTCGACACGTCTGTGTGCACGGGGCTGCAGCCGGGCCGGTGCGTTTGTGATGCTGTTGCTGTCGCTGTTGCTGTGCGTGTGTGATAGCGTCGTCGCCCTGAAGGTGACCGCCTCCAGGCGCCGGCCGCACGAGCCGACGGAAGCCGCCCCTGCCGACCGTGTGGTTGTGCTGGAAGGTTTTCAACTGACTCGGCCGCCGACCGTCAACAGGCCCGTCCGTATTCGCCGGCCTGGCAGTGATGATCCTGCTGATGCCCGTCAACGGCATTATCGCAAACGCCACCAAGAAGCTGCAGCTGAAGCAGATGAAGTACAAAGACCAGCGAGTCAAGCTCATGAACGAGATTCTCAGTGGCATGAAGGTGAGATTTCCTGTCGGCGCCGTCGTTCAGTCCGTCGAACAGGCCATCGAGCAGTCAGTGCGCGCGCGCGCGCGTGTGCGTGCGTGCGTGCGTGCATGCGTGCGTGCGTGCGTGCGTGCGTGCGTGCGTGCGTGCGTGCGTGCGTGCGTGCGTGCGTGCGTGCGTGCATGCGTGCATGTGTACATTTTATTTTAAAATGTAATGGAAGGGTATATGCTCCACATTGTTCACTGTAGCATTGCAGACATGAAGAATAATAGAAGAAAAAATAATAGGATTGTAAAAGTTCCATTAGAAACGTTTTAGAAATAGTGTACTATTTTGCTTTCACATCACCATAACTATCCAGAGTTTCATGATGTAAATCATCTTGTATTATGTAAATACTTGATGAAATTTCAGTTCACTAAGTCAGTAAGTTCAACAGGTGATCCGTTAACCCTCGCACGGCTGGTGGTCTGAGCCATCTTCGCCAGACTCGGGGGAGGGGGCTGGATACCTACTCCCCCCAGGTATCTCACGAACG
Source organism: Imbricaverruca yamaguchii (assembly GCA_034440575.1). Classification (NCBI taxonomy): domain Eukaryota; kingdom Metazoa; phylum Arthropoda; class Thecostraca; family Neoverrucidae; genus Imbricaverruca; species Imbricaverruca yamaguchii. The sequence goes on from JAOTOL010001194.1 coordinate 215,654, forward strand.
AAGCAAGATAGAACGAATCTGAAAAATGCATCGGATAGCTCGAACAAAATTCTCAGTCGAAAGTACTTCGGTAGTTTTTACGCTAGGATTTGAACTTAGCTCTCGCACACCTGAGGGTGTAGATACTTACCCCACCAAGGTTTTCCCGCGACAGCTGGAAAACGGGCGCGCGGCAGGACGCTGAAATTTAACATACCTTATAATTATATATTTTTACATCTTCTAAAAAATTCAAACCAAAGACGCAAAATAAAAAAATTACGAATTTTGGATTTTTAAAATTTTGGAATTTTAAAGATTTTGGAATTTTGTATTTATTTCTTAAATAGGTATACTAACGAAAAATATGACTTCATCAAAAAATCAAAATTCGAAAATTCCGAAATTCTACGTTTTGGCGCTCAGTCAACATAAGTAAACCCTGAAAGTGCCATTGTAATATCTTTATTATTGAAGGCGTGGCGACTGCTTAAATATTTTTGGAGGTGACCTCACTTGACCCGCGATAACTCGGTGACCTTTGATGACTCGATCAGATTTTTTAAGAACATGTAAAAATAGCCAATGGTAAGGTATGCCAAATTTCAGCGCGATGCCGCGCGCCATTTCCCCGCTAGCACGGGAAAACCTGACCGGGGATAGGTATCTACCTCCCAGCCGTGCGAAGGTTAAATTAATTCAAGTGTTTTGGTGTATGCTCATTTAATGATGTGTCATTTTCATTGGAGGTTCTTGAGAGTCTTCCATTCTTGGTAAAAATATTTTTTTAAAAACATTTTCCTTCCACTTGATTATCTAAATGACATTCATAAAGTATGTGCCGCCATTTTTATTCGATCCAATTGTTATTAATCGAATCCTGGCTGAGCCTTTTGAAGGGCTGAAGCACTGCAGAGCCGATCTTAGCTAACGAAAAGGTACAAATGGAAATATTTTTGGACTTGCCAACGAGACTGCGAGGTGTGATGAGTGGTTGTAGGTCCCGTCCGGTATTGTGTGGTGTAGCTGGGTGGTGCCGGCGAAGACATGCCAAAGTCATCATCCGGTTTCGCTTCCCCGATCCTGGCAAAGGTAATCACTACACATCATCTTTGATTCAACGCGCTGTTAAACATTAAGGAGTTTTGGGGTGTCATATCGGAAAAGCGCCAGTGGTGACCCCCACATATGTAGCAATTAAGACGTGAAGTGTGGAAACAATAAAAATGAACAAGATTGAAAGAAGCGAATGTGTAAGATGACCAGAAATATCCAACTGAGCATGGAGAATCAAAATTGGTCCGACACGAACAGGAGCGCGCTGAAGCAGCTCAATTCCGGCATCATGACACATATGCTGTGTCCTCACGCTTTCCATGCCAGCTAAGCCAGAACATTTCATCGTATGGTTGAGTTTACGATGCGTGCATATTGTAGTGTTGCAAACTCGAGATGTGACTTGCATGAATAGTGCCGTTTCCGCTCAAAATGTATCCAGTGGCAGTTGGTCACGTCCACTTATCACCAGCTAACCACGTCCATCCGTGTGTGTGCCGCAGGTGTTGAAGCTGTATGCGTGGGAGCCGTCGTTTGAGCAGCAGGTGCTTGACATTCGGAGCCAGGAGATCAAAGTACTCAGAAGGACGGCCTACCTGAATGCCGGCACGTCTTTCATCTGGACGTGCGCGCCGTTTGTGGTAGGTGGTTCGCCTCGCCCGCCACCTGTCTACTCCTTACCAGTCACCTGTCTATTCCTCGCCTGTCACCTGTTTACTCCTCACCTGCCACCTGTCTACTCCTCACCTGCCACCTGTCTACTCCTCACCTCCCACCTGTCTACTTCTCACCTGCCACCTGTCTACTCCTCACCATCGGTAGCATCGTGTGTAAGCTGTAAGGCGTAAATGCTGTACTACAGGCTGATTCACAGTGTGCCAGTAATTTATTCTTCGAGTAAATGCAATCCGAACGTACGGCGGAATAGTTTTACGAGAGCATGAGCAGTGTCTGTGCTAAGCGGAGTTGGTTGCATTGACCTTGAACCGACCACCCGATAGGGATGTGTAAGTTCAGCTTCCTAACTACAGCCGTAGTGTGTCGTGTATAGCCAATGCATTGGCACAGCCCAGGTGACACAGATGCCCCCTGTCCGATCGTTGGGTGATGTTCGCGGACTATAGCACAGCCCAGGTGACACAGGTCCGATCGTTGGTTGAAGTTAGCGGACTATACTGAACGCCAAATGTGTCCTTTAAATCCGGCGCTCTCCCTCGCTACCTGAGACATCAATCAACGTTGATACTCTTATATAATCATCATTATTATGAGGATCTCCTTGACGAAGTGAACCTTGTGTGATAGCCACATCTACCATTACCGCCATACATCTGTGGTTCATTTGTGGTGAAAAATAGAAGCTGATTATCCGCCATGGCGATGCTACAACTGAATACACTGTCTTTTTTGCTCCTGTTCATTTTCGTTTTGTCTTGTTCTGGGTCGTGTTAGTTAAAAATGTTGAATTGGTTCCATTAGGACGGTATATTTCACAGCCATTTGTTCCCAATATGTTTCTAGGTGTGCCCAACACATACGTGTGTGCCGTACTAATTTGTTTCATTATCGGCGCCGTTGTTCGGTGCATTAAGCGTTATTCCGATCGTAGGGCAGATCTATGCTCGGGCACGGTTTATACAGTGACGCGCCGTCAGGGCCAGTTCTCCCCACTCGTGTATCGGGAATCGCATATCGCGAGGTCCTGTACCCGCAGTCTCGTCTCATGTCGAGTCGTGTACCCGCAGTCTCATGCAGGCTCTTGCCGTGAGGCCTACTGCGGCCGGCCTGGTAACCTCTAACTCTCGGCGCGGCCAACAGGTGACATTAGTGACGTTCGCCGTGTACGTGCTGACCGGCGACAAGAACGACCAGCACATGCTGACTCCCGACAAGGCGTTCGTGTCGCTGTCGCTGTTTAACCTGCTGCGCATGCCCCTCAGTTTCCTGCCCATGTTGATTGTCTTCACAGTGCAGGTACAGACGGTAACGCCATCGGTGAGGTTCCGCGCAGTGTGGCAGTGTGGTTTCGTCATCCGGCTTCAGTGTTGGAGTCTGTGTGGCAGTAGCGTCCCCGTCATCTGGCCACATTGTTGAAGTCTGTTTGACAGTGGGGGTTCGTCATCTGGCTTCAGTGTCGGAGTATGTGTGGCAGCGACGTCTCGTCATCTTGCTACAATGTCGGAGTTTGTGTGGCAGTGGAGTTGGCAGGTTTCTGGCCGTGGTGATCGATGTGTTATGTTCTGGGTGCGGGCTTCGTGGTAGAACGTCTGCTACGTGGGTGCCCGCCCCTCCTTCGATGGTGTTTATCTCCACACCAAGATATCCGTCCTGAACTACGATGGTGTTCCTCCCCGCTACCAGGGTGTCCCCGCCACGAGAGTATCCGTCACCGCCACGAGGGTGTCCGTCCCCGCCACGAGGGTGTCCGTCCCCGCCACGGGAGTGTCCGTCCCCACCACAAGAGTATCCGTCCCTGTCACGAGGAGTCCGTCCCCGCCACGAGGGTGTCCGTGCCCGCCACGGGAGTGTCCGTCCCCGCCACGAGAGTATCCGTCCCCGTCACGAGGAGTCCGTCCCCGCCACGAGGGTGTCCGTGCCCGCCACGGGAGTGTCCGTCCCCGCCACGAGAGTATCCGTCCCCGCCACGAGGGTGTCCGTCCCCGCCACGAGAGTGTCCGTCCCCGCCACGAGAGTGTCCGTCCCCGCCACGAGGATGTCCGTCCCCGCCACGAGGGTGTCCGTCCCCGCCACGGGAGTGTCCGTCCCCACCACGAGAGTGTCCGTCCCCACCACGAGGATGTCCGTCCCCGCCACGAGGGTGTCCGTCCCCGCCACGGGAGTGTCCGTCCCCACCACGAGAGTGTCCGTCCCCACCACGAGGGTGTCCGTCCCCGCCACGAGAGTGTCCGTCCCCGCCACGAGAGTGTCCGTCCCCGCCACGAGGATGTCCGTCCCCACCACGAGAGTGTCCGTCCCCGCCACGAGGGTGTCCGTCCCTGTCACGAGGAGTCCGTCCCAGCCACGAGGGAGTCCGTCCCCGCCACGAGGGAGTCCGTCCCAGCCACGAGGGAGTCCGTCCCCGCCACGAGGGAGTCCGTCCCCACTATGAGAGTAGGAGGGTGACGGGCAGATATCTGCCCCCTCCGGTTTTTCATCATTTGCCGCCAAACTAATCGGGTTAGCAAGGCCAAACGTCGCATAGCTGTTCATTGGTCTTTTCCGCATATCCTCATACATTTTTAATCCTGGATCATCTCAGGTCAGGTCACCAGGTCAGGTGAAGTGACCCAAATACACTCGGAGTTCTAGGTGGCATAACTTCCACAATAATTGGGCGATTTATTTCAAACTTATGACATGTCATGATCTCATCAGGGGCCATAATATGTATATCGTTTTTTCGTGGCATTGACCTTAGGTCAGGTCTCTGTCATGGCTTCCCCATTATATGGCTATGGTAAAATATACAAATGGTTCCTGGCTACATATTTTCGCTCGGAATGACTTCACAACGGTTGTGGCATGTAGATGGAAGCTATGCTCAATGTTACCGCTGATATTTTTTCTCAGTGACCTCACCAAGGTCTCTGAGGTCACCTGAGATCACTGTATATTTATGCGGATTATATCGCACCGCATTGAGCTAGAAGGCTGAAATTGCCGTCATTGTGCTTGTATGGCCAATACGTGGCGATTGATACCTTGCATGCCCTCCCTAGGCGACTTTTAATGACCTTGACCTGAGGTCATGACTTCATGGCCTTAACCTGAGGTTCGGTTGACCTGACCTAAGATTACACCGCCTATTGTCGGTAGCGCATTTCAAGGACTGTCGAATAGCGTTCGTCGTTTGTTTCTATCTGTTGCAGGTGCTGAAATGTGTGTCAATATCTGAGTCTCCCCTGATCTGGTCGAATTTGACCTATGATAGCCCAGCGACCTGAATGTTGACCTGAGCGAGAAATGACCGAAACACTTTCGCACTTTCGATAGAGCCCGTCACCAGCTATCCAACGCCACTTTCCGTTTGTCGCTAGTTAGCATAGTTCCAGAGATTTTAGGGGGCAGACATCTGCCCCCCCCAGACATGTGAAGTTGGCGCGGACCGCCAGACGTGCGAGTGTTAATTGAAGTTGCACTGCGAAATGTTCGTATATCACCATTCCTTATCAGGAACATACACATGCTACATATAAACAAGATACTGTTAGAAAGGAGACGCGAAGACATTATAAGCATGCATCAAGGAGCGGGATGTCGATACTTCTTTGAGAAAGATGTCGATTGGGTATTCAGAAAGTGATATTCCCACCCTATTTCACGAATATTTTTATCGCTGACGCCAGCGCACATGATTAATCAGAGGACATTGTTTGCGATGTCTGTTTTTGTGCCAGCGGTATCCATTCCCCGATATTGAACTCGCCCCATCACAATTTTGGCTTCGTCCCTCCATAATGTTAAGCAACAAGGAAATACTTCCACCCATCGTCACCACCGTTCAGGTCTGCTGTGCTCCGATACTCCATCAAGGCCGGTGTGTTGAGCCGGCATCTGATCGCTGAAGTATTTTTATTTAAGCCGGTGGGTGCTTGTTGGTGTGTGGAGTGAGGGGAGGAGGGCAACGGTGACGGTTACGGTTAGTGTGACGGTGACGGTGACGGTGACGGTTACGGTTACGAAAGTGACGAAAGTGACGACAGTGACGATAGTGATGAAAGTGACACTGCCGCATCTGACCCTAAGGATCCTGCCTCTGAGGAAGTTGAGAATGAAGTGTGCCATGTGTCCGCGTAAGCATATCTTGTGGAATGTGTGTGTCAGTGCTGACTTGTATGCTCGGTCGAATGTGGCAGTGATGTCTAAGTAGCAGCTATTGTGCGTTTAGTGTGTAGACCTCTTTTGATGTCATGCTCTATTCTAATGTGATTGTCTGTAATTGTTTTTTTTTCCGCTGGAAGCCGCATTGAAACTCGTCGAGCAGGTGGTTGTGTTCCAGAAATTTCCCCAATCGTGTGCTGACCATGCGTTCGACCAACTTGCTAGCACTGCTAGTAAGTTAGATGGGGCTATAACCTTTTGGGTCGAGTGATCTTCGTGCGGCTTTGGCAATGTAATGAATGCGCTGTCTCGCCAGGATGAGGGAAATGTGTCGCTTTGGTACAGTTCATTTATGGCCACTAGTAGATACGTCAGGGAGTTTTTGCTAAGACGTTTACAAAACTGGTAATTAATGTCGTCCAGCCCAACCGACATGTTTCCACACTTGCTGAGGGCAAGGTGTAACTCTTGCATAGTAAACGACTGATTGTAGGTTTCTCTATTGTTAGAGCTAAAATTTGTTTTGAAGGCAAGGGCGTCTAGAACGCCTACTATGGTGGTGTAGTTGCTGTTGCCAGATATGCTGGCGTAGTGTATTTTAAAGTGGTCTGCGACTTGTGGGTCAGTGATGTGCTGTCCTTTCACCATCAGCTGGGGAAAGGGCCTGGTGGTGGCCGTTTCAGGTTGAATCACTATTGGCGGTACGCTCCTAGCATACTTTTGGTCTGGAAAAAGGTCATTGCTACTAAATGAAAATATCTTATACATTGACTTATTCTATCATCTATATTTCAAGTGTTGACGGATAACCAAAGCAAAATTCTGGTTTTGGTTGTCACTGCGGCCTGGTGAGTCTACACCTGGCCGCCGACGCTATCGCCAGGACGGCGCTATTTTTTTGTCCTGTCCTTCCCAGCTACCAGGGTGTCCGTCCTCGCTACGGGGGTGTCCGTCCTGGCTACGAGAGTGTCCGTTCCCTCTATGAGAGTATGAGGATGTCCGTCTCCGCCATGAGGGTGTCCGTCCTTGTAACGCGGGTGTCCGTCCCCGCTTCCAGAGTGTTCGTCCCCGCTATGAGAGTATGAGGGTGTCCGTCCCCGCCACGAGGGTGTCCGTCCCGGCTACCAGGGTGTCGGTCCCCGTCACCAGGGTGTCCGTCCCCGCTATGAGAGTATGAGGGTGTCCGTCCCCGCCACGAGGGTGTCCGTCCCCGTCACCAGGGAGTCCGTCCCCGCCATGAGGGTGTCCGTCCCCGCCACGAGGGTGTCCGTCTCCGTCACCAGGGAGTCCGTCCCCGCTATGAGAGTATGAGGGTGTCCGTCCCCGCCACGAGGGTGTCCGTCCCGGCTACCAGGGTGTCCGTCCTCGCCAGGTGTGCTTGGCGTCGTTCGCCACGTACGTGTTGGTGGATGAGAACAACGTGCTGGACACGCGGCGGGCGTTCGTGTCGCTGGCGCTCTTCAACGCCCTGCGCTTCCCGCTCTCGATGCTCCCCATGATCACCATCAGCGTCGTCCAGGTGAATTCACTCGTCGCGCGTCAACTGGTCGTGACGTCACGAACCGGCTCCAATGACAGCAGAGCGCCTGCCTATGCTGTAGCTGCACTGCGCCTGCTGATCTACACAATCGCACCGCATGTGATGGCCCGTGGAATATTGTATATACTGATCTACACGATCGCACCACATGTTGATGTCCCACACAATAGATGCACTGCGCCTGCTGATATACACGGTCGCACTGTATGTCATGACCTACACGATAGCTGCATTACACATGCTGATCTATGCAATTGCTGCGATGCACGCGTTGGCCTACACAATAATTACACTACGCCCGCCCACCTGTACGATGGCCTTGCTGCGTTGGGGCGGCATGCTGATGCCTGTGGTGGAGAGGCGGGCCTTGGTGTTGAGTTTGAGTGACTTCACTGTGAAATGGGAGTGGCGCTTGACGTGGCAGGCGGCTCGGTGTGTTTATCGGTGTATCTGTCGGCCTGTGGTGTTGCCGCTGGGAAGCTATGTGGTCACCGAATCGTGAGTGTCAGGCGTGCTGCCGGACCGCCTACGGCTGTGACTTTGTAGCATAAAAGGCGGGGGCAAATTGACGCTACTTGTAGATCTGGTAGGCACAAGTGAAGTGTCAGCAGTTTAATTTGATACCCGTGCTAGCTTCTGACACTTCTCCGGAAACGTTAAAAAAAAGATGTGGGCTGACCTTCCTGTTTTTTGTTGTTGTTTTTTTTTACTGGGATTTCGAACTGAAATTGTCGTGTTTGGATTAGTGCGAAATGAAAGAAAATATGGTGGTCATCCTTTTAGGAAGCGCAGGCGAGTATTTTGTCATTGGTGGCACCAATCACATCAGACATTAATTGCAAATAGCCCTATGTTACCTCAGTGGTCTGGATCTTAGTAGAAATTTCGCGCTCCAGTATTATTGCGTCTGATATTATTGTGATGTGATGAAAAATATCGCCGACTTTATGACTGTGACGTCGCTGCTGACCTCATTCATCTTGGCTAGGCGAACGTATCGCTGACCAGGATGAACAAATACCTCAACAATGACGACCTGGACAGCCAGGCGGTGTCGCACGACACCTCTGAGAGTGAGTACTGCGTGGCAGCCGGACGTGTCGCACGACACCTCTGAGAGTGAGTACTGCGTGGCAGCTGGACGTGTCGCACGACACCTCTGAGAGTGAGTACTGCGTGGCAGCCGGGCGGTGTCGCACGACACCACTGAGAGTGAGTACTGTGTGGCAGCCGGACGTGTCGCACGACACCTCTGGGAGTGAGTACTGCGTGGCAGCTGGACGTGTCGCACGACACCTCTGGGAGTGAGTACTGCGTGGCAGCCGGACGATGAGCGCTGAAGCCCAGTGAGAGTGCCGACGCCCCTAGGGCGAATGTTGTCACCAGGAGTGAGTGGCCACTGCTGGGGTTAGTTTCAACAGTCAGGCTGGTGCAGTAGTTTTTCTTTCGATGTGAGATGTCGAAACGTATGCTATGGGATGTCAACATTCTCCATGAAAACGACGTACCTTAGTTTAATTTATTAGTTCTTGAAGCACAATTGTTATACAATATCGTAGTTATACGTGTACATTTTTCCTTTGTTTTGAGGAACCCAATTTCGGGGTAGGTATTTTAGCGATGACGACGCGAAATACCTATCCTTGTCAATTGATAATGTATAGCATACCACATACGTAATCCTCTTACCTGGAATTGTGCTAAGATTTTCGTGTATCACAATCCGCAATGGTGAGTATCGGCATGATACTTATCAACAAGATACTGTTATAAATTATATATGGGATGGGGGGTGTCATAGCGACTCGTCACGAAGTATGCTATCGATTCTTCGTTGGCAGGGATGTCTATGCAGTGTTCGGAAAGTAGTGCGTGCCACCCTATCCCACGAACAATTTATCGCTGGGTTGGTGGGAGTCGTCACCCGAATAACAGGTGCTGACTCGAGGGCCGGCCACCGGCCCACCAATCACGTTGATCGTTGCTTTGCCCCCCCCCCCCTTATTTCGTGGCTTCATCTCGCTTCATCTAGCTCCTCACTCACCCCTACTTCATCTGGCTACACCTCTACTGCATCTATCTGCAAATGGTTTTCTGGCACCTAATCGACAACAACTGAGGTGTTCCCCGAGTCTGGTTTCACCTGATCTCACCTGACCTGGCACCAGGAGACTGTGGTCGCGGCGTGTTTCCGCGGTTGTCGAGCGTACCCGGCATGCCCCCAGGCGATCCGGTGGTGGTTGAGAACGGCTCGTTCACGTGGGACCCGGAGTCGCCGCCGTTCCTGCAGGACATCAACATGCGCGCGGTCGACGGCAGCCTGGTGGCCGTCGTCGGCACCGTCGGCGCCGGCAAGTCGTCGCTGCTGTTGGCGATGCTCGGAGAGATGGAGAAGGCCGGCGGACGGGTCAACACAAAGGTCAGCGCCGCCCGGCGCCGATTGTGGGGGGGGGGGCAGCCGTCTCCGATGGATGATGCGTTTGGGTGGCATCTGTGGATTGGCGCCAGGCTCACGACTGAAGGCAAATTCGGCGTTGGTGGCGCCCAGCTGTCTCGCTATTATTAACAGTGGTTGGGTTACTAAGGTATGCAATCGGTAAGACTCGCATTCAGACGTGGTGAGCCCAGCTGGTGTTGTTACTAGCTATTGGTCAACGCTGATTAGGGTGAACAATTAAAGGGCATGGTTATATGATTATGGGATGAATTCGAGGGTCCGCTGCTGCCTTCTCACATAGCGGAGTTGTAGTGGTGTCTAACGGTCCGGTCCGTAACGACCAGGGCACTGTGGCGTACGTGGCGCAGGAGGCGTGGATCCAGAACGCCACCCTGAAGGACAACATCCTGTTCGGCCTCTCGCTGGACGAGGACCTCTACAAGCGCTGTGTTGAGGCGTGTGCGCTCAGGAGTGATTTTGATATGCTGCCCGCCGGTGATCAGACGGAGATTGGCGAGAAGGTTGGTGGGCGGCTGCATGCCAGATGTAAGAGACAGACCAGGTGAGATGTCTTGAGAGGTGGGAGGCTGCGTGGTGCCTTGGTTTGGTTGCTCTGGCTTTTGTGGATGCGTGTTTGTAACAACTTGTTGCTGGCGTCAATGTCGGTACTGCTTTCGGGTCAATGAATTATAACATTTAAACGTTTTGCAAACAGTGATCGGTGTTGGGGCCATCTTCGATAGCCGAAATAAGTATACTGGGTGTACGTTGTTGTGCGGATACACGGATGATGAGGTACCTTCTGACCTGACTACATATGAGGTTTCCTCTGACCAGACTACGGATGAGGTATTCTCTGACCTGACTAACCGATAAGGTATCCTCTGACCTGACCACGGATGAGGCATCCACTGACCTAACTACGAAGGAGGTATTCTCTGACCTGACCACGTATGATATGTCCACCCGTCGTTATTCATGGTTTGATTGGTTATTGATTAAAACGAATGCTGGCAGAGATGACGCGCCTGTCATGACAGATGAATAGGGGGGGGGGGGCAGAGGCGACGCCTGCCATGACAGGAAAATAATGGAGGACAGAGGCGAAGCGTGCCCGGTCTGTGGGCCGCCTCGCCACTGTCCAGCTGTCGGTACGGTGAGCTACTCTGCAGCCGGACAGCTGCCTATGACTCGCACACCCCCGCCGGCAGGGCATCAACCTATCCGGCGGTCAGAAGCAGCGCGTGGCCCTGGCGCGCGCTGTCTACAGCAACAGCGACATCTACCTGCTGGACGACCCGCTGTCGGCCGTCGACTCGCACGTGGGCAAGCACATCTTCGAGCAAGTGGTCGGGCCCAAGGGCATGCTCCGGAACAAGGTGACGGATGTGTGGCGGATGTGGCGGTGAGCTGCGGGTCGGCAGTTCGCGCGATGACGTCAGCCGCAGATGTACCTTTCAGGTCCGGAGCACTGCGTGGCTTTGCTTCTATGCTACGGCTATTCTTCGTTGTCATAGGCTGTGATGAGGTAGAAGAAGAAAAGGCGAGCTTTCCTTTCCGGAGGTGGGGTGCGATGTGTCCTTCATCAGTCTGCTGCTCAGAGTTGTAGTCTAAATTCAGTTTGCCTTCGGCATCGAGCCTCCTCCATCCTACCCAAGCGTGCACCCAGGATTTTCCATGTGGGGGGGCTCGGACCGAAAAGGGCACTTGGCCGGCTCCAAAAGGGCACCTGACCGGCTCCAAAAGGGCACTTTGCGGCCCGGGGCACACTGCAAGGTTTGTTGACCGGGGGAGGGGGTTGGACGTGATAAAAAAATGGACAAATGGGCAGTTTTGGGCCCAAAGGGCACCTTTGGCACAGGTGGGGCACATAGCGCAGGTGATTTTTGGGCTAAATTTGGGACATTCCGGCCAAGAGGGCACTTTTCGATCAAAAGGGCACTTGGCCGAAAGGGCACTTTGGTCTCATGGGGGGGGGCTGCCCCCTCCCCTCCGGTGCGCCTATGATCCTACCCACGACCTGAGTTGACCTGACGTGACCTGGTTTCGGGCCGATCCTGATAAGCCGCTGTCTAACTTGACTTGACCTAACCTGATCGATTCCAGACATCATTCCGGGTGTTAACACGCGCACCGGAGGGGTGGCGACATTCTTCCACCACTCCTGTTTTCGACAACACCTCACATGCTCGCAAGAATATTGTAATTAAATCTCACCACCTCGTTCAACATCGATTGTCACATTCTATGCAAAAGTAATTTTTGAAATCCGTTGATAAATATGGAAATGCGAAGGTGTAAAGTCGATCGACCGACCAGCCGCCACCCAGCCGTCGAGCCTTCAATGTCACAAAGGTTTCTTCGGTTCGGTGGCGCCCGCCAGTGACCTGACCCGATTTGACCCGACCTGATACGCGGATCATGATGAGACCCCGCCTGCCCGGGCCCAAGTTTGGCCTTGCCTCAGACGCAGACCCTGGTGAGGCCCGCCCTGACATGACCCGAGCTTGACCTGACATGAGACGCGGACCATAGTGAGACCTGCCCTGATCTGACCTGAGTCTGACCTGGCATCAGACACGGATCCTGGTGACGCACGGGCTGATCTACCTGCCACACACGGACCTGATCGTGGTGCTGAAGGCCGGTCGAGTCTCCGAGACGGGCGAGTACCAGCAGCTGATCGACTCAAAAGGCGCTTTCTCGGAGTTCCTGCTGCAGTATATCACTGAAGCCGACGGCGAGGATGACGGTGAGTGTCACGATGGCGGCGATAAGGGACACAGCGAGTATCCGCTGGTGATGTGAGTGTTGCGATATTGGTAGCGAGGATGACTGTGAGTGTCACGATAGTGATAGTGATGGTTACGATGGTGATAGTGAGGATGACGGTGAGTGATACTTGGTTGCAATTGGTGGCTCTTCACTTCTTTCAGCTCCTATTCCTTTGTCCAGGTGACATTCCAGCAGAAGCGAATGTAGGTGAAGTGCCAGTTGAAATTTGAGACTAAGTGACCTTCGCAGTCGGTGCGCCCCTAAGCTACAATACAATAACTAAGTGAGCTTCGTAGTCAACGCTCCTTAAAGCGGAACTAAGTAACTAATAGTTACGTGGAAGGCGGATAACATAGGAAATTGTTCATAGCCCCCTGCATAATTTGCTAAGGTAAAGGATCTGCTGGAGAAGAGGACAGGTGTTGTATAACCCTACCTGGCATCTCTGCAGGGCCGGCCGAAATTAAACATTAGCTGGAGGATAGGATGAATGGGGTCTAACCCCACCAATGCCTCCCCTTACCAGAGCTTGACGAAAATATGTACCACCTCTGTAGGAGAGGATGGGTGTTGTCTAACCCCACTCGTGGTCTCCACAGAGCTGGACGGGATTAAGCACCAGCTGGAGAAGAGGATGGGTGTTGTCTAACCCCACTCGTGGTCTCCACAGAGTTGGACGAGATTAAGCACCAGCTGGATGAGAGGTTGGGTGTTGTCTAACCCCACTCGTGGTCTCCACAGAGCTGGACGAGATTAAGCACCAGCTGGAGGAGAGGTTGGGTGTTGTCTAACCCCACTCGTGGTCTCCACAGAGTTGGACGAGATTAAGCACCACCTGGAGGAGAGGTTGGGTGTTGTATAATCCCACTCGTGGTGTCCACAGAGCTGGACGAGACCAAGCACCAGCTGGAGAGAGGTTGGGTGTTGTCTAACTCGTGGTCCCCACAGAGTTGGACGAGATTAAGCACCAGCTGGAGGAGAGAATGGGTCGGGAGGAGGTGGAGCGCCAGATATCGCGTCACAGACAAGAGTCTGAGTGTGAGGGCGGCAGCGTGACAGAACTCAACAGGTACGTCACTGACGCGGCCGTGTGACGTCACAGCCGAGGTGTGACGTGTGCAGGTGGTCGGCAGCGATGATGTGGAACGTGTCCCGGGGCTTCTCGCTGCCGTGTACTCCAGTGGTAGAAAAGGACGCCAGACTACGGATGAGGTATTCTCTGACCTGACTAACCGATAAGGTATCCTCTGACCTGACCACGGATGAGGCATCCACTGACCTAACTACGAAGGAGGTATTCTCTGACCTGACCACGTATGATATGTCCACCCGTCGTTATTCATGGTTTGATTGGTTGCGGTGGTCTCTGGCGCTGTCGGGCCTGGTGCTCTCCCTGGTGGTATTTTGTTTATGGAGTACTAATCGGTGAAGGGATTTACCGGAGACATTGCCGTCTTGCTGTGATCCAGAACCCTCGCCATGAGGCTCCTGAACTGAACGCGATGGCTTCCACCCGCTGTTATTAAATCTCTTTGCACGGCTTGCTCACGTCTTGTGTCGATGCTCTTGCCTCTAACCACCATACTGACATGCACCACTTCACATTCGGCCGCTGTGCGTGCCTTCAGTCGGGCCTTCTGAGTGCTATCAGGACATGTTGGTACCCCATCAGTCTGGGTGACCTTTGTCTTGCCGTGACATCCCGCGGACATGGCGGTGTGGGATGTCCGCCCCGCTCGGACATGCGGAGCTCTGTGTGTGCCTTTCGTCGGTCCTTCTGAATGCTCTTGGAATATTTTGGCACCACCACACCAATCTGGGCCGGAGATGGCTGAGTGCTGAGTGGTTATAGTGTTAAGCTCTGGGTACCAAAGGTCCCTGGTTCAGCAGTCTCACAACTTAGAACATTTCCAATTCCCGCGGCCCACCGGCGAAAGAGTGTGGGCGGCGCCATTAGCCATGACTGCAAAAAGTGCATCGAGAACCACTCAATAAGCAAGCAAACAAACCACACCATTCTGCGTGGTCCTCATCTTGCCGTGACACCCCCTCCCCCCTCCGGACCTGGCGGCGTGTTGATGTCCGCCGCGCCCGGACCTCCTATCGCCGTTGACTGGTGTACCGATTCCAGTGGCGACGAGCACGGAAAGAGTGGCTCACAGTCGTCGATCAGCGTTGTTCACGTGCAGTCGACCAGGTGTGTCGGCTCGGCTGAGTGGTGCGCTCGTCTCGCCTCCTGCACTGCCGGCTCCCACCGCATGTGTGCCTGCCTGTCTCCTGCTCGCATGCACTGACGAATGTGCCTCAGGGGTCCGCGACTTGGGCACCCGACTGTCTGTGTATATTTCTGTTTCAGCCAATATGCATTTGTTGGTGTTCATTTGTTGATCGTCGGTATTTCGTGAGGCTTGTGCTACTCTATGATGTCGGCTGTGCAACATTGTGAGACTGCTGACCGTGATGAGTCGAGGAAGATTTTGTGTACTGTGTCCGTCATTAAAACATTGATCAAGGAGTTTTGGGGAAATCAGATAAATATGCTTGCACTTCTGGTTATATCTACGAAAGCAATTTTGTAGACGAATTGTGTGTGCTGTATGATATGTCACTCAGCTCGGACCTAATTTCATACATTGATTATTTGTAAGCTGAAAAACCCAGAAGGATCAACCTGCACTAACGACAGCATACTCGGAGAGACGTTTTGTATATATGATGTCGGTAACGCAACATTTTGTGAAAGGTCAGAACAAATGCTTCGAGTCGTTTGCTGCACATTTGTCGTGGAGTAGTTTTCGTTGCTGTCATAGGTGCTGTTGTGTTGCTGTTGTGGCCAGCTTTGGCTTGAGCTTCGCTATCCTAGCGTATTTTGTTTAGTGGTTGGTTGATAGGGTCAGAACGCAAGGTGGGTCGCCAACCCATACGACCGCAACGGTGGCCATTCTACTCTATGGTCTGGACGATTTGACATGTCAACGTTCGAAGGCTTGTCTCAGCCGGTAAAAAGTGTTTACAATCATTGTTCATGCGACTATAAAGCACAGTTTGGGTAGACCACTCGCCTCAAAACTAAGCTGGATTACAATGGGCGCTGTATGGCCGAAGCAGTCGATGCGCCCCTAAGCCCAAATAGCCAACTAAGCTGGATGACTAGGTTCTTCAATCTGGTACATAGAGTGGTCAAAAACAGCTTTTTCTGACTTGAAGAACGCAAGATAAATAAGTCATGTCTCATTTTTACCTGGTCTCAATCTCACCCTCGTTTCTTCTTCGGCGTATTCAACCGCTAGGTCAGAAAATGCTCGGAGGGTGTTTTTTTCCTGGATTGTAGTACAATTCCTCGAATTCCACAACTACGGTCAACCAAAAATACCTTACCCACTTGTGATATGGCTTTGGTATTTAATGCGGTGCAAGTCAATGTTGGCACCAACTTGTGTACAAAGTGGGTGAAAACCGCACACTCATTGATGTTTTAGGATGTCAGCTAAAGAATAGTCCCTGATCACTGTTCCTTGTGCATATATACATGTCCTTCAAATATTGTTTTGAAAACAACCATGCCATATTGTGTGAAGGTGATCCAAAGTTGCCATGTCGACCTGTGCTAGCGCCAGCCGGGCAGGCCACAGACCGGCTGAGTCGCGCTGACCTGACTGAACGGTGACCTCAGGTCGGTGTCGGTCAGCAGTGCCGAGCGGAACGGTAGTCTGCGCCATCGCCCGAGCACGACGCACGCGCTGAAGGGCGAGGAGAGCGGCGAGAAGCCTACCTGTCAGGCGGCGGGCTCGCCGCCTGCCGATGCCAAGCCGGCCGCCGACTCTGGCAAGCTGATCGAGGTCGAGAAGTCCGAAACTGGCAGGGTGAGTGCGTGAGTGTTGCCTGCAGAGGTAGTCTGCTCGAGTTGCCGTGGACGGGTTATGACCTCGGCTGGGCAGGAGCTCCACATGTGTTGTGTTCGCAGCAGGTTGACGGTGTCGAAGGCGTGGCAGATGGCGTGGTGGAGTTTGAGCGGGCACCAGTGAGTTGTGCATTGTGATAAGGTAGGCCTGCGGTGGCCAGGGTTTCAACTATGAGATATATGTGGTAAGT
The DNA here is from genome assembly GCA_034440575.1 of Imbricaverruca yamaguchii. Classification (NCBI taxonomy): domain Eukaryota; kingdom Metazoa; phylum Arthropoda; class Thecostraca; family Neoverrucidae; genus Imbricaverruca; species Imbricaverruca yamaguchii. Next base: position 232,354 of record JAOTOL010001194.1, read on the forward strand.
TGTGAAAAAATCAGAAAGGTTGAAGAAGAAATATGATATATATCTGAAATTACTGGCATATCCTGAATCGACGAGTATGCGAAAATCATTAGGCGAATCGTGTATGTCAAGTATGTTAAGCGTTCAGCCCGGTAGTTATTCGCTGCG